>NKZR01001237.1:10451-164428 GCA_002370795.1 Metschnikowia sp. 03-147.1 | reverse complement strand
TACACTACACTACACTACACTACACTACACTACACTACACTACACTACACTACACTACACTACACTACACTACACTACACTACACTACACTCCACACTACACTCCACACTACACTCCACACTACACTCCACACTACACTACTGCTTGTCCCATGAGTCATCAATGTGAATAGCTTAGTCTGAGTGTGAACAAATTCATACCAGCACTCGGCACACATCTAGTACTCACGGCTGTCCTCCACTATCCTCCCAATACTAATACCGAGGTCTACCAACTCCTATGTTGATACCCATACATCGCTACCATGCATATTATTGCTACCTTTAGCTACCCAGGCCTGATTACATAGGAAGTGAACCGGTTAGGGCAAAGACAAGGAGCACAAGAATTCGAAATGAAAGTGGAATTATGAAATTTGAAGTCTCAGACCACTACACTACACCACTACACTACACCACTACACTACACCACTACACTACACCACTACACTACACCACTACACTACACCACTACACTACACCACTTGCACTATAATAATGCCCACATTCGATGCAACTTACACGCTTATACGCTTACACCTACTATACATTACTGGTTGATATTACACTTCATATTACTGTTGATATTACACTTCATATTACTGTTGATATTACACTTCATATTACTGTTGATATTACACTTCATATTACTGTTGATATTATACACTTGTCGACCCTAGACCAACACACTACATGACCTTACTGGTACGGGTTGGAATGGTGCTTCCCTTTTGGATTCACTGCCCCGTCAAGAAGCTATCCGCACACCTGGCCAAACCCAGCTGACCAGGCGGGAAACTGTTTCGTACCGCACTAGCAAAATTACAAAAAACCGTGTTTGTTTCGTACACTCGCTAGTTATGGAATTCGAAAAGCCAGTTAGTTCCAACATCGATTATGCAAGACTCCAAATGTTACTAGATGGCATCCTAGATTTAGGTTTCAGATTATTGACTCTGAAGCTGGAAACGGCCATTGCTGAAAGTGTGGAAGGGAATGTGATATGGTTTGTTGCTGTGAAACTGGAATACACACTGATATAGTACTTACAATGAAGTACTTACAATGAAGTACTTACAATGAAGTACTTACAATGAAGTACTTACAATGAAGTACTTACAATGATAAGACTTACACACTTGACACTGACACAGTACTATACACTTCACACTACTTACTACTTATACATTTCTACTTATACGCTACCTAACATTATTTATACTTGGTACTACTGATACAGTACTACACTTGATGTCAGACCCCATGGCCTTCACAATACCCTGCGGACGTGGTAGATCTATTAGACGTGTGGACGTACAACGTCGATCTAACACCAACAGCCACCCACGGCCCTACTCTAGTAACTATAAACCCGGCTCCTTGGGAAGAGCCATCAACGAATATACACCTGATAAGTACCAGACGATACGAAAGAATCTGACAGTTGACACTACTGCATTACTTGACACTACTTATACACTACAATTACTTTTACACTTTACTTATACACTACTATTACTTTTACACTTAGCAGTACTTATACACTACTATTACTTATACACTACTATTACTTATACACTACTAATTACTTACACACTTAGCACCACTTATACACTACTATTACTTTTACACTTAGCACTACTTATACACTACTATTACTTTTACACTTAGCAGTACTTATACACTACTAATCATTACTATACACTTGACACCACTTATACACTTGACATCAAATACTACGTATACATTTCTGCTACTTATACACTTCTACTACTTATACACTTCTACTACTTATACACTTCTTCTACTTATACACTTCTACTTATACACTTCTACTTATACACTTCTACTTATACACTTCTACTTATACACTTCTACTTATACACTTCTACTTATACACTTAACATTATACCTGAACACGTACCCTACTGATCACTTCCACAGTAGTTTCATCGTAACACTCTTTGGAAGCACCCCTCGATTACACGCAGGCACAAGCTCACGGCTAGAACAGCCATGCAGCCAACACCAGCCGAGTGCGTTTCGACTCATAAGAACCTGTGAGCATCAATAAATTGATACGCACGCTACTAATCCTTACTTTAAACACTACTTCACACTAATTAAAATTAAAATAACACTTACAATTACAATCAACAATTAACTCATCACTTAATCAAAGTCACTTCCCCTATCGCCGGAATTATCGCTTACACCTGCCAGTGGCCCGAGTTGGCTTACAGCCTATTTCTCTGTTCATACACCCTACAATCTAACACAGTTTTTTCAAACTTTGAATCAGCGCCGTGAAATGTTTCGAACCACACTACAAAGTTAACCAAACAGGTTATTCAAAGATTCTACAGGCACTAACAAGCTGCTGAGCACGAATCACAAGGAAACCAGTTCTTTCCGTCCGCTTGGACCCTTGATTAGTAAGACTCCAAATGCAGTTTGAAGAGGCAAACTAAGATTTAATTCACAGAATATTCAATTACAAAAGTCGGTGGGAAGACTCGAAGGAGTGCAGCAATTTTGAATGATTGGCCTTTGTTTGCTAGTGTGGTTTGATCGTTCTACCGCGCTGATGGAGTAGTTTTAAAAACAGTATCTGTGCGGGCCGGGGATGTTTGGTGTACGGGTTTATCGATTGGTGTACGGGTGTCGCGGTGCGGTGGTGCACCGGCGTCCCCCGGCCAATGGCCGCGCCCGCTTTGTCGCTTTTTTTCTCACTTCTGATACACAGCTAGTTTCAGTGGTGCTTCATCTACGGCTACCGCCACATCTTCACCTCCCTGTTCCGCCACTGTCCTGCCCCGTGTACCATACCCACACAGTCACAGCATGCTCAGAAGATCCCTCAGAATAGGCGCCGCCGTGCGTCCCCACCGCTTGCTGGGCTCCCAGCTCCTCACCAAGCGCCTCCTCTCCGCAGCCGTCCCCCTAAAGGCAGAAGCCGCCCCCGAACGCAGATTCACCAATGCCTTGGGCCACACGCCCGAAACCGTGTCCCCGGAAGGCCACATCTTGGGCAAAACCACATTCACAGAAGCCATGGACGAGGTGGACATGACGTGGAACCGCGACGACGACCCCACCAACGTGGAGAAGCAAAACACCAAGGTGCGTCACTTCACAATCAACTTTGGGCCCCAGCACCCGGCCGCACACGGAGTGTTGCGGTTGATCTTGGAGTTGCACGGCGAGGAGATCGTCAGATCAGACCCGCACGTGGGCTTGCTCCATCGGGGAACCGAGAAGTTGATCGAGTCCAAGACCTACATGCAGGCGTTGCCGTATTTTGACCGCTTGGACTACGTGTCCATGATGACCAATGAGTTGGTGTTTGCCTTGGCCGTGGAGAAGTTGTTGAACGTCGAGGTGCCCTTGCGCGCCAAGTACGTGCGGACCATGTTCGGCGAGATCACACGTATCTTGAACCACTGCATGTCTGTGTTGTCGCATATCATGGACGTGGGAGGCTTGACGCCCTTCTTGTGGGGGTTCGAAGAGAGAGAGAAGTTGATGGAGTTCTACGAGAGAGTCAGCGGCGCCAGATTGCACACAGCCTACGTGAGGCCCGGCGGAGTGTCGCAGGACTTGCCTGTGGGCTTGTTGGACGACATCTACATGTGGGCCACGCAGTTCGGCGACAGAATCGACGAGACCGAGGAGTTGGTCACCGACAACCGTATCTGGAAGGCCAGAACCCAGGACGTGGGGGTGGTGACCGCCGACGATGCATTGAACTACTCGTTGTCGGGAGTCATGCTCAGAGGCTCGGGCATCCCATACGACATCAGGAAGGCGCAGCCCTACGACGCCTACGACTTGGTGGACTTCGACGTGGCCGTGGGCTACAATGGAGACTGCTACGACCGCTACTTGTGCAGAATGACCGAGTTCAGACAGTCGTTGAGAATCATCGAGCAGTGCATTAACGACATGCCCGAGGGGCCCGTCAAGGTCGAGGACTACAAGGTGTCGCCGCCATCGAGGTCGCTCATGAAGGAGGATATGGAGGCGTTGATCCACCACTTTTTGTTATTCACAAAGGGCTACGCCGTGCCTGCGGGAGAGACGTACACGGCCATCGAGGCGCCCAAGGGAGAAATGGCCGTCTTTGTTGTGTCGGACGGCAGTGAGAGGCCTTACAGATGTAAGATCCGGGCGCCGGGCTTCGCCCACTTGGCGGCATTCGACCATGTTTCGCGTGGAAACTTGTTGGCAGACGCTGTTGCCATCATTGGTACCATGGACTTGGTGTTCGGAGAAGTGGACCGTTAGTTGCATATAGTATAGAGACTCACTCACGCGAGCACCTGGTAGAGCAAGTACACCGAGCCCGCACTCACGCGAGCACCTGGTAGAGCAAGTACACCGAGCCCGCGCCGCCCGCGAGCAACGCCGCCGTCACGCCAAACGACGAGTCCGTCGGGCCATCGTACATGTGCGGGTGGGCCGACGGCGTGGTCACGTGATCGCGCACGTGGCTGGTCGCGTGACTGCTCCGCGCCTGCCGCATCAAGTGCTTGGTGAAGGTCTCCTCGTTGATCTTGGAGATGTCGCCGTCGGGCGCCAACTGCCGGATGATGGCCTCGCGGTCGGCGTCCGAGAGCCGCTTGTTGATGATGCGCTGCTCGAACTTTAGAAGCTTGGAGAGGTGCTCGTTGTAGTCGAAGTGCGGCACGTCGTAGCGGTCGCCGTGGCTGCGGTGCAGGCCCGTGAAGTGCAGCGCCCTGGGGGCGTCGCCGGTGTAGAAGTTGTGGACCCGGTGGCGGGAAGAGGAGTAGCCGGAGGTGCTGGGCAGCGCACGACCCCGGCTGTGGTAGCGGGCCTCGCCGTAGTAGTCGTTTTCCCAGCGGCTGCGGGCGTGGCGCAGGGGGTTAGCGGCAGGCGCCAAGGTGGCGTCGTACTCCTTCTTGCGGGCGGCGTTCTTGAGTGTGTCGTAGGCCAGCACCATGTCCACGTACTTCTGGCGGTTGCGGTCCTTGGCGTCGGCGCTTAGGTGCAGGTTCAAGTCCGGGTGGTACTTCTTTGAGAGCACCTTGAACTGGAGCTTGATTTCCTGCATGCTGGCCGTGGGCGGTAGCTCGAGCACCTCGTATAGGTTGGGCTGGGTGGCGTACTTGCGCATCACGTGCTTGAAGGCCATGGTTGGGGCGGTGGAGCAGGGAGCAGGGAGGGCGGTGGTGATAAGGTGTTTGTATGCAGGGCAGACATCCGTACCTCTGCAGACTTACCTCGGTAGACATCCGTACCTCCTGGCCGGGTTTCGGCCTTGCTGCCGGGCACAGCGCAGGCAGCGGCTACTCTTTTGGAGCGCCAATGAAACGGCCTGAAACGCCTGTGCAGCCTGAAACGCCTGAAACGCCTGTGCAGCCTGAAACGCCTGAAACGCCTGAAACGCCTGAAATGCCTGAAACGCCTGAAACGGTCTGAACAGCCTGAAACGGCCTGAACAGCCTGAAACGGCCTGAAACCGATCTGCGACGTTCTGCTAGCCAAAGACTGATCTAGCGCCTGACGATTTCGAAATACAGGATGCCACCACTGTGACAGAAGATGTTATTCCTGCGTTTCAGCTGTTTCATGAGGCGACAAAGTTGAAACATTCACAAGCAATAATAAGCTGCTGACCTGAAACATTCATACCTGCTGGACTCCCGAAGCATCCAGCTGCTGACCCCTGCAGATTCATAAGCTGCTGAAACAATTGTGAAACCCCTGGGGTCCTTAAGCATTCTGAAACAGCCACAAATTGTATCTGCTCATCTGCCAGCAACAGCCGGCACTCAATCATGGCGCTTCTGATTTGGGTGCACGGGTCTGTGTGATGTACGGGTGTGTGATGTACGGGTGTGCGCCGTATCTGCAGGTTCGTGTTCTGCGACATGCCCTCGGCACGTTGCCCCGCGACATTCCGCGACATTCCGCGCAGCCTACTTAAACACCGTGCCCCCATTTTTTTGCCTCCTTCTTCATCATCCACTATGCCCAGACAAAGAAGATCCGCCCCCGTCAAGACCCAGGCCCGCTCCGCCCACACCGCTGCAGCCCCTGCACCAAGCATGTCTCACTCCCGCCCGGCCGCGGTTTCCCAGCCAGCCCAAACGCAACAGGGCCCCGGCTTGTTTGGCCAGATGGCCTCTACAGCCGCCGGAGTCGCCGTGGGCTCCACCATTGGCCACACCTTGGGTGCAGGAATCACCTCCATGTTTGGCGGTTCTTCTGCTCCGGCAGAGGCTCCTCAGCAGGACTTGGCCGTGCAGCAGCAGCAGAGCTACCAGCAACAAGGCCGGTCGTGTGAGACCGACGCCAGAACCTTCACCAAGTGCTTGGAGGACAATGGCGGCAACATGCAGGTGTGTGACTACTACTTGCAGCAGTTGAAGGCGTGTCAAGAAGCTTCTCGCCACTACTAGTTTCGGAGCCAGAGTACACGTTCTGTAACAGCTGCTGTGCTGTACTGCTGTGCTGTGCTGCTGTGCTGTACTGCTGTGCTGCTGTTGCAGCAGCTGGCTAGATCTTGCTCGGATTAAGGTTAAGTTTGTAAATAGACAATCCAACAATGGCTGAAGTAGACTCTACAGTGATCCATAGTTCTATCTTATAGTGTACCACAAGTCTGTGTCAGGTGCTCTTCCAGCAGTTGGTGCGTGGGTGTTCTAGTTCGTGCCTGATCCAGTCGAACCATGGACCTGCCAGGCGGTTCTGCTGCTAGGCTTGGTCACGTGTCCTGGTCACGTGTACAGATCACGTGTACTGCCCCCGGCCACTCTATCAAGAGATCACGCGCCGGTATAACTATAGATGTTGGTATGTGTATTGGAGCGTGTATAAGCAAGGGTTAGTTCTGGGTGCTTGATTCCTCGAGTATAGGAATGTCCGCTGTTTTATACTCTACGTGGTCCTGTATGGACCTGAAACATATGTAGGAAGCATGCAGTCTGATACGCCCGCCGCAGCCATCAGTAAACGTTCCAACAGCTGAATCGGGAAGCTGGGCGCTATGCAACTGATGTACGCGTTGTTTCAGTGTGTTGTTGGGCGTGTGCATAATGCAAGTCTGTGACAGTGTCACAAACAGCTCTGGACGTCGTCTATAAAAAGGGCTCGCCCGGCGGACCAGTCATTCAGGTTACGAATTTCAGGGCACTACCAAATGCCAACGCAAAAGCTTCTTACAGCAAGATATTCACCGCTGACACTAGGAGATTGTGGTCCTGAAACCACATATGCCTTTGCTGGAGAAACCTGTTATCTTCTGGCCTAAATCCTTCAGCAGCTACATCTGGGTGGTCTTCCTTAACGGCCATCGGTACAGAATGACATTTGATTTATTCGGTGGACAGTTGACCTATTGGTAGACTGTGTAAGTGGGAGCTAATCCCCACGGATTTATGGGCCAGAGAAGCACTTGATGCAACAGCACGAGAAAATTAACAGCTATCAGACCTCGCTTCCCTCCGTTGTGCATCCGAGTGTAGACTCGATTTAAGGGCGACATACGAAAGGTCTGCTGCTCGTGAAACTGTTTAAACTTTAAATGCTGAGGTTTCCGTACCGCTTTACCTCAATGTCAAACAGAACGCAAGACTACAATGAGGAAAGACTCTCATTCAGGCTCGATGGAACACTTTGAGAATCCTAGGGCGTCTGAGAATCACTTTCGTCCATTTGAGGAGTACCCAAAACTTCCCCGGGATGATTTGAGCCTGCATTTACCGTTTCAGACAGTACACGGAAGATGTATTTACTTTTACGTGACACAAGGAACTACGGACCCGAGGCAAAGCTCGGAGCTTAAGCAGCGTCAAGCCCGGTCAATAACCTTCAAACATTGAACCGCATCCAAATGAATGCATCTGCGAGCATAGTGGGCGTGATCTGTGATGGAAGTCCACACGCTACTGGGAAACCCATCCATGTGTTCCGCACTGGGCATTCTTCAGCAAGCTGAAAGTTTACTTGAAGGCAGTGCATAGGCACTGAAGAGTCTATCGACCTGCCACAGTGCATAAGCCGCACATCAAATACGACCAGTACAGTTTTGAAGAGCTGGGCTGGTTGGGCGAATGAAACAAGCTATAATGGCTTGATCACACTAGTGTTGCAAGCCTGGCCAGATGTCACATTGGCAAGTGTCAGGCAGATCAAACAGGGACAATGTCTGAAGCGATGGGATAGTGACTATGGCATCAATTCCATCAGCGGTTCAGACTTAGAGCCGTGGCATGCAGATACGAAGAATAAGCACAGCAGAACTAAACCCCAGTTTGTTCCGGAATTAGACGCTCGGGAACTGTGGCTCAGGAATTATTGCTTGAAGTTCATTTAAGCACTGCAGCATTGCGCTACCAGCAACGTCATTTCTCGTGGCATAACGCTTCTCTTCTGGTTTCGCTCCGGCGGCTACATTTGACTGGACATGCCCAATGAGTGATATGGAATGAGTGGTATGGAATGAGTGATATGGACACGTGAGCAGCAGTCTTGCTCCGCTCCAACTTCAGGCACTCGGACACTTGTCAGTGCTAGTGACTCTCTGCAGGTTAATGATAGCGCAGCTAAAGGCTTTCAGAGCGCCCCGCCGGGCACACAATGGACCCCGCCAAGCAGCCTATGCAGGCTGTACCTTACAATAGACTCAGTGATGCGAGATAGTGCGAAGATCGACCACGCGGGTGCGTGTGCAGTCTGGTGTCTCACATTTGCCGCGAAAAACGATTTCAGGTTTTCTTGGTTAAGAGGGGATAGAGTGAAAATAAGCGGCAAACTGTGGCTTTATGACTGTGATAATGTGGGGGAGGCGCATGCGTGGCTTTGCTTGAGGGGGCTCGTGTTGTTTACTTTTGGTGGCAGTTCGCGCTAGAAATGGCTATTCACATCACTCAGCCTGCTCAAGCACGCAAGACGGTTGTCGAGATAGAATTATCTACGAACTCATTATTCTGGGACACAATGGGAGATGCGAACACAGCCGATGGATTCCGGGCGGCTTTGAAGAAGGTGCAGGACAGATGCGAGGAGAGAAGTTGCCAGGAAAGAAAGTGCGGAGCAGCTGCGCTAAAGTCTAGCCTGCCACGTGTATGGTGTTGGCTCTGTCAATGCAGCTACGAGGCCGGCTGAGCGATGATGCAAATGAAGATCAAGTGGTGTGCAGGTTCGTCGGATACAGCAGAGTGTATTAGCGTGACACATATCACATACCTCATACTGGTCACACTCTCAGCCTTGTCACACTCTCAGCCTTGTCACACTCTCAGCATGGTGACACTCTCAGCATGGTGACACTCTCAGCATGGTCACACTAGTCACACTCACTCCGTCTAGATGATGACTGTGGCAGTGTTCCTGTGGCCGGTGGCAGAGGTAAGATTTTTGGGGTGCATATAGCCGAAGGTCGCACCAGCGGAGGAGCAGCAGGCTGCAGCAGCAATAGGCCGATGCCAGCCGTGTTGCTCACGCAGCTAAAGAAGTCTCCAAAAGCCAGGCCTGAGCCAAGAGCGGGGGAGTCCTGTGCCAAGCCAGGGGTGGACCAAACAAGGGTACTGATATCCAGAAGCAGACGGTCAGGGACGGTCAGGGACGGTCAGGGATGGTCAGGCAGCCTCGGAGCGATAAGCGCCGGGCATAGTGGGGCCGCGGCATTGTGCAGGATGGCTGTTTCACCGCCGGTATAGGCAAGTCGGCGAGGAGACGGAAGACAGAGGGAATGAGGGACCGAGGGTAGAAAAAGAGGAAGAGTGAGAAACAGACTGGAACTGGGGCAGCAATAGACAGGACTGGAGGTCTAACAGACAGGACTGGGCAGCAATAGACAGGCTGGAGGTGCATCAGACAGGCTGGTGGTGCATCAGACAGGCTGGTGGTGCATCAGACAGGCTGGTGGCGCAGCAGACAGGCTGGTGGCGCAGCAGACAAGTGGAGATTGCATCAGACAAGTGGAGACTGCATCAGACAAGTGGGGGCAGCAGCAGACAGGAACTGAAACTCGCAGATATGACTCGCCAGAAACGGATGCAAACGACTAGCTCCGCCAGAAGCCAGAAAGGCAGCTATAAAGCCCCCGCCCGTCCCCCAGCTTGTTCAGACCACACTAGCCATCACCACATCAACACTCAGCATGAAACCATCCAGCTTGTTCTTTGCCTCGCTTGTCGCATCCGCGTGTGCAGGCCCCGACTACCCATTGTCCTTCTTTGCCAACATCAGCGGCTCGTTGGTGCCGCTCTCCGGCCAGGCAGCCGACAAGCCCAGCGTGGTGGAGGGGCGCTTCAGCGTGCTCTCGTACGGGCAGGCGGCCGCACCCGTGCACTTTGCATTGGACGGCGACTACGCCGTGACCAACGACGACGCCACGCCCGGCTACGTGGGATTCTTCCACAATGTCTTTGCCTACGGCTCGCTCATTGACAAGGTCAAGCTCGACTTGGACGGGGACATGCGCGTGCGCAACGCCGACTTCTTCTCGTGCGACGGCTTTCCACGAGGCGAGGTGCGGTGGATCGGTCGCCGGGCGCCACGGGTGCCGGGCAGCACGTGCTTTGACGTGGCGGTGTACCTCTTGCGCTACGACCCGGAGACGGGGGAGGCGGTTGTGGGGGGTCGGGATGAGCCGGACGGGCTGTCGGAGATATGATGTAGGAGTAAGTGTGAAGGTGATACATGCTGCCTGCTTACTCTAAACTAATACTACTACCTAACTAAAACCACATACAAACTCATGCCAGTAGTATCTACCACTGCCATCTCATGCCAGTAGTATCTACCACTGCCATCTCACTGCCAGTAGTATCTACCACTGCCTTCTCACTACTCAGCGAATAGTTCTCAGGTCTCTAGTCTGTTCTACTCCCACTGTATTACACTACTCTTATGCTCACTATACTGTACCAAGCTGCCTAGACAGCGGCGTGGGGCTACATTTCTTTCAATTGTCATTAGGTTCTCAGCTCTGGCACTATGTGACGCTAATGGTACATTTGTAAGGCAGTTGAGAGATCTAGTGTCTACTGAAGAGTTATCTGTTTCTCTCTCTATCTCTATCTATCTCTATCTCTATCTCTATGTAGGCCATCCTTGACCTAATGTATTTGGTAAAAAAATAAGAATAAACTAAATATTAATAACAATACAAATACAGTTATTAAATCTTTGAATATAAAATAACTATGCATTGGTATTCTATCTAAATTACCTGTTATTCCCACTGGATTTGAAGATCCATGTATATAAAGTGCAATTAAATGCATTATAACTAAAGCTGCTAATATAAATGGTAATAAGAAATGTAATGCAAGAATCGATTACTTACCGAAAACCTCCTCATATAACATTGTTATTTATTTACCTGTAAAGCAGGTATTATTTATTTTTTTATTATATATTTACTTATAATTACTTATAAGATTAGACTATGTCATCATCCTACACATTTTAACTAATTATTTCCCGTAGAGTGGGCATAAGTATAGTATAAAAACTAGAAAAGGATGTAAGGCGCTCGTGGAGATATTATTGTTTATGTACTCAAACTCTAGTCGTTGAACGTTTTATTACTTATATATCTAATAATCAGACACCACAACAGGTTATATTACTTAAATATACCATGAAATGAATTTAGAGTATATATTCATATATAATATACTTCGCTTCATATTATCCATTAAAATTTTCTCTCTTTAAAACAGGAATTTATTATCTAGCCTGTATGGTCCGAGATTATATTTCATGGACTTTTATGAAAGTCCCCTTATTTTCCTATATATTACCTCGTAGCAGCATGATACACCGCCAAACCCACCTTAAGGCTCCAGCATAGTGCCAAGCGCCCTTATGATCACTACTGTCTAACACTTTCATGCCACGTGTCATGGATAGACATTGACTTGTACTGTAGGCTAGGATTGTAGATTACTGTCATAGATAACGGTAGATACCACCACTGCCAACACTATACACTGCTCACTACAGAGGAGACGATTAATAAGCTAGCCTGTAGCCACACGGTACTGTTGAACCTAATTCAGATGCACGAATGTAGAACACTTGACTAGCCATGCAAGCCACATCACTGAAAGTACACCATGGCAAGCTTTGCTGTACACAGCATACAAGACATTAGGCAGCAAAGTCCGGCACTACCAAGCACCACCACCAGTACTTCACTGATATGTATACATGGAATGATTTAGAACAGTCCAGGTGACTTTGATGATGACTGAATACTGAATACTGAATGACTGAATACTGAATACTGAATACTGAATACTGAATACTGAATGACTCTACATCAAGTGATGCCTGAACTTGATGCAGAATGCAGAACAGCGGGCGGTTTACAGGCAAGAATACAGTACAGGGCAACAGCGGCACATTGAGCCTCGGATGCAAGCTCGTACTAAACCACGAGCAGAGTTACTGTACTCACGAAGCAACTCACCCTCATGTGCTATCAGTCCTCGGTACTGTTCATAATGCGAGTCAGCAGAAAACTACTAGACTAGACTAGACTAGACTGGACTAGACTAGACTAGACTAGACTAGACTAGACTAGACTAGACTAGACTAGACTAGACCTACGAAGTCAGTGGTGTCCGGCCCGCTCCTCTCCACCGACCTTCGTCTGGCTAGACTTGGCAGCCATGCACTAGGGTTGCACCGCGCGTGTGCAGGAGCGGCCAGCCAAAGCCCTGAAACACTGCATGCCACGGTCGGCAGTGTCGATGGTCAATCGACGTTGGTGCGTGATTTTCGGCTTGATAGAGCTTACTGTGCTGCGCCGCCTGTCACAACTCAGCTTTCTGCTGCATCTTAGCAGCTTTGGCTCTCTGCTCTCTCTGCTATGTTTAGCCTATCGGTGGTCGGAGGGAGGCACGGCGTGGAGTCTCTCTTCGGAGCTCAGCCTTGACTGATGGTGGAAAAGGCGGTACAAGATGGACGCTACTACTCCTGTGACGCCCGGTGACTGTACAGCGTGGGGCTGGGGCTGGGGCTTGGGGCTGGAAGAGCTTAATACGGAGGTGAAGCTGACTGCAGGATGACGGTCAAGTACATACTGAGCTAGTCTTTTAGGGGGAGAGCAGGATTTTGCGCTTTTTGATAGCAGATCAGAGAGCAGTTGTGGTTGATTCAAAGTGCTGGGTATTGTCTACTACTCTACTATTACTACTGTACTACTCTACTACTACTACTCTACTACTACTACTCTACTACTACTACTCTACTACTCTACTACTCTACTACTACTACTCTACTATTACTACTCTACTATTACTACTCTACTACTACTACTACTCTACTACTACTACTCTACTACTCTACTACTACTACTCTACTACTACTACTCTACTACTCTACTACTCTACTACTCTACTACTACTACTCTACTACTACTACTCTACTACTCTACTACTCTACTACTCTACTACTCTACTACTCTACTACTCTTCTACTCTACTACTCTACTACTCTACTACTCTACTACTCTACTACTCTACTACTCTATTCTTTAGACATCATGGTACACAAGTCCGAGCCTACGAAACGACCGTCTAGTCACCATAACCGTACCTGGACTCTATTACCTAACCGTGACATGCGTTACGCATTGCTTTCCTCTCCCATATTCCGGGTACACTTCTTGGGTCCATCAAACTGCTCCTAGTACCAGACGGATTAGAATTCAACACTCTTAATATTACCACTATCTCATCTATCACTATCTCATCTATCACTATCTCATCTATCACTATCTACTATCTATTCATCACTCCATCACCAGATCTGCCCTTGTCAGTGACCTTGCTCATAGTACATCACTGTCGGATACTCCGGGTAGCTCAGCCATTGCTCTGCTCTTCCCTGCACTGTCTTCTCTGCTCACTACATGGCAGTTTGAAACGGCGCCGGCTGGTCGCTGCTGGCCTTTAGACGGCGATGCTGCATCTATCTTTCGGTTGCCTGCCAGTTCATAACCGTGAAACACTGCAATGTCTATCTTAGACTTTTACATGACCGTTGAGGAGTCTGTAGGTGTGATAGATGACTGATAGACTATAGGCTATAGACTATAGACTATAGACTATAGACTGTAGACTGTAGACTATACACTATACACTATACACTATACACTATACACTATACACTATACACTATACACTATACACTATACACTATACACTATACACTATACACTATACACTATACACTATACACTATACACTATACACTATACACTATACACTATACACTATACACTATACACACACTATACACTATACACTATACACTATACACTATACACACACTATACACTATACACTATACACTATACACTATACACTATACACTATACACACACTATACACTATACACTATAGACTGAGACTGAGACTGAGACTGAGACTGAGACTGAGAGATACACTGCTAGACTAGATTCAATGCTTGTTGTCACTACTGGTGCGACATGCTCCTGCCAAGCAGAATCGGCAGCTATTCGCCCGCTACTGATGTGCTTGGCACCACAGTGCCTAGCATGCCAAGACGTTTGTAGATTACTTAGCCTTTGCCTCGATGTACTATTTAAACAAATTCTTTATACTAAACAAACCTAAAATGAACTTAATCCTGAATTAAAACTAATCCTGAATTAAAACTAATCCTGAATTAAAACTAATCCTGAATTAAAACTAATCCTGAATTAAAACTAATTCTGAATTAAAACTAATCCTGAATTAAAACTAATCCTGAATTAAAACTAATCCTGAACTAAAAACTAATCCTGTATTAAAATAAGTAATCCCTCCAATAATAAACACCCTAATCTTCCATTTCATATACTATAGCTTGACTGTGCGCCGTTGGGTAGTTCCTCCGCCCGCTCTAGTGCAAGGTGAACTTGCTTTTTCGGTAATTATTCAATAGAAAGGTGAGGCTTTGTGTGGGGTGAGTAGCAATTGTCAAGGTGGTCATGGCTCTAAGTTGCAGTGTATGTAGGTGACAGAGGTGTAGATGGATAGTGTGGTAGTGTAGATGGATAGTGTGGTAGTGTAGATGGATGGTGTGGTAGTGTAGATGGATGGTGTGGTAGTGTAGATGGATATAGATGAGTGTCTAGGGAATTGGAGTTTGACGTGCTTGACGTGCTGTCAACAATATTGCTTTTATGAAGTGTTAGTGCAAATTGTTAAATCACAGTGTGTATTAATGGTATCTTTGTCGCACGTGTGAAATAGTGCCAATGTAATATATCATTTTGTTTTATTCTCTATTTCTCTATCTATCTCTATCTATCTCTATCTACCTCTCTATTCTGTTCTGGTGTAACAGGCTGGCACGGTTTTGAGCCCGGTCACCACTATTTAGTGGGGACTGTGGCCTGGTGCCACTATCAGTGTGCCTTACTGCCAATCTCTTCTGCTAGTCCTCGTTGCCTTGCATACATCATCTACAGACTTAATGCGATAGCTCACATACCTGCAAAATAGTAAATCATGGTCTCTTCTAATATCCTTCTGTCCTGTCATCGTCTAGATCAACGCCACGCAGCCTGCTAGGCCCATGAGCACGCCCGGAACCGCCACCTTATGGCACCCCGAGCTCGGCTTCACAGACACAAAGCTGCCGTCGTACCGGTCCGGCTGACCTGCGGACTTGCTGGGCTGGCTGCTGACAGACCCACTAGCGTAGCTCCATCCGTTCTCGGGGTAGTTGCCGTAACCTGTGGGTCCGCTGGCAAGACTGGTGGACGAGTAGCCCGCCGCCTGCACCGCCAGCGGAATGGTGCTGGACACCACCTCCACCTCCTCTTCGTCGGTGTATCTTGCTTGCGCCAACGACACCTCATGCGCCTCCATGTCAAACACCACGTACGCGTTCCGGAGAAAGCTGTTGCCCAACGTGGCTGTCTGGTGGCCGACATCCGAAAAGGCCTCAGTCACGGCCAAGTAGCACTTGCTATCGATCTGGAGCACCATGTCCAGTATTGGCACCCGGATGTGCAAGCCCGAGAAGTCATACACCAAGCTGCTGTTGCCGTTCTTGTGGCTGCAGTCGATGCGGTAGAGATGCTCGTCCCGTGAGTAGTGTCCGCCCATCTGCTGCGCCAAGCGCTTCAACACACTGGCGGGCAATGACTGAGTGGAGGCTCCGGTGTCTAAGATTGCGCCGGTAGGCTCGTCCAAAACGGCCGCGTTGCTGCCCTCTGTTTCCAAGGAGATGCTATCGAGACGGATGGCCGAGATGGGTATTAGCTCTGGCACCCCAATCAAGCTGACCATGGGCACTGTCTGCAACTGGCCCGAATACTTCTGGTGGTCCACCGCACCAAAGAGAACTGACCCGGACCGCGAGCTGTTCTGCCTGAGGTACAACGAGTACACCACCCTGTCGATGATGCCCGTGTTTTTCAACTGCACGGGGAAGTTCGGGTACGTCAGGTCATTAAAGTCCTTGAAGGACACCTCACCAAGCTCGGGCCCGATACCCAACACGCCGTGATCCGCATCCGCGAAGGAAACCACGCCAAACATGAGCGTTACCTCGTCTCCACCCAGAAACGCCACCGAATCCGTGCCCCAGACCCCAATCGCCCCGATGTTGTCCAAGAACAGGAAAAAGTTGTCAGTGGAGCTGTTTCTCTGAAACGACTCGGACGCGTCTGTGTTGAAAGACCCAAGCACTGTGCATGCGCCAGGGTTGACGTTGAGGCTCAGCGAGGCTATTGTTTCGTAGTCCTGCCACGCACTTCCAGAGTTGGTCTCAATGTCTGCTGGCCACGCAGATTCGGTGTAGTTATCTGCCTTGAGGTCCGCAGGTTCATCGCCCAATTCACGCTTGTATTGTTCAGTACTCATGCAATTCGTATCGCTATCCATGACCCATAGATCTGACGACCCAGTGTCAAGCAAGACCTTACACTCGTCTCCATTGGATCCTATGTAGAGGACGGCCTCGTAGTATGTGGCCTTGTTTTCGAGCTCGAGTGCCAACGAGTCTGCGGAACGCTTGGCAATCCCGGCTCTTTTGTGTAAGGAGGCATCTTTGTAAGAGTTGCCGTGTAGGATATCAAAATCCAACTTCAATCCTTGCCTGCTCGGGGCCTGCTCATTGGGCGCAGTGGCTGCCATAGCAACTGTTGCCGCTAACACTGCGTAACTCGTGAGCAACATGGTGGTGAAAAAAGTCACGGCAAGCCTGATATTTATATGTCCATCACATTTCCCCCTCTCACGCCCCTTGTACAGACGCAGCTTGGTCTCAGCTTCGTCTGGCCGGGTGCACCTCGTAAATGACACCTGCTTCGGCTACATATGTGGGTGCCCGTGTGCAAGAATAATGCAGGTTAAAATGTGCCAATGCATGTGCGCGGTCGCCTCGGTGCGCCTCCCCTTTAGGGCGCCCTTTACGAGGGCTTATGTTTCAGCCTCTTTGTGTACATAATCTGCGGGGCTTATAAATACGACTCCCTCCCGTGTGATTAATGGATACCCCTAGCGCTCATGTCGCTCTGTCTTCATGAAGGGCCGTCTCACAGAGGATTCTCATAACCATAAATACCTCATGGACAGGAACACTACATATTCAGGAACACCTCATAACCAGAAACACCTCATAACCAGGAACACATCCAGGAACACCTCATACCAGGAACACCCCATATTCAGGAACACCTCATAACCATGAGGTCCTCCCATTCTAACCATGGACACTCATAAAGTGAGGCCATCGTGACTTGTGCGAAATAGATTTGCAGCTCCAGGTCTCGGACCGCATCATTGAGGTGCGGTGCGGAGTTATCCGTTTGCGGAATATTTCCGCGGGAGCCGAGGTAACGGTGTTAGTCAGCGTGACTTTAAGACACAAACCGGCTCGGACATATCCTTTTTGGCTCAGGCACCGCCGCTTGTGTCCCAGCTCGGATCTATTCCCAAACGGTGCATGTTCCAAGCGGTCCGTCGCATGATTCTTCCGACATTCTGCCTTCAGTTCGGACATAACTCCCGGGTATAAAGGCCGAAGCCTGCCCAATCTTTCTTCATCAGAAACAGAATGTCAAAGGTCTCAGTTGCAATCATTGGTCTCAATGGCGCCTTAGGTGCCCCCACCATCAAAGCTTTCGAAAGCCCAATCTTCAGAGACAAGATCGCCTTCCCGGTTTTGGCGCTCACTCGTGACCCTGCCTCCAAAACGTCTACTGACACCATCAAGTACGTGGCCGCGGATCTCATGGGCAACAGAAGCCACTTGATCGAACAGTTGCGGGGCATTGACGTGGTTGTGTCGCTTATCAACCCCACGCCCGAGGCCCTTGCGGCAAGTGAGGAGTTAGTGGTTCTGGTCAAGCCCAAGCTCTACATCCCCTCGCAGTTTGCTTGCGAGGTCCCTCGGGCAGATACCGTGTTGCCCACGTTTGGAGCCATCCGCTCGGTGCACTCGCAGAAGATCAGAGACGCGGGCGTGCCAGTGGTGGACATTTACACGTCGTTCTTCAGCGGATACGGGTGGTTGGAGGACATTGTGGGCCATGTGGGCATTGACGCAGAGTCCAAGTCCGTGACGTACCTCGGGTCTCCCCAGACTCCGCTCTCCTACACCCACTTGGATGATGTGGGAAGAGTCATTGCCTCGGTGGCGTCCAAGGCTAACGAGAAGCTTCCAGAGGCCTTGAGGGTGCAATCTGGCAAGATCACGCCTGAAATCGTGGCCAAGAAATACGAGAAGACGCACAACGTCAAGTTGACAGTCAAGGAGACCATCGATAAGGACCAGGTGTTGAAGCAGGCGCAGGCCGCGTGGGACCCCAGTGACTACAGCAAGTTGTTCTACTGGTTGAATGTTGTGGTTTCGCAGGGGGAAGACCGGGGGGCATGTTTCTCCAGCAACGACAACGAGGTGGTGAACCCGGGTCAAAGTCTCTGGAAGTGGGAAGGCTTTTGACCTTTCTACGCATCAACAACTGTGACGACGTTAAATACTGTGACGACAATAAGCACAACTGTGACGACGATAAGCACAGTGACGACGATAAGCACAGTGACGACGATAAGCACAACTGTGGTGTATGAGTGTTTGTTGGGTTCGGCAAAGACATTTCAGCCATGGACGGGTCGATAATACATGCTAATAATATTTCCGTGCTGTATCCCTGATGTAAAGCATCTTCAACGCAAGTCGTCAATGTAAGCGAAATCGATCAGGCAAAAACTAATGACTGGTTTGAGCCCTGGTAAGTGTTTCCTGGCTGTCCTTGACTGGGCCGATGATAATGTGCTTGTATTACGTATTTGAGTTAAGTGCACTTTGTAGTGCTTCGTCTTTAAAATGCCTTGCACATTGTTTTCCAATAATTAAGCAGATCATAATTCGTTAAGACCGTCGAAATGTTCATCGTCTAGATCAACGCCAAGCCTGCTAAGCCCATGGCAAGCACTGCCGGAACCGCCATCCTTTGACACCCCGAGCTCGGCTTCACAGACCCAAAGCTGCTGGAGTTACTGGCCTGGCTGGAGTTTTCCTGGCTGGAGTTTTCCTGGCTGGAGTTTTCCTGGCTGGAGTTTTCCTGGCTGGAGTTTTCCTGGCTGGAGTTGTCCTGGCTGCTGGTAGCCTCACTAGTAAAGGTCCATTCGTGGTAGAAGTCCCAAGTTGTGGCCCCGCTGGCAAGACTGGTGGACGAGTAGCCCGGCGCCCGCACCGCCAGCGGAATGGTGCTGGACACCACCTCCACCTCCTCTTCGTCGGTGTATCTTGCTTGCGCCAACGACACCTCATGCGCCTCCATGTCAAACACCACGTACGCGTTCCGGAGAAAGCTGTTGCCCAACGTGGCGGTCATGAGGTAGTCGACATCCGAAAAGGCCTCGGTCACGGCAAAGTAGCACTCGCTATCGATCTGGAGCACCATGTCCAGTATTGGCACCCGGATGTGCACGCCCGATAAGTCGTACAACAAGCTGCTGTTGCCGTTCTTGTGGCTGCAGTCGACGCGGTAGAGATGCTCATGGTGGGAATACTTTCCGCCCATTTGCCGCAACAAGGGCTTCATCACACTGGCTGGCAACGACTGGAACGTGCTTGCCGTGTCCAATATCGCACCCATGGGCTCATCGAAGAGGGTCACGTTGCTGCCATCTGTCTCCAAGGAGACGCTGTCGAGACGGATCGCCGACTTGGATGTATACCTTACATCCGGGTCCAATCGGACCATAGGCACCGTCTGCAACTGACCCGCGTACTTCGGGTGGTCCACGGCACCAAAGAGAACGGATCCGGACCGCGAGCTGTTCTGCCCGAGGTACAACGAGTACACCACCTTTTCGATGATGCCCGTGTTTTTCAACTGCATGGGGAAGTTTGGGTACGTCAAGTTGTCAATAGTGAAGAGGGTCAGCTCGCCAAGCTGGGGTCCGATACCTAACACGCCCTGGTCCAATTCCGAGGATTCCGCCACGCCGAAGAAGAGCGTGACTTCGTCTCCGCCCGAAAACGCCACGGAGTCCGTGCCCCATGTGCCGGACATAAGCGTGTTATCGAAGTAAAATATGAGAAGCTCGGAAACGGAGTCGTTGCTCTGAAATGACTCGGACGCGTCTGTGTTGAAAGATCCAAGCTTAGTGCATGCGCTGGGGTTGTTTTCGGAGAAGGGTTCCCACGAGGTGTCTGTTTCGGAATCCTGCCACGAGGCGTTTGTTTCGTAGGATTCCTGCCATGCACTATCGGAGATGGTGTCAAAGTCTGTTGGCCATGCAGATTCGGTGTTGCTAGAGCTGAAGTCCCCAATTTCATCGCCTAATTCTCGCTTGTGTGGATGAACATGCGGGCAATCCGTGTCGCTGGCTATGACGCATAGATCCGACGTCCCGGTGTCAACCAATACCTTACACATGTCCCCATTTGAGCCAATATAGAGGACGGCCTCGTAGTATGTGGCCTTGTTTTCGAGCTCGAGTGCCAACGAGTCTGCGGAACGCTTGACAATCCCGGCTCTTTTGTGTAAGGAGGCATCTTTGTAAGAGTCGCCGTGTAGGATATCAAAATCCAACTTCAATCCTTGCCTGCTCGGGGCCTGCTCATTGGGCGCAGTGGCTGCCATAGCAACTGTTGCCGCTAACACTGCGTAACTCGTGAGCAACATGGTGGTGAAAAAAGTCACGGCAAGCCTGATATTTATATGTCCATCACATTTCCCCCTCTCACACCCCTTGTACAGACGCAGCTACATCCCTTGTACATACGCAGCTTGGTCTCAGCTTCGTCTGGCCGGGTGCACCTCGTAAATGACACCTGCTTCGGCTACATATGTGGGTGCCCGTGTGCAAGAATAATGCAGGTTAAAATGTGCCAATGCATGTGCGCGGTCGCCTCGTGTCTAGTGCCTCCAATTAGGGATGCCATTGCGAGGGGCCTCATGTGTGTCGCCTTTTTGCATTAGCTGCGAGGGGCTTCGTGTGTCGCCTTTTTGCATTAGCTGCAAGGGCTTCATGTTTCAGTGTGTTTGTGTAATCTACGAGGGGCTTATATAAATAACGAGTTCGCTCTGTGATGAACAGTGGATCCCTCGCCGTTACGGTCCGTGTCATCTGGGATACCACCTCTCAGGAACACCTCTCAGGAACACCTCTCAGGAACACCTCTCAGGAACACCTCTCAGGAACACCTCTCAGGAACATTTCTTATACGACCATCATGGCTCATTAAAGAACTTTTGGCAGCGCCAGATCCCGTGACCGGAGCATTGGGGTTTTGATGTCCGTGCTACTCAATTCTCGCGTGGGCCAAGTGTTGTTGGTCGGTGAACCTTGAACATCAGAATCGTATAATGTGAAGATCTTAGCTATACTTACTGGTGGCACATTGGCGCCCCCGCCATCAAAGCTTCGATGTCCAATCTTCAGGGACAAAGTCACTGGGTTGGCGCTTACTTACGGCCCTCTCTCTAAAACCTCTACCCTACCATCGAGTACGCGACTGCAGACAAGATGAAGGCAAGAGCGACTTGATCGAACAGGAGAGAGATGCTGACACCCTTCAACCTCACGTCCGAGGCTTCTCGGCAAGTGAGGAGTAGGTGCTGAGGCTGGTCCGAGAATTTGCCTTTTTAGGAAGTTACCGTGCGGCCCCGCCTCTCGTCGCACCGCTATCGCCTGCTTCGCCGGACTGTCGGATCATGAAGTGCTAGTGTTCCCTGGTATCCGGATGACTAAGTGTCTCTATCGGTACCATCTGTGGTATCTTTGGTATACTACCGGTCTAGGTCGGTAGTGTAATCTGTAGTGTGATCTTGTAACTCTCTAGTATACCTCAAGTATATTTCACTATCTCTACTTCTCTCTAGTAATCTCTAGTACATCACTTCTCTAGTAAATCACTTTTCCAGTACATCTCTTCTCTAGTAAATCACTTTTCTAGTACATCACTTCTAGTATTCTAGTACACCATACACTTCTACCTTTCTGACTTTCACTTGGCCGTCTTTTCACTCCCAAAAGCAAAGTACCCAGCAACTCCTCCCAATCCCAACACCGCAAGAAGCTTTATTGGCGTGGGCGTCGTTGCTCTGGGCCCCTCAGTCTTCCCGCCCTCTGCGTCTAGGATCTCGGACGTATGGTCCACATCAGCTGTCTTGTGGTCCACGTTGTCTTCACTCCCCAAATTCACCACTGCGGGGTTGTTGATCTCGGGGTTCAACGACAGCTGCACGTACTTGTGGGTGTTGGCAGTTTTCTGAGTCTGCAGCTTTTTGCCAATGGGCGACGAATCCACGGGGTCCGAGCCCCGGTCTCCAAGGTATTCAGGCTCGGGTGCAACGGATTCGCCGCCGTGGAACACCGCAGAGTCGTTGGCCTCCACCTTGAACGACTGGTGCAACTCCTTGTTGAACAACTCTTTCTCCACCTGCTGCTTCTTGTTGAGTGCAATGTCCTGTTTGACTGCCTCGGGGCTCACGGGTGGGATTTTGGGCTCCGCCACTTTGGGCATGAAGTCGTACTTGAATTCCCATTCGTTGATTGACGTCTGCGAGGGTAATCTAAACGAGTCGATTGTGGAGGCATCATTTTTGGCGAGCCTAGCGGAGGTTCCGGAGATTGCTCTGATGGAGGCTCTGGATAATCTGGCGGCTTTCAACATATCGATCAGCTTGTTTTCACGATTGTCTATTGATGGAAAATGGTTGGTTTTCTGGCACTATATTGATGCTGTTGCAAGGGAGTGGTATGGTTGACGTGCACTTGCTTGCAGTAGTAACTGTGGAGTATTCACAGGGGCGACCCCGCGGATGTCGGCGACCACCATGCGCAAGTGGGGTGCATGGAAAAGTCGGGTGCGAAATCGGTGCACCCAACGTCATTGGTCCAGACATTACCATAGACATTTGGAATATTTTTTTCGATTGAGTTTGAGAAGATGGAAAACCGGGTCAGTTTCTTGATGACATTCTTTGGGGAAATTTTAGGAGTAGTTTTGTTTAGCTCGCACAGTTTCTCACAGATTGGACGTGTTTTCAACAATAGTGTGTGGTTTCGGCTAATGAAGTTGAGGGAGATGAAAAAACCAGATATAAAATCAGACAGGAGAAACAGTTACCAAAGCGTCTGAATATCAAACCATAGAAAGAAGACAGTTCAAGAACCCAAATCAGCAACCAGCAGCTATGATGGCATGCTTGTCACTGTCTCTTCCTGTACCTGCACGTGACCCAACAGTCGGCAAAACGTTGCTTCTTCAGTCCACGTATTAGAAACGCGTGTTGGAACGTGTTTGAAACTTCAGTCCACCTATAGAAAAGGGTAGTTGGACGTAATTTGCACTTCAGTACCACCAGCAAAAAGGTGTTGGAACGTAGTTGGCACCTCGGGACATTCGAGTCGAGAACTTAGTTATCCTTGGCACTGTTTCCTTGGAATTCTATGTAGCTCTGATTATTCTCAATTCTTGTGGGAAAGCCCTTTATATATTGCCAGCTGCAAGTCCGGTGGCAAACACAGACACAAACGCACGATGCGTTGCAGATCTGAAACAGCCAGCCAAAAAACGTATATATATCGCACGCCGCGCCAGGCTTAATTGCAGCCATTGACGCGTTAAAATAGCACAAAATACAGCCATGCCAATACAGCCATGCCAATACAGCCATGCCAATACAGCCATGCCAATAC
Organism: Metschnikowia sp. 03-147.1; assembly: GCA_002370795.1. NCBI lineage: Eukaryota > Fungi > Ascomycota > Pichiomycetes > Serinales > Metschnikowiaceae > Metschnikowia > Metschnikowia sp. 03-147.1. The sequence goes on along the minus strand of NKZR01001237.1, from coordinate 140,226 downwards.
AGCCATGCCAATACAGCCATGCCAGCAACTACAGCTTCATTGCATCCAAGCGTTGAAGGAATCCGATTCGATCAGACGGCACATACGAAACAACTCCAGTCCCTATAATACATATCTATAATACTTCCTACTTGCCGGCTGGGTATTCCTCGCCAAACTCGATACCCAAAAGCATATCATCTAGAATTTGAGATGGCGGCCTAGATTTTCTCCCGGGCCGGGCTTGAGGCGAGTCCGACATTCTCAAAACATCCGTGTGGGAAGCTCTGTCGTTCCTATACAGAATGTCAGGCGTTGAGGCGTGGGTTTGCGTGTACGGGTCGTTGAAAAGCGGGAGATCGAGGTTGGAGCGGGACGACTGCATCATTTCCAAAACCGGGCTGATGGTCATGGAGGTGCGGTTCCCGGCCGTGGCCAACCCCATCAGCATTTCCTGATACGCTCTGCCTTGGCTAGTGGTGGAGTTGGAGGAGGCCATTGACGACTTTCCCGAGCACAGCGACGAGTCCGAGTGCAAGAAAAGCCCCTTTTCACCGCGGACATATTGGAAGGGGTTGTAATACTGCACCTCCTTGTCCTTTTTGGCTCTTTTGCGGCTATCCATCCACATGATGAAGAAGGCCAATAGGACCGCGAGGCCTAAAAGACCCAAGACGCCGGCTACAATGATGAACACGGAGTTGGTCGGGAGAGATGATTTCTCAATGTACGGGTTCCTCACCTCGGTGGGGACTGAAGCCTTATAGGTGTATGAGGTTGTGCTCGAAGAGGCACTTGTGAGCGAAAGTGTGGGCAATGCGTCTGGAGACATGGACGGGAGGGCCACGTTAGAGGTTATCAGAGACGACTCAGCGTCAGTTTTTCGGGAACGTGATGTCGACGACGTCAGTTTTGAGGAAGATTGTGATGAAGATTGTGATGAAGATTGCGGATCCAGCTGTGAGTGCGTTGGAACTTCGCTTGATTGCTCTGTTTGAATGGATTTGGTGGTTGTGGCTTTTGAATCAGCCCGCCGGTGGTGATGATGGAGGTGCCTCGTTCCGAAAGCGTCATGCAACGCGTGTGTGGAGGCTAGCATGGCCAATAATACCGGGGACAATTTCATGGTGTTCACGCAAGGTGAGAATAACAGTGATGAAGAAGACAAGCGCAGGCCTGTGTTTTAAGGCCCAGGTCGGAGACCGTGTCGAATTTCGCCGAGGGCATCCCTGCGACGCGTTTGTTGACTGCAACAGAAGATCGCGACCGCGACAGAGAGGATGCATTCCCAGATGAATCGGGGGCTGGACCAAGACCGCCGATTCCCCATATCTTTGTCTACATGCCCTGTGGTTTCCCAATACCCCCAAGTGTTTGTTTACCTTATTGTTTGGGCAGTTATTGTACGGCTCTATTGTTCTGGGCCGTAACACGTGCGCATGCATGCTGGATTGTGCAGCGAAGCGTGTTTCGCAAGAGACTGCACATGCACTTCATAACGCAATTTCAATCACATTTCCATGCGTTTATCCTGCACACATCCAGCTACTCGGGTCCTACAACAGCCGTACATTTGCGTTAGGTTCGTGGATTTAATTGCCCGTTCTAAAATCGCCAGTTCTCATCGGTGGACTCGATGGCCCAATTGAACTTGTCTCTTAGAGTTTTGGTGAAGAGCTTCTCAATTGGCACGCCAAACTTCTTGGAGAACATTACCGTCAACCTCGGGTCAATATAGTTCAACTTGGATGTTCCGAGCGACACCTCCGAGTTGTCTTCCTTGTCTTTGAGTTGCAAGCTCGTGTTAGTGATTCTGTTCTCGATCTTCTCGATCTGCCCCCGGAGCTTTTCAACCGTTGCTCCTTTGGATTCTTGCACGACACCGCTTTCCACCTCCTTCAAATACGAGCCGACCAACTCGTCTACCTGCAGGAGCTTCTCCTCCAAGTCTTCGGGGGAGAGCTTCGGCTCCTTTTCTAGCTCCCGCTTTTCGTTGTCTCGAGCCCACTTCTTGCGGGCCTGGTCCTTCAACTTCTGGCCATGCTCATGAATTATTTGCCTCAACATCTCGTCGGGCATGTCGTTGATCTCAGAGAAAAACGTTGGGTGTTCTCGCTGCTGCAGGTCATCCAACTGTAAGATCATCTTCTTGAGCCGGAGCTTTTGCCATTCCATCTCCTTTATTTTTTCGTTGATCTTGTCCACCGATGACTGGTGCCCCTTGGCCACCGTACGCTGGTGATTACACAAAATGGCCACGGTTCTGTTTGCAGCGTTGTACTTCAACACTTTTTCGGCGACAGTGCCTTCGTTGGCAATCAAGTCCATCTGGTCCTGCATGGTCTTCGACGCGTTATAGGTACGGAACACCTTGGCCGTCAAGCCCTTCATGTAACCCTGGAGGTGCTTGTTCAATGTGGACGGGGAGATGCGATCAAACAAGTCGTCGCCGGGCTGCTTGGGTTCCTTCTTGAAGATGCGGAGATTCTTGAACACCTGCCGGTCGACCTCAACTTCCTGGTAGAAGCGGATGGAATCCTTACCCAAGAAGTCGAAAATCACTGTGTTGGGAGGCTTCAACGTCACGTGCTCGTACCTCAAGCTGCAGCACCCCACGGTGTCTGCCTCGTCCTCTCCCTTTTCTCCTCCGGCTCTCAAGGCGAAGACGTCGATGAGATACGTGGCCGTGGCTATTTGCCTGCTTTGCATGAACTGGTCCTTCAACATCTTGTTATAGTCCTCGCGGATGCGCCCGATGTGCTTCTTCAACTCACGAGCCGTCTCGAACTTCTTCATATCCGAGATCCCTTTGATGGACGAGTTTGCCGCCAATTTCACATACTTGAAAGTATCAGAGATGTTCTCCTTCCACATGGCAAGCCAGACGACGGACTTGTCATGTCTCACGGCGCCCCACGAATGGCCCTCGGGGGCTTTGGGGATAGGTGCCTCAGCGCCCAAATTGAGCGTGATGTCTTCGGGATAGACTCTGCGCTTAACCTTGCCGGTCTTGGGATGCGCCCCACGGCCACGGAATAGCCCCGGAGGCTCCACCTTGAAATTGCCCACGTTTTCTTTGCGGCCGTTCAACAAACACGTGCGGTACGGCTCCTCGTGGCGGTCACGCTCTTCCTTGAGGGCCTTCTTCTCGGCCTTGCTGAGATTCTTCTTCTCCTCGCGTAGCTTCTCAAAGTAGGCGTGCATTTTGGTGAAGTCACACTTTGAGAAGTCCTTGATGGTGTTGGTGCCGCCGGCCTCCCGCAAGATCTGCACGAAGTCCTCGAAGAAGTTTTTCTGGAAGACGGGGTTCTTGGCATGATCAGTCTCCAACATGGCCCCAAAAAAGCCCGCCACCTCCTCGGCTGCAGGCGGCAAGTCCACAGGTTTTCCATCGTAGTACATCTTGACGTAAGACGGCAACGGCTCGTATTCGGGTGGAAATATAACACCGGCATGCTCTAGAGTCTGCCATCGCTCGCTGCCTTGGCCGAACTTTTCGTCCTCCCACCATTTGTAATCTTCCGACTCTTTCTGTTCCTCCTGGGAATCTTTTTCCTCTTGAGACTCTTCCTTGGGACCTGGCGTGGCCTCTTCTTCGGGCTTGGGATGTATCGAGCCGGGCGGATGTGTCGAGCCAGCATTGGTGGAGCCGGAGGCCAGGGCTTGTTCCAGCAGAGCCTTCCCCGGCTTGGGCTTCTTGGATTTTTCTTGGGCCCGTTCCTCCTTGGATCGCTTCCGCTTTTTGGAGCCGCTCAACAGAGCCAATGGCGTGTCGTCATCTTCCGGCTTGACCGCGGCGGGCTTGGGCAACTGGGAGAGGGCAATGTCGTCGGAATCGCTCATGGCGGGCTAGTAGGTGGGCGAGTTTGCTCATCGTGGCTGTTATGTGATCGCCACGACCGGCCGCGGCCACCTGCAGGAAACGAGCGCTCACGTGATCGGCGCCCACGTGATCGGCGCAGCCTGGCCCACATCGCACCCAGCACTGCACCCAGGCCTCGAGGCTCCGTTTGTGCCAGGAGATCCATTCGTGCCGACACACTCAGACATTCTAGGGACGCAGGCTGGACGCTGAAACACGCTTGAAACACGGTATTAGGCGCCTGCTCATGGTCAACACTAGCTCGTTTAGCCCGATGCAGGTGTCCCCTGGCGAATAAAGAGACCGAGCATTCCTTTTTCGAAATCTCAGAAAGCCTCCGTTCCAGGAACAGCCAGTATTTATAGCTAGCTGTTTGTGGCGTATGCAGCGCCATCAATCATGCACCCCCTCATGCAGGGATCACGCATTGTTGTGTTTGCAAAGGCATGGCAGGTCACATGGTTTCAGGGATGCAGCGGTGGTCTATGTGCCAGAACTATGCAGTGTCTATGCAGGCAACACATATTTGAAACTTGAACCCTTGACACTCACCTACACCCTGATAGCACCTACACCCTGATAGCACCTACACCCTGATAGCACCTACACCCTGATAGCACATACACCCTGATAGCACCTTCATAGCATCCATTCTTGTCTCTGCTCCTTGAGATCTGAAACACCAACATCTGTCATGTTCGGCGTCCTTTCCCAGGAGACAGTGATGTGGGTGTGCGTTTCGGATGAATAGGGATAGCGCACTTATAAGAGCGGCCCCTACCAGTGGGGATAATTGCAATGATTTGTCACATGGGCGTGTGAAGTGGATATGGAATTATTAGCCGTCGAGTTTGAGTAAGGGCAGCATTTCGGACAGGACCTTGAGACATTCAAGACATTCGGACATTGTCATTTGACATTGTCATTTGACATTCGGCAGATAGCCTAGTTTAGAGTTCTTCTGGGATCAAGACCTACTGAGTGTTTTATTGTACACTTTACAGGTGATAGTTCCAGCGACTGAAAGTCGAATCTCCTGTCGGTTGAGCTTCGCTCATGGCATCAAAACGCCCGGGATTCTACTTGATATTGTGCTCTGACTCCGCGGAGTTCATCAAGAGTGTTGCTAAATTCTCCTGGTCTAATGCGGTCATTGTCGTGATTCCCATGTCTCCAATAAATCAGATGCTCTGGCAGTGGATCGTCATTCCTGCCCTTTGGACCTATGTCTTGAAGATGCAAGGCATTCGGTTCTCGGTCACTCAAAAAGACCATGATGCTATATCAACGCCACTTTGATCCCCTACGAGATACTCCCATATCGTTTGGGTCTTAGGTCTCGCAAAGGGTGCTCAATCTTCCCCGGCTAAGTCTGGCTTTGGTGATGTGCAGAGACCACCGACTAGTCGAAACGGGAACAAACGGACAAGCCCTAATTTCAATAAATGAAAGGGCCGGTCCAACCAGCTGCTTCCAACATGGTAAGAGTTGGCAGCAAACCCCATAGCAAGTCTTCGAACAATCAGGATCAAGGTCTCTACCTCCCTCCCAGGATCTTTGGAACTATTCAGAGTTCATCAAACCCTATCGAACTTTTGATATTTGCATGTTACTCATGAAATTTCTGTTGGATCTAGATGTTGATTGCTATGCTTGATCATTTCTTTCCGATTTCTCGTGCCTGCAATCTGTGAAGAGATGTATGGGCCTATGGCCGACATCTGAGTTGTACAGCTTGTGACAGCTGTAAAGTTATTCCGCGGCTGAGTTAGGAGATTCATTGGCAATGCATGCACGGATCAATAGCTTGGAAGTTTAAGAAATTGAGGAAGGGCACAGGTGCTGTGCAGGGCCGAGGCAGTGGAAATGCATTCAGACGAATAGGGCCATTACTTTAGGCAGCCAACGTCAACAACTCAATGGGAGTTCTATACCCCTATAGAAACAGCGCTAGAAACAGCTTTGGATTGGCGACTTTGAAAAAAGTAGGATCATGATCCAGGGGGAAGAGGATGTCTGGAGCTGAGCCTGCTGAGCCTGCTGAGCCTGCTGAGCCTGGAGCTGAGCCTGCTGAGCCTGGAGCTGAGCCTGCTGAGCCTGGAGCTGAGCCTGCTGAGCCTGGAGCTGAGCCTAGAGCTGAGTGCCGACATTAGGCTAACATGGAGCCAGTGATGCAGGCGGCCCGAAGGACGTGCGTGTGATGACAGACTCTATGCCAGATGGCCACCGCAGCCTTCAGACTCCCGACCGACTAAGTGAGGAATGCAGTCCAAGTACACGATGATTGAATGACCACAAGGACACACGTGGTGTTGCCGTGACAACGCGTCTGACGCACGGTGGCTATACCGCATGGGAGATTACATACGAGCTTGATCAGTGTTGACAGGGAAAGGGTGGTGAATTGTGGATAAAGGTATGAGATAGAGAAGAAGAATGAATAAGAACAAGAACAAGAACAAGAATAAGAATAAGAATAAGAATAAGAATAAGAGGTGTGAAGTGTGAAGTGTGAAGTGTGATACAGGGAATGGAAGTTCTTAACACACCAGTGAGCATGTGGGACATACCCTCCTTTATCCTTTCTCCTCCTCCGACCTTTGGTCTTAGCTCGTACCCTACATTCCGATCGTACATGTAGTCCGATCTTTCCCACATCGTTTATCGTACATACCGCTGTGCATCTGCCTCACTCATGGTACTCCATAAATGCTGGAGTAGCTAGCTGTACGGGCTGGGTACTCGTTGCATCATGCAAGGCTGCAAAGGCTTCTACTCTACTCTCCTCTCTACCTCTACATATTTTTTCTGCTCTCCTCTCCTCTCTACCTACATATTTTTTCTACTCTCCTCTCCTCTCTAACTACATATTTTTTCTACTCTCCTCTCCTCTCTACCTACATATTTTTTCTACTCTCCTCTCCTCTCTACCTCTACATATGCTTCTCTACTGCTCTTAGCTACACTCTCGTGCCTTCTCTGCCCTTGCTGTTGTGATATGAGAAGCATGTGCCGTACATATCCTCAAGTGCGTACTTGAGGCCATCCATTGTTAGATGTGAGTAGGCACTAGCCCTCATTTCCTTTGTCTCTGCTTGTTGATCAGAGCCCTACCTTTCATGTTCTGGTTTTCTGGACTGGCACTACCTCCTCCTATATGGTGAGAAATAATCTTTCACATTCTCTCTTCCAGGACCTTATTCTACCTTCTCTTCCCACACTAATAGAATATATATTGTTACAGTCATGACCCCTGGACTCGTCCAAGGGTTCTCTTCTAAGGAGTACGTCAACAAGGTTACTCTTATAACTCCATGCTGACCTTACGCTATGAGGGATGGATACTTGACGACTATCCATACCTGCAGGGTAGGAGCTATTTCTGAGGTAACGTTACACTTGCCTATCTACTATTTCTACTAAAAGCAATGCCTCCTGAGGCGAGCCCAAGTAGCACAACATTTACGCCTAGTATGCAGAGTGATACGGTAGTTGTAGAAGGAGGTAGAAGAGGATCAAGAGTAGATAGGAGTACACTAAGAGTAGATGGACAAACTATCGACGCCGATATGGCCCTAGTGTTAGTATTCTGTAGTACTTGATTCTGTACTTGATTCTGTACTTGATTCTGTACTTGATTCTGTACTTGATTCTGTACTTGATTCTGTACTTGATTCTGTACTTGATTCTGTACTTGATTCTGTACTTGATTCTGTACTTGATTCTGTACTTGATTCTGTACTTGATTCTGTACTTGATTCTGTACTTGATTCTGTACTTGATTCTGTACTTGATTCTGTACTTGATTCTGTACTTGATTCTGTACTTGATTCTGTACTTGATTCTGTACTTGATTCTGTACTTGATTCTGTACTTGATTCTGTACTTGATTCTGTACTTGATTCTGTACTTGATTCTGTACTTGATTCTGTACTTGATTCTGTACTTGATTCTGTACTTGATTCTGTACTTGATTCTGTACTTGATTCTGTACTTGATTCTGTACTTGATTCTGTACTTGATTCTGTACTTGATTCTGTACTTGATTCTGTACTTGATTCTGTACTTGATTCTGTACTTGATTCTGTACTTGATTCTGTACTTGATTCTGTACTTGATTCTGTACTTGATTCTGTACTTGATTCTGTACTTGATTCTGTACTTGATTCTGTACTTGATTCTGTACTTGATTCTGTACTTGATTCTGTACTTGATTCTGTACTTGATTCTGTACTTGATTCTGTACTTGATTCTGTACTTGATTCTGTACTTGATTCTGTACTTGATTCTGTACTTGATTCTGTACTTGATTCTGTACTTGATTCTGTTAGACCCATCATGGCTAGTGTACTACCCTCATGTGTTAAAGCCACTGGTCGATCAGAACGACCTGCATTCCTCTATGCCGGATTAGTCTATATAAGAAGGGATTGTTCCTCCTTGAGGAATCAGAGACGAATAAACATACTAAACACACCAAGTACTGGATGTAACCAGAATCTAACAATAAGTGTACTATAACTGTACTATAACGTACTGATGTCACTTGACGGTAGACCACTTACTACTATTACTCTACCATCACACTAATGACATACTCATTTATGAGATATTCACATACTATCATATACTTATCACATACTATCATATACTTATCACATACTATCATATACTTATCACATACTATCATATACTTATCACATACTTATCAATACTCATCACATACTATCATATACTTATCACATACTTATCAATACTCATCACACTGATACTTCTAACTTCTCAATACTCATCACACTGATACTTCTAACTTCTTCCCTTTAGAGTGAGCAGGCTTATTGTAAGATTGACGAAGTTCCTTTGGAGTGCAACCGCATGCTGTCTGATCTCGTCAGTCGTAGATGTCCTTCAAATATAAACGAGACTCCATAACATCTGGACATGATAATGCAATTTCAAAAATGTTCACACATGAAGTCTTTGCGAAACATGTTAATGTGTGACTCTGAGCTTGGGGCCGATGCCAAGCTGTCTATTCGGATTTGCGCTCTATAAGTCATATCAACATATCACACTAATAATCAGTTAAATAAGCTGTCTCTGCGGTCAGAAGAGAAATTGCCTCAGATATCAGAACGCAAAACTTTCCTCTGTTCCCAGCCGGACCGCGCCGTGGCTTACCGTTTAATTCGTTATTCTCTGGTCATTGGTTAGCGACCGCGATGGCAAACCCTTCAGGTTGTATCACACTATGATACTTATCACATACATTAACTATGATAATCACATACATTAACTATGATACTTATCACATACATTAACTATGATACTTATCACATACTTTCCATGATACTTTCCATGATACTTTCCATGATACTTTCCATGATACTTTCCATGATACTTATCTTACTATGTGAGATCCTGACGTCCAGTACTCTGTGTGCCTAGTTTTATTCACCGATTTTCAAGAGGACCATCGTTCCTTATAGACTATCTAGAGAATGGTCGTTCTGATCGTTCAACCTATTTTAGTATACTTTACTATACAGGGATATGTAAGTTACCCCTTACAGACCGAGGTTCCACTTTATGAGACGTGAAAACTGTTGCGCGTTTGTATATACGTATGATCTGAACGGTGACGTGATTCAAGTGTCTGTATTGGGTAGGCACTGAAGTCATGTTATTTCTCTGTCTGTATATCTGATGTATCTGATACTAGAACCCCTTGACTGTCAGTCCCTTAATTGACGTTCTAACCTGGGTCCGGACTCTCCCTTATATAGTGCGTATCCCCTGCCGTCTTTTTTACACTAGGAGAGCGACGAGAGTTAACGAGAGCGACGAGAGCCTCCTTTATATGCCTTCATCTGTATGCAGTCAGGTGAACATGCAGTGCCCGCAGGTGCACTGATGTCTCAATTCAACACTAGAGAGGTCAGCTGCATGCACGTCTCTTCCTGTAGATCCATCCGATGCGTCTGCGCATTGTGCGCTACCCGCGTAGCTGGAAAAATTGGATGTAGGGTACTCAATTCTCGGCCCGGAGAGAAGCCCGTACCTCCCTAAGAGAGGCCCGTACCTCCCTGAGCCAAGCACTCTTGTGATTATAGTAGACGTGATCATACAAGAACGGAGTTGCCTCAACAATCTCTCTAGGTAAAGGTACCACACTGCGTCTAGTCATAATACTCTAATACCTGTTTGGCTTGTGAGTATTAAACGACGCCGGTTAAGGGCGGGACTAAGCCACTCTTGAATAGGCTAACTCTGGAATCCTATACACAGGAGTTACCCGCGTTTCTTGTGCTTGTCTTGGCAACCCTTCCTAATCAAGTAGGAGAACACAAACAATCTGTACCATGCACACTTCCTTAAAGTGCTGCAATGTCATTCGACATCTGCTTGATACGTGCAGGGAGAAACGGCCCATGCATATGCCGTCCACTCGTCCTTCACCCTTAGGCCCGTACCTCCCTGAGACATGCATCCCTAAGACATGCCCCTAAGTGCCCGAATGCCGTACATGTACCCCCTCGAAAGTCCGCCGTCCTTCTGCTGCAGTGTAGGTAAGCAAGGGTAGGCAACAAGTGCTATGTCTAGCCCACAGTGTCTCTTCCTAAACCCTTAATCAGTTCCTTATTGATGCGTTCAAGTCCGACACTTTTATATTCCCCTCTCTCGGGCATTGCCTAAACAATGGCTCAAGCGCCGAGCTGCAAGAATTAGAGTAGACAAAGCCTACCTACACCGTGGCTTCAATGTCCAGTAGAGTTGATCTGTATGCAGTGTCGTGAACAGGACCCTCGTCATGTTGCGCGTTTGCCTGTACGTGCGAGTAATCTGGAACGGTAAGTGATTGACTTAACAAGTCAAGTGTTTTGTTCAGTACCGAAGTCATTGTTATTTCTCTATCTGTATGCAGCTGATGCCTGGAACTCTTGACTAGTTCCTCCTAATTGATGTCACCAGGGACTTTACATAGTTCGTCTCCAATCCCCTTTGGACATTGTTACCACAAGAACAATGTCTAGGATTAGACGAGCTAGACGGGACTAAAAAAGGGATTTATCTCCACCGTGGCCTTTCAATGCTAGTATTGTTTCATCTGTGTGCAGTAAGGAACAGTCAGTTCCTGCGGTGCACTGATGTCCGTTCCAACGGTCAACTTCACGGTCAACTTCACGGTCAACTTCACGGTCACTTTCACTCAGAGCATTCAGTTCCGCGTGTGCAGGACTGCCAAGATTCCACATCTGGAGAATTTCAGTCTCATCTACTCGTCCTAATCCGCTGCCGAGTTGGACCAGCCATTCAATTTGGAGATTCTTGGATCTTCCGTCAATCATGATTGGTCTAACAGCATGCATGAATAGGGATCTGACAAGATTCAGATATCTCTGCACATGCGAACTCTTGAGGTACAGGAGGAGTGAGTAGAGTGAGTAGAGGAGTGAGTAGAGGAGTGAGTAGAGTGAGTAGAGGAGTGAGTAGAGTGAGTAGAGGAGTGAGTAGAGTATTGCGCGTTGGTAAATACGTGCGTATAATCTGGAACGGTAAGTGATTGACTTTACAAGTCTAACAAGTGTTTGTGTTGAGTAGGCACTGAAGTCATTATTATTCCTCTATCTGTATATATCTGATACCTGGAACTCTTGACTCAGTTCCTTCCTAATTGATACCTAGTGGATCCTAGCCCTCCCTTATATAGTTCGTCACCCCCCTTTTGTCTTTCTTCACAACAAGCGAGGTAGACGAGGTAGACGAGGTAGACGAGGTAGACGAGGTAGACGAGGTAGACGAGGTAGACGGGGTAGACGAGGTAGACGAGGTAGACGGGGTAGACGAGGTAGATGAGCTAGACGAGCGCCTCGTTTCCACCAAGCCTCCTTCTGTGTGTCTAGCCTTGTTTTATCTGTATGCAGTCAAGGGAACGTGCAGTATCCTCAGGTGCACTGAAGTCCCACATTCAACAGTGTGTACCCATGGTGGATCAACATAGAGTAGGTAGGTATAGTAGGTATAGTAGGTATAAGGAAAAGTGAAGAACGAGGCTGGCCTCGCCAAACTCTACTCCCGTTCCTCTTCGTCCCGTCCTGCATACAGTTCTTGGCTGTCATGGTCACCAGGACGTGGTGCTGGGTTGCTGCAAAGCGTCGGCCCGCGGTATCTCTGAAACAGTAATCCTTCCCCCAGAAACTGGGCTATGCACTTCTACAAGTGCCCAGCAGGCTGAGTCAGGTAGATGCGATGTATGCAGGATGTCAAATATGTGCACTACTAGTGAAGATTCCACCACATGATTCAAGGGCCTCTGCCAGGTACGACCTGCACGCTGTATATACTAAAGCAGAAAGCATGCAATGCAGGTACCAGCACTATGGGTTGGAGCAGTAGCAGATTCTGATACCGTAGAGATGAGAAAATGTGATGAATGTGTATGAATGCGAATGTGAATGTATGAATGTGAATGTGAATGTATGAATGTGAATGTGAATGCGAATGTATGATTGTATGACTGCAGGCATTTTATGGTCTAGACGGCTTCCCGATAAACTTTCTATACTGCACGTCACCCCTCAAACCTTAACCCATCGTCAGGGCTAACTCCCAACTCTTAATTACGGCAACTATTGTCATTCCACTGTTAATCGTTTTCTCAAATGCACAGCCCTGCGTTCGTCCGGTCCACATTCGGCCACTCAAAACCTCATCCTATACATCTACCCGAGTCGCGGCCGCAAGCACCGCCGAGGTGGCACCGCCGAGGTGACACCGCCGAGGCGGCACCGCAGCCGACGACTAGTGTATGCTGGGCCATGCACGGTGTACGGGTGTCGGGCCGTGCTGCAATGCTCATGCCAGATCTGGCGTCGTCAGGTGAGTGCAGCGGCCTCCTGCATGTGCGCGCAGTGAGGCCGCGGGCCTGGCTGGTCCAGTGGACGTGACTGCATCCAGGTGTTTCATATTCGGCCAAGTATGAAACAGCGTTAGCTTAGCCATGCCACTGCACACAGCTGCAGGGTGCGTGGTGGGGTGGTGCACAAGTGGTTACACAAATGGATATGAGTGGATAGTAAATTCAAGTGGATACATGTGGTAGATACTCAGTGGAGTGCAGAAGTGGAGTGCATAAGTGGTCTGCTTAAGTGGAGTGCATAAAGCGTAAGTGGGTGCATGGGTGCATGGATAGTGGGTACGTGTGCACAGCATGCCGCACAGGCAGAACGCAGTCTAGGTGGTATGCACAATCCCCTCGGTGGCAGCCTACGCTTTCGGGACCCTGTGGCCCGATCCGTCATGTGCAATCCAACAATCCGCTTGGGTGCAGGACATTTTTGCTCGCACTTAGTTGGCGGCGTATATAAAGCCGGCGCACCCCCCGCTGGCCCCCTGTCAAACTGCTCCGACTTCTAAGGCCGCTCTCTTCCACAGCCGCCTCTTCCACAGCCGCCTCTTCCACAGCCGCCATGTCTAAATTCTACGCCGTGGCCATCGGCCGCAACCCCGGCATCTACAACTCCTGGGACGCGTGCGCCGATCAGGTCAACCACTACTCCGGCGCCAAGTTCAGGAAGTTCCAGACGCGGGCCGACGCGGAGGACTTCCTCCAGGGCTTCCGCCTGTACAACCAGTCCAGCGACGACTCCGACTCCGACGGCTCCGTCGACTACTACGACAACCCCCCGCGCACGTACTTGATACCTAGTGTGAGGCTTGCGCCCGTGCAGCGCATCTACACGGACGGCGCGGCGCACGGCAACCAGTTTCCCCACGCCACGGCCGGCTACGGCTGCTATTTTGGGCCCAACGACCGGCGCAACGTGGCGGTGCCGCTCTGCAATGTGGAGACCACGAGGGTCAAGCACAGCAACCAGCGTGCTGAGCTCCACGCGGTGGGGCACGCGTTGCGGTCCATTGAGGGCGACCGGCGCCAGGGCCGGTACTTTGCCTACGAGATCTACACGGACTCGCAGTACGCGTTGAACGCACTTGAGGTGTGGACGCCTAAGTGGCGCCTGAGAAACTGGACGAATGCGGCGGGGTTCGAGGTGGTGAACAGGGACATTATCGAGGACGCCAGTGACTTGCTCGACGCTCTCCGCGAGTCGGGGGCGCTGATCAAGTTGTTTCACGTGAAGGGTCACGGGGACAGCGTGGGCAACCAGGAGGCGGACCGCTTGGCGAACATTGGAGCGGACCGCGATGTTGTGTGAGCGTACGAAGAAAAGGGTTAGGATTGAAGGAGCTCGATGGACTGTGACTGCACTGTACTCTAGGACTGAATGTCGGGAGTTAAACGATTGAAAACGGACATTGACTGTTGCCAGACAGAGTGTTAAAACAGACTGTTGCCAGACAGAGTGTTAAAACAGACTGTTGCAAGACAGACTGCTTGCAGACTGCTTGCAGTAGTAACAGCGGATGCCAGCCAGTGTTCGCCAGAGTGTTCGCCAGAGTGTGCGCCAGAGTGTGCGCCAAATGTGTGGTGTCGTGTTTGGCGAAGACTTGGCGGTGACTCAAGTCGGTCTTGACGGTTCATGTCCATTTGTGGCGACTGCCGCAGTTCATTACCCTCAGATCTAGGTCTCATGTACAGTTTCGGACACCAGAGGGTAGACACCAGAGGGTAGACACTAGAGGATAGACACTAGAGTAGACTCTAGCATGTGGAGTAACTGAATCTAGAGATTACACTAGCCACCAACCAGCGGCTCCTCCTACTATTAGCAGGACAGAAGTGACAAGATTTCTGACAGCTAGATCTGCGTCCACATCTGGTCAGACATCTGGTCACATCTGGTCAGACATCTGGTCACATCTGGTCACATCTGGTCACATCTGGTCAGACATCTGGTCACATCAGTGGGAGGTGAGACGAAGTTTAGTGAGCTGGTGAAGCAGCATCAGACTAGCATCAGACTAGCGAAGGCTTCTCAGTGGAGAGAAAAGTATGAGAAGAACATACTACATGTCTATGAAACCGCAGTTCTTGCACCACCCAACCCTGGTGCAGCTGCGACTTGGCTTATCGTGTCTTCTGCAAACATGGACCGCAGCGAAGTCGCTTTAATGCTTGCAGCTTACTCTGGCCATGCCTAGACTACTGACTGATCAAGGCCAGTTAGGGCGTCGAAAGGTCGATCAGTCCGGGGAGTTCAGAGTCATCAGATAGTGTAGAAAATTAGAGGTGGATTGATGAGCCAAAGTTAGAGTAAGTTAGAGTAAGTTAGAGTAAGTTAGAGTAAGTTAGAGTAAGTTAGAGTAAGTTAGAGTAAGTTAGAGTAAGTTAGAGTAATCTTAGAGTAACTTCCAGACTAGTATAGAACTTGTATCCACTCTGAGAATATTAAGTAGCTCTAGAGTAGACTCCAGCAACGGACTCGATGGTCTGCTTCGCCTAGACTATATACTCGCTTTCTGTCCTGGAGGAAGGGCAGTAGTCTAATAGAGCGCACCACGTACCTATAGTTTCGCCAGTGTGGTAGATTCATAGCGACCAGTCAGACCTCGGCCTGTTGTATCAGTGTGTATATACTACAGAACAAGCACAGCAGATAGAGAAGACACAATCGAGTATGGGTCACGGTCCTTGCATACAGTATACAATTTCGTACACCTCCTAGTCAGGTAACGGGAACCAGCAGAAGTACTCTACTACATAAACCCATCACTATCATATGACAGTGGTATAGGCACCAGAGTTGCTGCGTTAACACTCACGCACGAGCCAGACTGGATTGCCTGGTAGATTTACATATCTAGTTTGGACCTGCTGCGCCTAGCCAGGAAGGCGTTCAGGTATGGAGTGGAAATGGCCTGGTGTCATGCAGGTAAGAAGTTCAACAGCATATGAGTTGTATGAAGGTGCAGTGAGTAGTACAGTAAGTTAACTGTCGCATGTGTGAATTAGGACAGCTACTAGGAGGCGTACTGACCGAATACGGAAAAGCAGAGGTGTAGAGTAGAGAGTAGAGTATTGTATGGTGTAGAGTATTGTGTAGAGTATTGTATGGTGTAGAGTATTGTATGGTGTAGAGTAGAGAGTAGAGTATTGTATGGTGTAGAGTATTGTATGGTGTAGAGTATTGTATGGTGTAGAGTAGAGAGTAGAGTATTGTATGGTGTAGAGTACTACATGGTATAGTAGAGTACTACATGGCATAGTAGAGTATTGTATGGTATAGTAGAGAGAGTAGAGAGAGTAGAGAGAGTAGAGTATATATGCTATATGTTAGATTCTTTAGTAAAGTCTGGTACCTATCAGGTGTTATTCGTTGATGAGCTCCCAGTAATTGGAATCTAAGTACTTATATAGTCAGAACTGAGGCGGTTAGGCGCCATGTCACGAGCTAAGGTGAATGGATGACTCCAAATAACGTGGATGGTGATTAGGTGCCTTCTTGGCATGCGTAGGCTCGAAGCTACTACTTAATGGGTAAGATGTTACCCATGGCGGGTCTAACAGTATTGTAGAGTACATGGTGTAGAGTACATGGTGTAGAGTACATGGTGTAGAGTACATGGTGTAGAGTACATGGTGTAGAGTACATGGTGTAGAGTACATGGTGTAGTAGACTGTGGGAAATTAGCGTAGTATTTTACTGATGTGAATAGCGTAGTTTGGTGCAGTAAAGTAGATTTTAGTGTAGTGGTCGTACAATAAAACCATTATACTTTCTCTATCTGAAGACAAGTTTTTTTGACGTCACAAAGGTCAGACGGCCTTATGCAATACCCCAGACAGGCTACCATCAGGTGAGTCTGTCCGTGTGGCTGAAAACCGATTAGGTCGATCCGTGCTGTCTAAAGCGAAGTGCTAGTCATAGGTATCCCATGATGAATCTATAGTAAAGTATTGTCATAAAAGGAGTAGAATATAGATAGGATAGGAGGATAGGAGGATAGGAGGATAGGAGGATAGGAGGATAGGAGGATAGGAGGATAGGATAGTAGATTACTAGAGATCAGACGCCAACATGCAGTAGCTCTAGATGTACTTACGACATCAATAACGAGCCACTTGGTGTTTTATATGTTAAGGAACACATTGCATTGAAACTGGTCTCTAAGCACCAGTCAGGTGAAAGATAGTAGTGACAGTGTCATGTCTGAGGAGAAGAGGCATACATTATACCACAGGCGTAGAGCTGGAGTACACTAGAGCTGGGGTACACTAGAGCGGCGTACACTAGAGCTGTCAGTAGTTAGTGACTAGCTGGTAGAGAAGTAGTACCACTGCATTAGACTAAACGTGTGGGCTTACCAGGAGTCTGATCACTAGATCTGTATTGAGTCTTGGATCGCCTCGGTAGGCTATGGTAGGCTTAACCGTTTTCAGACGTGGTATATCGGACCAGAGCGTAGCACCCTTAGGATCCGGATCGGCCGAGTGTTGATAGAGTGATTACCGTAGTGGAAGAACTAAGGTTCCAGTAGAGTAGTTGATTAGCGGTGAGGTGAACAAGGGAACCCATGTCACGAGTAATGGATGAGTCAAGTCATGGGTTCCGGTGACTAAGACGTCATTGGCTTTCTGGCGAGCTACTGTCTTAATGGGTAAGATTCATGGTGGATCTACATAGTCTGGTATAGTTAGTACGTATCTGGTATAAGTAGTACAGTATCTGGTATGAGTAGTACAGCATCTGGTATGAGTAGTACAGTATCTGGTAGTTAGTAGTATGTAACTGGTATAAGTAGTACAGTATCTGGTATAGTTAGTACAGTATCTGGTATAAGTAGTACCATCTAGCATTGTAGTTTATAGTAATATGATATAGTAGTCTCCAGCTATAGTAAGTGCAATATCTTGTAGTAAGGAATAGCAGAGTATGTAGTCATAGTACAGAGTCATAGTACAGAGTCATAGTACAGAGTCATAGTACTGTAGTACTGTTAGATTCTCTTACGTCCAGTACTTCTGTTTGTAGTTGTTCGTTATGATTCCTCAAGGAGGAACAACTTCTTATATAGACTAATCCGGCACAGGGGAATGCAGATCGTTCTGATCGACCAGTGGCTTCAACATCCATGTGGGAGTACACTACCCATGATGGGTCTAACAATTTCAGTAGTATAGTTTACAGTTCAGTAGTACAGTAGTACAGTCAGTAGTACAGTAGTACAGCATTATTACATAACTATTACATTACTGGTACTACATTATCCAATAGTGCGGTAGAGAGGGTATCAGGAGCATGATGTATTCAGTGTCTAGTACTACTTTTACTATAGTACAGACGTCTATGTAATACAGTACTGTACTAGTCCAGTGTACATAGTACTACAGTCTGTACATAGTACTACAGTCTGTACATAGTACTACAGTCTGTACATAGTACTACAGTCTAGTGTACTGAGTGCAGAGAGCAGAGTATTAGTGTAGCATTACTAGTAGAGATGGTACGGTAGCGTAGTACTGTAGTATTACATGTGGGTATAGTGGAGTGGTGAGTAGATACACTACAGTGTTGTCAGTGTTGTCAGTGTTCGTCAGTCTTCTAAAGAGTAGCACACACTTACCATATGGTGTATCCCTTACCATATGGTGTATCCCTTACCATATGGTGTATCCCTTACCATATGGTGTATCCCTTACCATATGGTGTATCCCTTACCATATGGTGTATCCCTTACCATATGGTGTATCCCTTACCATATGGTGTATCCCTTACCATATGGTGTATCCCTTACCATATGGTGTATCCCTTACCATATGGTGTATCCCTTACCATATGGTGTATCCCTTACCATATGGTGTATCCCTTACCATATGGTGTATCCCTTACCATATGGTGTATCCCTTACCATATGGTGTATCCCTTACCATATGGTGTATCCCTTACCATATGGTGTATCCCTTACCATATGGTGTATCCCTTACCATATGGTGTATCCCTTACCATATGGTGTATCCCTTACCATATGGTGTATCCCTTACCATATGGTGTATCCCTTACCATATGGTGTATCCCTTACCATATGGTGTATCCCTTACCATATGGTGTATCCCTTACCATATGGTGTATCCCTTACCATATGGTGTATCCCTTACCATATGGTGTATCCCTTACCATATGGTGTATCCCTTACCATATGGTGTATCCCTTACCATATGGTGTATCCCTTACCATATGGTGTATCCCTTACCATATGGTGTATCCCTTACCATATGGTGTATCCCTTACCATATGGTGTATCCCTCACCATAGTATGCTGCCACCGACACAGTGTAGTATGGCAGATCGCAGTGTATGGCAGATCGCAGTGTGTGGCAGATCGCAGTGTATGGCAGATCGCAATGTATGGCTATGGCAGTATGCAGTGTACAGTGTACAGTATGGCTATGGCACATCAGTAGTGCTGCGCAGTTCGCACGCCTGCACACAGCCGCGCCCAATTTGCTCCCTTTGTAAATACCTCAGTATCTTTTCCCAATGCGGCACCTTTGTAAACACCCACAGATGGCCATCTCTCGCCTACCCGCACAATCCCGTTTCGTCCAAACATCAATATTTATCCAGCTTGCCTATTTCGTCGCAGCCCGCCGCCTTTATATTACTTTGGCTTTGCTCGCGCATCTCTGACTTGTCCACATCCATCCCGCCCCGCCCAGCATCCCAGCATCCACATGAATTTCAGAGCGTCCCAGCCGTTGCAGCCGCTCAACAGCGGCCACCTCAACAAGCCCGCCAGGGCCACCACGCCCAGCAAGTCCACCCGAAGAAAAGACGACTACGCCGTGCCGCCGCCGCAGCCCGCCGACGACAAGAAGAAGAAGAAGGAGAAGCTCCTGGCCTTGTGCAAAACCCCGCCGCTGATTGTGCGCACCCGCAACGGTATAGACTACCGGCGGGGCGTGTTCCTCGGCGAGGGCGGCTTCGCCCGCTGCTTCCAGATGAGGGATGCGCTGGGCCGCATCTACGCCGCCAAGACCGTGGCCAAGGCGCTGATCAAGAACGAGAAGACCAAGACCAAGTTGTTGCTGGAGATCAAGATCCACAAGCTGTTGAAGCACACCAACATCGTCAACTTCATCGACTGCTTCGAGGACGACGTCAACGTGTACATCTTGTTGGAGATCTGCCCGAACCAGTCGTTGATGGAGTTGTTGAAGACCCGCAAGCGCGTGCTGGAGCCGGAGGTGCGCTTGTTCATGGTGCAGATCGTGGGCGCCGTCAAGTACTTGCACCTGCGGCGCGTGATCCACCGGGACTTGAAGTTGGGCAACATCTTCTTCGACCCGGACATGAACTTGAAGATCGGCGACTTCGGCTTGGCCCTGGTGTTGCCGTCCACGGACCTGCGCAAGTACACCATCTGCGGCACGCCCAACTACATAGCGCCCGAGGTGCTCGGCGGCAAGCAGACGGGCCACCTGTTCGAGGTGGACATCTGGGCCATCGGCATCATGCTCTACGCGTTGTTGGTGGGCAAGCCGCCGTTCCAGGCCAAGGACGTCAACGTGATCTACGAGCGCATCAAGAAGACCGACTACTCGTTCCCCAGCGACAAGCCCATCTCCGACAACGCCAAGGCCTTGATCTGCGACCTCCTCCTGTTGAACCCGTTGCACCGCCCGTCCATCAACGACATCCTAGACTACCCCTGGTTCAAGGGCGCGTTCCCGCCCAAGACCGCCGAGGACCTGTTGACCATGACGCCGCAGTACGGCGACCTGCTCTCCAAGGCCCAGAGCGTGCTCAACTTCGCCAACGCCAAGACCCAGGCCGGCATCTACACGCCGCGGTCCAAGCACCCCGTGGAGATCTTGAAGACCGACTTGCACTCGGACAAGCCCAAGGCCGTGTTGCCGCAGTCCTTGTCGCCCGGCGACACGCGGGCCAAGTACCAGGAGATCGCCGTGCCCACCAGCCTTGTCAGCTCGTCGGGCCGCGCCATGCGCAAGTTGAACTTCAACTCCAAGTTCAACAAGACCATCGTCAAGTTGCAGCAGTCGTTGGCCGACACCTGCAGCAACATCACGCGGCTCCGTGCCTTGACCTCGGCCGGCGGCAGCCACTTGGACTTGGACGTCAAGGAGTTGCCCACGTGCGAGCACCCCACGCTCATCAGCAAGTGGGTGGACTACTCCAACAAGTACGGCTTCCTGTACCAGATGAACAACGACGACATCGGCGTGTTGTTCAACGACGACAACACCATCTTGAAGCTCCACAACCTGGACCGCTTCTTGGAGTTGATCCACCACGAGAACGAGGGCTGGGCGTGCATCGAGAACTCCGTCAGCCACCCGCCGTCGCAGGCCCGGCGCCAGTTGGAGATCGTCGACTTCTTCGCCAAGTACATGAACCTGAACTTGTCCAAGGTGCTGGAGAACGACGAGCGCAAGGAGACGGTGTTCTTGCACCGCTACACGCGCAACTCCGAGTACATCATGTTCGAGATGACCAACGGCACGGTGCAGTTCAACTTCAAGGACCACCACAAGTTCTGCGTGTCCAAGAACGGCTTGGCCATCACGCACATCTCGCCCAACCGTGTGGTGCAGACGCACCCGTTGATCTTGGTGTTGGAGCAGGGCAACTTCTTGAACACGGACGTGCCGGACTGCTTGGGCAAGATCGCCACCATCGAGCACGCCATCCGGGCGAAACTCATGAACTAGCATCGAGAGTGATCTCATACATAATTGGAGCTTGCTGCCACCAAACGCCGGTACGTTAACAGTATCTTTCCGCATAATACCTACCGAACATAATGAGTTGAATAATCGGGATAACGACAGACGGTGCCATTGTATTGTAGGAAGTAGAGTCTGCCTAGTGGGAGTTGGAGTATAGTAATAGAATAGTGATGAAAGTATAGCATGATGAAAGTATAGAATAGTGATGAAAGTATAAAGTAGAGTATCAAAAGAATAGAATAATAATAAAATAGTGATGGTGACAGTGATAGAAAGTATAAAATAGTATTGAAGAGTAGTATAGTGTAATGTACCCTTGGCTCGAAAACTACTCATAGCGTTTCTTCCTACGAATGCCAATTTGTCGTCTGGTCACCATACTCCGTGACCTGACTCAATTTATCTCAACTCGTGATATGCCACCTGCCTCACTTCAGGTATTCAATAGCTTGCATTTTCCGGATTCGTATTTATTGGAACCCTCACGAAAGACTACTCAAGCACCAGAGGTATTAAGAATGTAACATGTAACATGTAAGATGTGTAATATGAATAGGTGACAGTGTAAAAGAATATGCAAGTGTCTTCTGTAATGTAAAGTAGTAGTGTAGTGTAATGTAAAGTAGTAGTGTAGTGTAATGTAAAGTAGTAGTGTAGTGTAATGTAAAGTAGTAGTGTAATAAAAATTGTAGTATTGTAGTAGTGTAGTGTATAATTGTGGTGTACCATGTAAGAATAGTGAGTAAAAATGGTAGCTGATGACTTAAGCAAAGAGCTATCACGAAGAAATAGCGGTGTTTCAAGGGTATCGGCTTAACTCAAGTACGACATTACCAGTGGAGAAAGAACCGGCTGCAGATGGTACGTAAAGGTATGGCTAGTGGTAGAGCAAGAGGTAGAGCAAGAGGTAGAGCAAGATGTGTAGTAAGTACTAGAGTAAGAACAGTACCAGAGTGAGTTTAGATAAGTACAATACACGAGTAATTGCATCCCAGTAAACACACAGTAGCTCATGGACATTATTAGAGTGCAAGACGTTTTGCTGCTTACAAGCTTTAACCATCTCAGTCACTTTCCTGCCACATCGCTGCGATGCACCGCCCGTGTCGTCTTGATCTCAGCATTGGCACGTCTGTCCACGACGTTAGAACACATGTGTTCACTTTTTGAAGATGTACGTTTGTACAGTGGATAAACTAGGTATGCGGAATAGATGAAATAGATTGGTGGAGTAGATGTAGTGGTGGAGTGGACTGTTCAGAGTAGCTAATGGTTATATACATAGAACTGCAAATAGAGTGCACCGATGTATGGCATGATTATGGTACACGAAAAGGTATCGCAGACCAGACTGAGCGAAGGCTAGTGACTAGCGTCTCAAAGGTCCTTGATGGAGCTTTGCTAACACTAGTAGCAGAGAACCTCATCGACGTGCACTAGACGTGATATTTGAACTGCAAGGTAGCTGAACGGTCAGGTGAAAGTGGTCGCCAGAACGGCGCTGCCAAATGGCTGCAAAAGGTTATGAGCCCGCACACCACCTAACTATACGCTGTCTGCTGCAGACCACCAACCTCACGTGTTCAAGACTGATGCTAGAGCTGTTCAACACTGGTGCTAGACCCACCTCTATGTCCTAGAGAGCTCGGCGTGAAGCACGGCGTTTTGTGGCGTGGGGCATCTCGTGGGAGTAATAGCGCTCTGAGTCGGAACGGGCCGAAGCCAAACGGTCTCACTGAATGAGGTAATTATATGATAAGCAAAGAGATAGCCAAGTCGAACTCGTCGGTATGGCATCTTGTCATGCAGAACTGCGGCAGGATTTTCTCCTACACTCTTGGTGTGCCGTGAATTTGTCTAGGAAACACGGGGAAAGAACGGCTATAGCCTCTAGGTTTTTGTTGAAAGTCGACCAGATTTTCACAAAATTTGAGTTTCGTATATTGAACAACTCATCAGTAACAAAATGTATATAAATAATCATTATACGTTCTTATTGAAATATTTATGCCCTAGACTTTGGTGCTGGCACAGAAGCGGCGTAGGAGCATAAGCACTGGAGTTGAGCTACTGCAGTGGATTTAGGGAGTGGAGTATAATGTGTGTGGTGGGAAATTACACCAGCCCATTCTTAAGGGGTTTGCAACCTTTGTCGAGGACTGAGGCAGGTCCGGGAAATTGCCCCTTTGGGTAGTGCCGGTCGGCGCCGCGCCAGCCGGCCTGAGTGTGCGGTGCATTTCCAGCCGGACAGTAGAATACATGCGAGAACATGGCGTAGAGCAAGGTTAGAGTTGCAGGGGGACTACCGGACGAGTCCAAGGGGTATTGCAGGCAGTCACGGGGGGTACGGTAGACTTGTGCGGTAGACTTGTGCGGACTAGGATGGACATGTGCGGTGTTTGGCGATGTGTTGTAGAGTTACGGGGATGATGATAGCAAAGCAGCTTTGACGTGTAGGTGAATGGATGTTGACATTTGTTGTTGACATTTGTTGTTGACATTTGTTGTTGACATTTGTGTGGGTCTATGGTGAGTATTGATAGAGGGAAGCGAGCGGTGAATAAACTGCGAACTGTGGATAAAATAACGTGTACTTCTACACTCCACTAAATAACACACCACTCTGTACTGGTCTAGCATACCAACGTAAATACCCCCACTGGCACTTGGCAGCAGCTGCATCAAGTCAGAAATGTAATCAAAAAATTAGCATTCGCTCACCACTATATCATCTGCTAATTACAAGTTCCAGAAGCTACAGAACGGTCCCATTCCTTTGTATCATGCTCCACGCACAGAACCTGTCCCTGCCATCTGAGATCGCTGTTGAGTCTAATGACTGCAATTCTTCTGCTTACCGGACTCTGAGTGTAGTCTGAAGTGTGGTACTCTCAATCACCGTTCACAGATGGTCACGACGAAGAGATTCCGAGCCCGTACAGAAACACTACATTCCACCAATGGGTGAACAGACTATAAAATCTGGTCTAATTACTCAGTAGAGAGTCATGATTGAGCATGTCTTTGCTGTCATCACAGAACTGTGTCAACATGGCAAGTGGTAGTCATGACTATTAAGCAGAAAGTGATGAAATACCTGCCCTACCAGGGCTCACAACCACACCAAAGGAAGATGACTGCATTCTCTGACCGACCTATGACATGCCATACATTAACTACTTCATGCCTCCTTCATCGACTACTCAACTACTAGAGTACCTGGGTTACGTGTCCCCCATACTGACGTCAGTCATGACCATGAGACTGTGTTGTCCATGACAATGATTGTCAGACCATAATGCAGCCATGCCAGCAAGTATACTGCCAAGTGCTGCTTATTGCTATAGGGATGGTGTGTTGGCGTTTCCCGTCCTTCTTGCTCAGCAGTTACAGTGGGTGCAATGACTATCTGATGCTATTATACACTATGTAATGCGAAGCGGCACGCGGACCTTCTGACTGTCCATCTGTCGTCCAACTGGTTGGCCATTATGCACGCAGGCCATTGATCAAGCCATAACACCCACCACAAACATCTCAAGATCTCACTGCGTTTCAACATCTCAAGATCTCACTGCGTCTGAATGTTCAGAGTCAAACGCAGCTCGCGATCAAGCACTAGACCGCATTGGTCTGGCGGTGAAGTCTCCAACGGGGCCATGAGCTTCGTATGACCTAGCCCACTGATACGTCGACATGATCATTCACACCATCAGTGAGCTGTTGTCACGGTGCCCTATCCAGCATGAGGCATTGAAGGCCTGACGCTCATGAAGCCCTCATGCGGCATTTCATGACGGTTCCATCGAGACTGCCGTCCGGAGCCACACACCGCCCATCCTCAACGATAGCTAAGCCTAAACTCCTTCAACCAAAAGGGGTCATAGCTCGTAGGCCCGCCTCATCTTCAAGCCAAAAGGAATCATAGCTCGTAGGCCCGCCTCATCTTCAAGCCAAAAGGGGTCATAGCTCGTAGGCCCGCCTCATCTTCAAACCAAAAAAAATCATAGCTCGTAGGCCCGCCTCATTCCTTCAATCCCACTATCTCGTCATCTCCTTGCTGGCCGCCCTTACTGCCCGGCCTCTCTAATACTCGTCGTTGGAAAGCAACGACTTCAATGCCCACTCGTCCTTAAACTTTGTCTTCATGATGTCCAACTCGGATATCAAGGTGGAGCACGCATTCTTCAACGCCTCGCGGGGCGTGTAGTCGTCGTCGGTCTGGATGCGCAACACGAAGTTGGCGAACAACGGGTGTTCCACTTTGTACGCCGCGAAAATCACGCGGTCATCCTTGGCCAACTGCGCACGCAACATGTTGGCAAGCGTGTGGTCCTCCCTCTCGATTTTGATGATGGCGGCGTTGGGCACTTTCGTGTCGGGGATGATTTTGATCCTGCGGTTAGTACTGTGGGGGCAACGCTGGCGGCATTACATACTTCTCCACGCCATCGGGCAAGATGAAGAGCTCGAATCTGTCGGGGGCGTTCATGGTGAGGGTGGCTGTAAGCTGGCGGGCTTGATGGTGTTGGCGCCAGTGCGCGGTGTACGGGTCAGCACGGTGTACGGGTCGATCGTGGTGTACGGGTCTATCGCGGTGTACGGGTCTACTCTCCCGGTGCACGGGTCTACTCTCCCGGTGCACGGGCTTACTCTCCCGGTCCACGACCTACATTCCCGGTGCACAGCATGCCGGCCTGCCCCCGGGCCTGGTCTGCCGGACCCGCTTCTCTGCCGTGCTGGGCTCCTTTCCCGGACCGCCCGGCGCGTATGCAGGCGCTCAAAGAAGGGCCCCGTGCCGCCGCACACCCACATGCAGGAGCCGGCGCTCCTGCACGCGTCCCCACCGGCCCTTTTTTTCTATCTCACTATCTCGTCATTCGTCACAGAAAACCCCTTCTTTGGTCACCATGTCCAACCAGGAGAACCGCTGGCCCAACCAAGGGATGCCCATGAACCAGAACTTCAAGTATGTATGATCACGTGTTCCTTCTTCTACGCAACCATGCCGACGCTGCCGCCGATGGATAGCAAACCCGACAGCCCGGGTGGTGACGCCGCATGTCGTTTGTGTTGCGGCTACTCGGCCGCCAACTTGGCTTGTCTATGCCGGTTGTTTTGCCACGCTCCTAGGCTGTTTTAAGGTCTGGTCGTGATTACTCGGGGTCAGCAAGGAGCCAGCGCCGATGTTGGCAAGGATGGCCAGGATTGGCCAAGTTGGTCCCCTCTGCTCGAGTCAGTCAAAACTTGTCCATCAAGTTTAAGTCGTATCGTGGCTACTAGCTACATGCTTTTTCCTGGCTATGGCTCTCCCGGTCCACTTACAATCTGTTCCTTGTTTGGACTATTGCTGTTTATACAAGTCGGACGAGCATACGTGAAGATACAGCATAAGAACGACAACAGAACTACAGAACGGCGACAGAAAGACTACAGAACGACAGACAAACCGGCAGCAAAATACAGTGAAACTGTAAGAGCTCCAGCAGACAACAAACTCTAGCCCCGAAAATATACCGACACTACGTCATCCAACTCATACTAACATCAGCCGACAAAATCCACCCGTTTTACCCCCGCCGGCAACGTTGGACACCTCGTCACAACAATTTGTGCCGTTCACGTCTCTTCCTGCATTGGGCAACCGTGGAAACTCCAACTCGGGCGGCCATGTCTTTACAATTCCCTCGATCAACTCCACTGACGACCACCGCCTGCCGCCTGCCGTGGGCTCGCGGTTTCCGCTGGTCCCGGGCTACGGCGCCTTGAGCTCGCATTTGCCCAACTCCATTTACGGCTCGCATGCTCTGGACCTTCCAGCGCAGAGCCAAGGCCAAACGCCAGGTCAAAGTGCCCAGGATACCGTACAAAACGAAGGCCAGAACCAGCCTAGTGTCCAAACGAACGTTAAAAACCCGGGTCCAAATCTTGTTCAAACGCAAAATACTCCCCAAAATCCCGTTCAAAGCCAACCCCAGAACCCCCCTCCAAATCCGGCTCAGAACGCTGCCCAGAACCCCTCGGCTGTGCTGCTTCTGCCTGAAAAAACTGACTCCAAACAAAGATCCCAGGGCCCGGAGTCTGCCCCTGAGAAGGAATACGCCGAGTCCACGCGACCCATTCCCGCTATTCCGCTGGGTGTTTTGAGCCGTTCCTCCACGTCCAACGCTTACAGGCCCTTGAACGTGAAAGATGCGTTGTCATACTTGGACCAGGTGAAAATCCAGTTCTATAACCAAGCCGACATCTACAACAACTTCTTGGACATTATGAAGGACTTTAAGTCCCAGAGTATCGATACACCCGGCGTGATCAACCGCGTATCCTCCTTGTTTCGCGGTCATCCGAACTTGATCCAAGGCTTCAACACGTTCTTACCCCCCGGCTACAAAATTGAGTGCTCTTCAGACCCCTCGGACCCTAACCCAATCACCGTGACGACGCCAACAGGAACAACCACGCGGCCCAACCTCGCAGGAACTCCGCCAAGCGAGATCCTGGGCGACCACAATCTGGTCCACCAATGGTACAACCAAGCTGCTCCCAATGGGGCGCAGTTTCAAGACCAGCAGCAAGGGGGAGGCCAGATCGAGTTCAATCACGCAATATCTTATGTCAACAAAATCAAGACGCGCTTTGCCAATCAGCCTGACATCTATAAGCAGTTTTTGGAGATTTTGCAGACGTATCAGCGGGAACAAAAGCCCATTGGTGAAGTCTATGAGCAGGTGACGCGTTTATTCTCGAATTCGCCCGATCTCCTCAACGACTTCAAGCAGTTCTTGCCGGACACAGGAAACCAGCAGCCACCACAATTCCTTGTCAGGCCCGAAGACCATCAAGCATTGCCCTCCAACGGACACCCGCATATGCACGAGAACCAGCATTTCTACCAAGCCAACGGAACGTCGCAGTTGCCTCCTTTGGGCAATTTCCAGCCCAACGCTGCGGGCGCTTTAAATGCTCAGGAGATGAACTACAGAAATGCCCGTGTTCCGATCATGAACCTGGAAATGGACCATGAAGCTTTCCGGAAAAACAGCGAGCAGCATTCGCCGTACCAGAATAACTACAATGAGGAAGCTACGTATTCAAGTGTGCGTGGAACGGGCGCCCAGGGTACCATGAAGCAGAAGTCGGTGACGCCGGTGCCCGCACAGGCGGCCCGCGTGAACCCCACATTGGTTCCCGGGATCCCTGAACCCGTGCCTCCCAGCACCATGGCCAAGAATTCATCGCTACTGGAGGAACTTTCCTTCTTCGACAAAGTCAAAAAAGCCATTGGTAACAAGCAGACATACAGCGAGTTCTTGAAAATGTTGAACCTTTTCTCGCAGGACGTCATCGATAAGGAGACGTTGGTGCAGCGCGTGGACTCTTTCTTGGGCGACAATCACTACGACTTGCTTAATTGGTTCAAGCAGTTTGTGGGTTACGAAGAGAAAACGCAGAGTATGGAAGACATCACCTTCAAAAAGCACCAGATCGAACTCTCATTGTGCAAAGCTCATGGGCCTTCATACAGGCAATTACCCAAGATCGAGACCTATATGCCGTGCTCCGGGAGGGACGAGATGTGCTGGGAGGTGTTGAACGACGAATGGGTCGGGCACCCTACGTGGGCGTCCGAGGACGCTGGCTTCATTTCTCACCGGAAAAACCAGTACGAAGACATCTTGTTCAAGATCGAAGAGGAACGACTTGAGTTTGACTACCACATGGAGGCCAACTTGCGTACCATCCAGACGCTTGAGACCATAGCAAACAGAATTGCCAACATGACACCGGAGCAAAAGGCCAGTTTCAAGCTTCCGCCCGGCTTGGGCCACACCTCGCAGACCATCTATAAGAAGGTTATCCGCAAGATTTACGACAAGGACAGAGGGTTTGAAGTGATCGATGCTCTTCACGAGAACCCTGCCGTTGCAGTTCCAGTCGTCTTGAAGAGATTGAAGCAAAAGGACGAAGAATGGAAGAGGGCTCAGCGGGAGTGGAACAAGGTCTGGAGAGAAATGGAGCAAAAAGTTTTCTACAAGTCGTTGGACCACTTAGGATTGACATTCAAGCAAGCCGACAAAAAGCTTCTCACCGCCAAGCAATTGGTCAGCGAGATCAGCACCGTCAAGGTAGAGCAGCAGAATAAGCGGTTGCACCCGTTGATGCCCAAATCGCAGGAACAACTCGACTACCAGTTCTCTGATGATGACGTGATCTTTGACATCATCAAGCTCTCGGAGTACTTCATCAATCATTCGTCCAATTACTCGCAAGGGGACCGGGAGAAGCTCAGTGACTTCTTCAGGCACTTCATAGGTCTCTTTTTCGGAATTGATCAAGCCGTTATCGAGGCCGCGTTGAAGAAGCGTGCCAACGAGTCCAATAGGGAAGATAAGGTTGACGAAGCAGAAAGCGCTGGCGACGACAAGGCCTTGGGTCCAGGGAAACGTGGAAGAGAAAATGATCTATTACGGGACGTTTTGAAGAAACAATCGACTAAGTCACGCAAGGAGGAAGTGGACGACACGCCCACCAGCGAGGCCGAGGAGAGTTTGTCGGCACCGATTGACGAATCGGGCGACTTGTGGATTAGCACGTCGTCGTCCAAGTTCTCGCTTGGCGAAGCCGACCAAGAGGAGGCCAGGGACAAGTACAATCTCTTCTGCAACACTACGGTGTACGTCTTTTTCAGGCACTTCCGCACGCTCTACGAGAGATTGAGCGAGATCAAAGGCATGGACGAGGAGGTCAGCAAGGAGATCAAGTCGCGCAAGATCCCGCAATTCGCCAAGGACTTGAACCTTGTGTCTCATCAGCTCCAGGAGATGAACATTGAGATTGTGGCCGGCCCCAAGGGCTGCTACAGCCAGGTGGTGAGTTTGGCCGAGAGGCTCTTGGACGGAGAGATCGAGCACCAGTGGTACGAGGAGAGTTTGCGGCAGGCGTACAGAAACAAGGCATACAAGTGCTACACGTTGGACAAGGTGGTGCAGTCGTTGGTCAAGCACATGCACACATTGATCACGGACCACAAGACGTCGGAGATGCTTGTGCTTTTCGAGCAGGACCGCAAAAGCCCGGCCACCACAGCTAAGAAGCAGATCTTGTACCGCATGCAAGTGCGACTGTTGATGAGCACGGACGAGAACATGTTCAAGATAGCCTACTTGCAGGGCAGCAACTCGGTCAACATCCAGTTCGTGGGCCTTGACGACTTGACCATCAACGACCACGCCAACGGCGAGGAGCGCTACAACTACTACGTGACGTCGTATGTGATGTCGCACCCTACAGAGGGCGTGCCGCTAGCCAAGATCAGCATGCCGTTCCACCGGGCGTTTGTCGATTTGGTCAACGAGGACCTGTGCGATGGGCGGGCCGTGTCCAAGCTCAAGATGTCCATCTGCGAGAACTCGTTCCGGTTGTTTTTCGAGAAGGACACGTTTGATGTGTTCACGTCCAACAGCGCGTACGTGAAGCGCAAGGAGAACGGCGAAGAGAAGGAGGGACTTGAGCACATACTCAACGACCGGTCGATGCCCTGGAACGCCAGCATGGCGGAAGATAGCACCAAGAAGCTCAACGCGTCTTTTGACGAGCTTCTCAAGAACGGCATCAAGAGCTACAGGGCGGGCTCGCCGGCCAAGCAGGGGAAAAAGAATGCGGATGCCACCATGGATGCGGACTCTACGCTTGTGCTTCCAGAGCACAACGACACGACCATCCAGCAGGAGGCCAACGACAGCACCATGGAGGAGATCACCGTGGAACACCCCGAAAAGTGATGGCCGAAGCAATACAGGCACCAGAAACAGCGCAGCGTCAGCCAGAGGAAGTTGGTTTTTGTCAGTCGACTACTGTGTGGCTAGTGTATCAGTCTATTAATGACGAGTCTAAGTCGTTTATCTAGGTTGTCTAGCCGTCAGCCGTCAGCCGTCTATCCGTCTATCCGTCTAGCCGTCAGCCGTCTATCCGTCTAGCCGTCAGCCGTCTATCCGTCTATCCGTCTAGCCGTCAGCCGTCTATCCGTCTATCCGTCTATCCGTCTATCCGTCTATCCGTCTATCCGTCAGCCGTCAGCAGTCCCCCGACCAAAGCTGCCCTCGGCCGCCGCCCGCGCCAAGCGCTCGGTGGCTATGGTGTGCGCCAATCTCTCCCGCTGCTCAAGCCGCCGTGAAACAAACGCCTTCTCGCCCTTGAGCAACAAGAGCCGGAGAATGATGTTCTCCGCCGACGTCTGCGCCGTCAACGGGTCGGCCAGAAGCTCGCGGGCCTCCTTCTCGGCACGGGCCCGCGCCTTGGCCGTGGCATTGGCCCGAATGGTCAGGCTGCGGGCGATGCTCCCCGCCCGGCTCCGCAACTGCGCCGTGTCCGAGACAAACACGTTGTTCTTGTCGCGGAGCGTCTGGAGGTAGGCCGGCGCAAGACGCTCGGACTCGAGCTCGAGCAGCGCCACGTCGTTTTCATAGTAAACGGGTATCAAGAGCAACAGCTGGTACTGGTCGTTCTTCAACGCGGCCACCGGCGGCCCATTGCCCTCGTTGTAGAAAAAGTCGAAGCACAAGAAGTTGATCCAGCCAATCACCGTCTCGATCTCGTTGCTGGTCAAGGTCTTGCCAAAGCCGAGGTAGTTCATGGAGCTGGTGACGTTGGCCACGGCCAGCGACACGGCCGTCTGCCAGTTGGGCCTGGCCGCGTTCCAGCCCAGCTGGGCCCAGCCCGAGCCGCCCGCCTTGTTGAGCATCTTGAGTGCCCGCGAGCTCTTCAACTGCGGGAGGAGCAACTCGTCGGCGCTGGCCACCACCACGTGCCACGCCTCCAACATCACCAGCACGAGCAAGTCCTTGGTCAAGTACTGCGCCAACACCGCGAGGTTCATGTTCAAGTAGTTGTACAACGGCATCATGGCGTCGTCCAGCTGCTCCTGCGACGGCTTGATGTTGCCGCCGCTGCCACACACCGCCTTCAACGTCTGCCGCGAGATGCAGCTGCGGATGAACTTGGAGAACTTGGCCACGATCATCTTCGTGATGCGCTGCTGGCTGCGCTTGAGCGCCCGGTGCGCCCGGCCAAAGGCAAACATGGCGTCGTCCCGCTCGCTCTCCACGGCGATCTCCGTCAACACGCGGCCCTGCGTGTCCAAGTCGAGGAACACCTCCTGGGGAATGCCGTCGTGCTTGAACTTGCGTGGCTCGAGCTGGATCAACGCCCGCCCACACACGGCGTGCGTGCCGAAGCGCTCCTCCCAGATGGTCAACGAGAGCGTCACCTGCGTGTTGGCGTGGAGCGTCAACTCAAAGTCCTCGTCCCACTCGGGATTCTCGGAGTCCATGGCGCGGGTCTTGGCCACCATGCGGCGCTGCTGCGTGTCCACCAACGTGGCGTAGGGCCGCAAGCAGGCGGCGTCGGCGCTGGCCCGGAGGTTCTCGGCCCGCACCAAGCGGATGGAGAACACGTGGCTGGTGTAGTGGTGCTTGGCCGCCGGGTCGTGCTTGGCCATGGTGGCGGACACGGCCTCGGGGTCCACCACGTCCTCCAACTTGCCGAGCTGCGTCACCATGGCGCTCAAGTTGTTGAGCCCGATGCACGTGCGGGGCGTGAAGTTGAACGCGTGCACCGGCTGCTTGTCGTTGCCCAAGTGCGTGACCATGGACTTGACCTCGTCGAGCCAGCCGCTCTTAAGGCCGCCGTCGGCGTCCTTCTCCTCGGCGAGGTCGTCCATGATGATGTCGCTCAACTCGCTGGCGTACACGAGGCACGAGGCGCAGACGCTCTGCGTGAGCGTGGTGTACACCTTGGCCAACTGTGCCTCGTGCTGCCAGTCGAGCCCGCGGAGAATGCCCACGTACTGCTTGATCAACGAGAAGATGTCGTGCACGGACGTGCTGTGCTTGGCGGCGTCGCTGTCGATGTCCATGGGCAGGAAGTCGTCCTCGCGGAGCGCGTTGGACACGAAGCTCTTGATCTTGTCGGCGCTCTCACGGACCCACGCCTCGAGGTACGGGAAGAAGAAGTGCTCGAGGTCGAACGCAAACTGCGCCTGCGGCCCGCACACCTGGCGGTGGATGCTGCGGATCTCGCAGAGCGCCTTGTAGGCCTCCAACGCGTCGCCGTAGTTGAGGAACTGGCCCTGCGCCGCCACGTGCAGCACGATGTGCTTGAGGATGTTGCTTGCGTCGGCCCCGAACATGCCCGTCACCACCGACGCGTAGACGTGGCCCACATTGAGGAACTCCAAGAGCGGGAGCTTGTAGCGCTTCTGGAGCATCTTGATGTTGCCCACGAGCTCGTCGCAGATGTCCAACATGTGCACGATGCTCACGGTGTTGTCCCGGGGAAGCGTGGCCAACAGCTCGGCGTACAGCGCCTCGGACGCCCGGACGAGCGTGCGGCTCAACCTCTTCTCCCACTTGGCCACGACGCCCAGCTCGAGGATTTTCCCAAAGAGGCTGTCGCCCTCCACGTACTCGCCCAAGAACGTGAGGTACGGCGCAAACTTGGGCTTGACGCTCTTGCTGAGCACGGCGCTCACGCAGTCCCGGATGCTCTGCATCACCTGCGAGTACGTGTAGCCCAAGCTCCTGACCCAGTCCTCCTGGTCCTGCACGCTCCACAGCTGCTTGTCGTCCCAGTCGAGCCCGCCGTCCTCGACCATGCGCTTGCACGTGCTGAGCACCGCCAGCGCCGCGTCCAAGTCGATGGGGCCCAAGTCCCTCGAGTCGGGCGTGCGGTACATGGCGTCCACCATGAGGCCCGTCATGTGGGCGGCGGAGAAGAAGCACACGGCACGTGTGGGCGGGTCGAGTCGCCAGAGCCGGGCGCATGAGCCAAGCAAGTCCCGTGCCGGCTTCAGCAACGACACGGAGTCCGGCTTCAGCGAAACGGAGTCCGGCTTCAGCGAAACGGAGTCCGGATTCAGCGAAACGGAGTCCGGCTTGGCCAGCGCGTGCTCCAACAAGTGCTTGGCCAAAAGCGTGAAGTAGGGGTTGATGAGCGCCCGCGACGGCATGATGTAGAACTCGTCGCCCGGCGGGAGCTGTGGCGCCGGCAAGAGCTTCATGTGCGGCGGCACGGCGTACTTCTTCTGGAGGCCGTCGCAGAGCAGCGTCTCGCGCCGCTTCCACAGGTCGTAGGCAGCACGGTTGGCGAAGCTGTTGGGGGCGTACTTGCCGATGTCCTTGCCGGTGTAGAAGAGCACCTGGTCCACGTCCTTGGCCAAGGCCTTGTGGGAGACGGTGGCCTTGAGCGCCAGCACGTCGGCCTGGAGCTGGGCGTCGTCCACGCCAAACACACTGCGCACGAGCAGCACCGCGGCCTGGTCCATGTCCGCCACCTTGAACGGGACGGTTGGGTACTTGGCGTCGGCGTCGGCCACGGCGCCCAACACGCGGTCCTTTTTGGGCAGCAACGCCGCGCTGTGCTCGTTCAACTTGGCCACCAACACGGCGCTGTTCTTGTCCTTCTGCACCAACGGCTTGATGATCTGGATGAACAGCTCGGTGTGGCGGAACACGCGCGAGCTGATTTCCTCGGGCGGCACCAGCGACAACTTGACGAGCTCCTTGTTGGCGGCGCTGACGAACTTCATCACCAACGCGGCCAACGTGGCACGCAGAAGCTCGCTGGCCACCGTGGGGTCGAGCAAGTCCGAGTAGAAGCGGAGCAACGAGCGGCGCGTGGCGTCGTCGTGCTTGGACAGGCCCATGGCAATGCTGTTCAAGCGCGTTTTGAGCTCGGGCACCAAGTACGCCGGCACCACGGGCTCGTTTTCCCGCGTGCTTCGGGTCCGGCGGTCCGGCAGCCCGGACGGCCGCAGGGCGATAGGTTTCTGGAACCGGGCCTCGTTGATGTACTCCATCAACACCACCTTGAGCACGGACTTGTAGAGTTTCGCTGGGTCCACCTTCTCCACCAGCGCGTCGGCGGAGTACGATAGTAGGCTCAGCGAGCGGGTGTGGGGAGGGGAAGATTTGCGGCGGCTCATAGTGGCTGTGGACGAGTGGGTTGGTAAGGACTGGCTGTGACAGTCGATAGAGACTGAGTGACACTGGGACTCGTACGAGGACTTGAGTGATGAAAAGTTGTACCAGGTAGTCTGTAGTACCAGGACTTGAGTGATGAAAAGTTGTACCAGGTAGTCTGTAGTACCAAGATTTCAGTGATGAACAAGTCTGGTGACTTCTGGATGGTGAGGAAGGCGGTCAGCACACAGTCTGAGGAGTAGGAAGGGCTAGTATGTGACAGTGGATATGGCGTGGATTACCCAGATGTAGCCAGATGTATAATGTAGCCAGATGTATATAGTCCTAGTTGTGTAATGTAGCCCAGATGACCCTAGATGTAAATCACTGCTACCAGTAATATCACTATAGGCGATTCAGTGACAGTCAAATATTTAGCCCAGGCCTAAGCACAGTCCGTCAATTTATGCTAAACGGCAGGTTGAATATGGCAGGTCTGGCAGGTCTGGCAGGTCACGGTAATGTGGACTGAGTCACGGTAATGTGGACTGGCGTGTGGTTATTCGCGCGCGAAGAGACGGTGCCGGAGTGCGAGTGCTGCTGCCAGACGTACAGATTCTACAACATACGTTCGGACGGTTGGATAACGAGCCGGGCGCTGGTGCAGGAATGCATCAGCCTAGCAAAGTGACGGGCAAGAAGGGCAGGGTGTGCTGCAGAGTAGGACGAGGAGGAGCGGAGCAGACAGCAGAGCAGACAGCAGAGCAGATAGCAGAGCAGACAGCAGAGCAGACAGCAGAGCAGACAGCAGAGCAGACAGCAGAGCAGATAGCAGAGCAGACAGCGGAGCAGAGCAGGAAGAGCAATGGCACAGCCATCTTTACCGTGGCCACGACCTCACTGTCAGCGTCAGGAAACTGTAGAACGATGCCACGAAGCTGACTACTCGTCCAGATCAAACACGAGATCGTCCTTCGAAAACTCTGCAAACTCCTCCAGCACAGGCTCCTCCTTGGGAACCTCCAGCACAGGCTCCTCCTTCGGCCAGCCCGCCGTCTCCTCCATCCCCTCCGTCCCCACAGGCTCCTTCTCCTCCACCAAGTCGCCCTCCTTGGCCAAGTGGCTGCCCAACAACCGGTTCATCTCAAACATCCCCACGGCCGGCTTCTTGAACACCGCCTGGAGCTTGGCGTCGCACATGATGCGCCGCTTGTCGTCCGCAGCCTGGAGCTGGTGCGCCTTGATGTACTCCCAGAGCCGCTTGACCACCATGGGCCTGCTCATGCGCGGCTGGCCCACCACCTGCTGGAGGGCACTGGACACGGCGAGCTCTGCGTTGAACGCGGTGTTGGGCGGGCGGGCGGTCTTGCTGCGCTTGGGTTTCTTGGTGGAGCCACGGGTCTTGCGCCCGCTCTCGTTCTGGAGCTGTAGCGCTAGTCTGCGGTCATCCTGCTCGAGTTTTCGCTTGCGGGACAGATTGGGCAGGGAAAGGTTAGACAGGGAAAGGTTGGGCAGGTTGGCCAGGTTGGGCAGGTCGGGCAGGTCGGACCGGTTGTGGAGCAGGTCTTCAAGGGTGTGGTAGCGGTGTACGATGAAGTCGTTGATTTGTTTCTGCAGTTAGTAGGGGGAGGGAGGGGGAGAGGGGAGTAAAAGAGAAGAGAGAGGGAGAGAGAGAGGGAGAGAGAGGGAGAGAGAGAGAGACTAGACTCTGTGCCCAGTGTCCACTATCACATACCTTGTGTGGGGTAAAGTCCACGGAAAAGAGCTCCAGAAGCGCATTCCGGATCTTCTTGACGCTGATCTTCTCAAGGTTCGCCACGCCCAATATCGCCTGGTGTTAGTCGGAGCGCCTGCAGGTTCGCTGTACATACGTCGATCATGGGCTGGTACGCCGTGGTGTCGAGCTCTTCCTCCATGTTGTGGTTGCGATGCGCTGACTCACTGCGCACACTGGTAGCCACACACGAGACAGACCATCGGTCCATATACAACTAATTGCCATTATCTAATAATTACGTACTATCTACTAATTTGACTATCTACTAATTTGACTATCTACTAATTTGACTATCTACTAATTTGACTATCTACTAATTTGACTATCTACTAATTTGACTATCTACTATTAATTGACTATCTACTAATTTGACTATCTACTAATAATTGACTATCTACTAATTTGACTATCTACTAATTTGACTATCTACTAATTTGACTATCTACTAATTTGACTATCTACTAATTTGACTATCTACTAATAACTGACTATCTACTAATAATTGACTATCTACTAATTTGACTATCTACTAATAATTGACTATCTACTAATTTGACTATCAAACTACTGATAATTGACCTATCAAACTACTATTAATTACCTACTATCTACTAGTAATTGCCTACTATCTAATAATTGACGTACTATCCAACTACTAATAATTGACTTACTATCAAATAATTGACCTATCAAAGTACTAGTAATTACCTACTATCTACTAGTAATTGACGTATTATCCAACTACTTAAAATTGAATTACTATCAAACTACTAGTAATTGACTTATCAAATTACTAGTAATAACCTACTATCTACTGATTGACCTATCAAACTAGTAATTGCCTACTATCCAACTACTAGTAATTGACTACCATCTACTAGTAATTGACTACCATCTACTAATAATTACCTACCGTCTACTAGTAATTACCTACCATCTACTAATATTGACCTTACTATCCAACTACTCGTAATTACCTACTATCTACTAATAATTGCCTAATATCTACTAATAATTGACGTACTATCCAACTACCAGTAATTGCGTATCAAATTACTAATAATTGACCTATCAAACTAATAATTGCCTACTATCCAACTACTAGTAATTGACCTACTTCTAAGCTACTAGTAATTGACGTACTATTCAACTACTAATAGTTGTCCTACTTTCAAACTACTAGTAATTGTCTACTATCTACTAATAAATGACCTACTATCTACTAATTTTGACCCTATCTACTAATTTGACCCTATCTACTAATTTGACCCTATCTACTAATTTGACCCTATCTACTAATTTGACCCTATCTACTAATTTGACCCTATCTACTAATAATTGACCTACTATCCAACACCTAGTAATATACTATCCAACTACTAGTAATTGTCCTACTAGCTACTAATAATTGCCTCCTAACAAACTACCAATAATTGACCTGTCAAAATACTAGTAGCTACCTACTATCTACTAATAATTGTCCTAGTATCTGCTAATTAACCTACTATCTAATAATTAACCTACTATCAAACTAATAATTGACCCTATCTACTGATAATTGACCCTATCTGCTAATAATTGACCTATCTACTAACAATTGACGCACTATCAAACTACTAATAGTCGACCTATCTACTAATAATTAACCTATCTACTAATAGTCGACCTATCTACTAATAATTACCTATTATCTACTAATAATTGCCTACTATCTACCAATAATTGCCTACTATCTACTAATAATTGCCTACTATCTACTAATAATTGACGTAATATCCAACTACTTAGAATTGACTTACTATCAAACTGCTAATAATTGACCTATCAAACTAGTAATTGCCTATTAATTACTAGATATATTAATTACTAGTAGATAGGTCGATTATTAGTAGATAGGTCGACTATTAGTAGATAGGTCGACTATTAGTAGGTAGGTTGATTACTAGTAGATATATTAATTTCAAGTAGATAGGTCGATTATTAGTAGATAGGTTAATTATTAGTAGTTTGATAGTAGGCAATTATTAGTAGATAGGGTCAATTATTAGTTTGATAGTAGGTTAATTATTAGATAGTAGGTTAATTATTAGATAGTAGGTTAATTATTAGCAGATACTAGGACAATTTTTAGTAGATAGTAGGTAATTACTAGTAGTTTGACAAGTCAATTATTAGTAGTTGGATAGTATATCTAGTAATTAATATATCTACTAATAATTGACCTATCTACTAATAATCGACGTACTATCCAACTACTAGTAATTGACCTATCTAATAATCGACCTAATAATTGACCATCAATAACTAAATATTCCTTAATCCACTGCATCCTCCCTTGCCATAACGGTCCAGTCAGCGCTGTGGTCTCTGACCCCGCCTAAACCCTCAGTTGCCGGAGGTTCCGCTTGTGCTGCGCCTCGTTCTTCTTCACGAGCTTCTTGCGCTCAGCTCGCGCCAAAGTCCGCGGGTCCACCATCTCGTCCGCCGTGCCCTTCACCTTGTCGTCGATCTCCACCAACCACTGGTCGTCGAGCGCCTTGTTCTTGCCCTTGTAGCCCCACTTGGGCACCCACTCGCCGCTGGCCTCGTCGTAAACCATCTTGCCGTCGCGCTGCTTGGGCTTGATGCCCTTGGTCTCGGCGAATTTCTGCCACTTGGTCTTGGGCTTCTCCTTGGGAATGGACTTTTCACGCGGCAACACCGACGTGGGCTCGGGCAACTGTATGAGCGTCATGGTGGAGTCCTGGCCCGTGGACGACCCGTGCGTGTCGGTGGTGGTCTTGATGGGCAACGAGAGAATCTGGTTGATGAGGAGCTGGAGGTTGTCACGGGTCACCGACGCCAAGTACTCCTCCTTCTTGGACTCGTCCTTCAAGAGCGCGTTGTCCAAGGGGTTGGGGTCGAACGTGGCCAAGTTGCCTAGGTCGTAGGTGTTTGGAATGGCCTTCTCCACGGTCACGGGTTTGAACTCTTTCGACATGGCCGTGACAATAGACCAGGCGCAGATTTTAAGATGCGCATCGCGGCGTGCGCGCACCATCTTGGCCTCGGGTGTCATCCTAGCCTCAGTCATGGCCTCAGTTCATGGCCTGGCGCTGCGCACTGCGGAAAATCCAGAGCAGGAAGATCGCCACCACGCTGATGGCCCCGCCCGCCACGAGCACGTGCTTCATGTCGTCGAGGTTGCTGGCCGGCGGGTGCGCCTCGAGCCCCGGCGTCGCAGAGCTGGGCACCTTGGCCGCGTCCACCAACTGGATCAACAACTCGTGGATGGA
The DNA here is from genome assembly GCA_002370795.1 of Metschnikowia sp. 03-147.1. Classification (NCBI taxonomy): domain Eukaryota; kingdom Fungi; phylum Ascomycota; class Pichiomycetes; order Serinales; family Metschnikowiaceae; genus Metschnikowia; species Metschnikowia sp. 03-147.1. Next base: position 99,725 of record NKZR01001237.1, on the reverse strand, counting down.
CGACGGCCACGAGCTCGAGATGTGTAGCGGCGACCCCAAGAAAAGGTCGCGCGTGTAGGTCTCCGGCTGGATGTCGCTGCGCTGCTGCTGCTTGTCCAAGTCGGCCTTGAGCGCAGCGAACACCGAGGGAATGTCGCAGAGAAACCGGGCAAACTTGCGCCGGAGGTCCAACAAGTACTGGAACAGCTCGGGGTCGGACGAGTCGTAGGCGTAGCACACCACGTCGCACTGGTCGAGGCGTTTCTGGTTCTCGAGCACCGCCGGCTCGAGCTCGCCCAACTCCTCCAAGATGAGGTAGCACTGCTTGCCGCCGTGCAAGTCGATGTCCTTGACGCACACCTTGGGCGTGATGGTGGGCAGGTACACGTCGCTGTAGGAGCCGTGGATGAACGACTCCAAGAGCGAGGTTTTCCCTGCGTTCGGCGCTCCCAACACAATGCAGTGGAACACGTTGCGGTCGCTGACCGGCCCGCGGTAGCTGGTGCCCTGCTTCTGGCGCAGGCGGCGGGCCTTGGTGACCTTGATGGCCTTGGGCGAGCTGCCGTTGAACCCCAAGTACGCCAAGTACTCGAGCGTGGTCTTGAAGTCGAGGAACGTGGTCAAGTTCCACTGCGCAAGCCAGCCCTGGAGCGTCACGTAGCCCTCGTCGTTGCGCACAATGGACTTGGGAAACTGCGTTTCCGTCCACAACCTGGGGATGCCGGGCGTCGGGAGAAAGAGCTGAGCGAGCTCGGCGTCGCTGAGCCCGCCGTCGTTGTCCTTGTCGAACTTGAGAAAGAGGTCCACGAAGAACTTGTAGCCCGCGGGCGACAACTCCACGCTGCCGGTGGGCGGCACGTCGATCTTGGGGTAGAGCACCTTGTCGCTGATGGAGAGCGAGTCGGTGTAGTGGAACGCACGGAGAATGCCCCAGATGGTCTCGTGGCGGCCGTGCTCCGCGTAGGCCTTGTTCAAGAGCACGAAGGCGGTCTCGGAGATGCCGGCGGTCTCGGAGATGCCGGCGGTCTCGAAGATGCCGGCCTTCTCGCCGAGCCGCCCCACAATCTCGCCGTAGTCCTCGGCCGTGCACCGCTTGCCGAAGCACTTGACGTGGAGCGCCGAGAACTCCTGCAAGCTCAACACGCCGTCCTGGTCCGCATCGCAGAGGAAGAAGATGCGCTTGAGCGCCTTGACACACGCCGGCTTCAAGTTGCCCTCCTTGGAGTCGAAGATCGGCAGCATGGGGTGCGTGACGGCGCGCTGGCAGAGGTAGAAGGCCTCCACCACGTTGAGCTTGGTCTTGGCGCTGCACCGCACGCACGCCTCAATCTCCTTGTAGTCGTTGACCAACGGGAGGAACTCGTCGGCGTTGAGCAGCGCCACGTCCGCGGCACGGAGCGTGTCGGCCTTGTTGGCACACACCACGATGGGGAGGTTGACGCCGGACGCCCGGAACCGGGGCATCCAGTAGAGCAGGATGCGCTCGTATGTGTAGTGGTCGCTGTACACCAAGAGGATCACGTCTGCACGCTTCAACTCGCGGTTGAGCGCGGCGTGGTCCGAGTGGGCCGTGTCCACGAGCGTGGTGGAGGCGGGCACGGCGGGCGACACGGCGAACGAGTCGGAGTCGGTTTCCAGGTCGGGGTTGAGCGACTCGAAGTCGCCGCGGGCGATGGTCACGGGCGGGAGGAGCGCGGGCACCGTGGTGAAGTCGTCCTTGACGAGCCTGGTGACGAGGCTCAGCTTGCCCACTAGCGCGTCGCCGCAGACCACGATTCTCATGGGGTAGAGTGGTCTGGCGTAGCCGCAAGCTGAGGTGCTGCGGGCTGCGTGTGCAGGACGGCCTAGTGTTGGCACGGCACGTCGAAGCTCCATACAAGTTGTCCTCAAGTTGTCGTCTCTGACGGTGATTTCAGAACCAGAAAGTTCTTCCGCTTTATCCAGGGTGGTGACACTGGTAACAGAGAGCACTACCAACAACTTGGTCAAGCAAATGAATTAAGCGTGGAGGCTATTTGGTGCATCTCAGGAAAATATGATTTCAGGTATCATTGTAGATTCGCTTCGCCTGCTCAAGGCCGTGAAATGCCGTACTGGTTGGGCCGATAGTCTAGCACTACCAAATGCCAACGTCTGCTAAAGGCAAGGTGTTGTTGATCATAACGAATCCATGGTTCTAGTTCTCACCAAAGAACTGGTAGTAACACTGATGACCTGACCACATAGCATGCGCCTGGGAAGAAACGCTTGCGATTGGCGGCTCCAGCTACCGTTACAAATCTCGCTTGTTGCTATGGTCTGTTGATTACTCTTTGCAATGTTCTATGAGTGCCATCTTGGGTACACTTTTTGGTTCACCTCTTTTATTTCTGCGGTAAAATAAACTCAAGGTCATTAGATAGGGTCAGCCACGGTTGAAACTGAGCCAAGGTATTCCCTAAAGACCTAACTACCCACAGACCCTCGCTGCATACTCAATTTCGTATAAGCATAGAAGTTGACCACGCAATAGAGTGTCTTTGACGGTGCAATGTAACTTGGTCGCTACTAAGGTACTGTCAATGATGTTACCAAATGACACGGCGATTTTGGCGATGCCCCAGATAAATCGGCCTCCCGCCATCCTCACGGAAGGCCTTAACATGTTCTGACTCCAGCCTTCCTGTTATGGGGAATTGGGATACCGTACAGCTGGTCAGGCGTTTCGCAGTCTATCAGTACCATTTCTTCTGGTAAACCGAATTAAAAACAGTTAGGCAGGCCACATGAAACAGCAGGCCATAAGCCAGCGCACTGACCGTGGCGTCAGTGTATGGGTACATAAAACTGGAAAAATACTACAGTACACTAGTATTTAGACTGTTTACATACCAACGGGTACCTTTAGTACCATTGGATACTGTTTAGGCACTGGACTGTACTGCTTTAAGCTGCCAATACCTTGAAATTTATACCTCCACACTGCTAAGGCGGATGAGTCGGACATGAGGAGCTTCGAGAAAAGAGGATTGGACGTAGCACGTTGTTTGCATCTAGGTGCAGAAAATGATGATTTGGTGCTTGACCAAGCAAGATAAATTGGATCAGAACTCTCGAGGCCCAACCAGACGAACTCGAGGCAATTCCAAAGACTATAAGCAAGCGATCAGTCGGAAAAACAGGCTGGAAAGAAGCGTGTAATAAAGAATGAGTGCTCATGAAACGAACGGAACCTTTGAGTTGGTCGAATTACCGAAAGGGCGGAAACCGATAGGTGCCAAATGGGTATTCATTAAAGGATAATGGATTATACAAGGCAGACCAGATGGGTAACTTCCAGAAGAAGGTATTGACTATCAGGAAACATCACCGGTCATAAAATATGAAAGTTGAGAATGGTGTTAGCCATTGCCGTGAACAAGGTTTGCATTCCGACACATGGACGTTACGACAGCGTTCTTGAACGGAGTGTTGAAGGACGAAATCTATAAGAGACAACCGGAAGGGTATGTCAGAAAGATAAGGAACACTTGGTACTCAGATTAAAGAATCCTTGTATGGGTTGAAACAGGCACCTCGAGTGTGGCATGAAGTGATACATAAGGTGATCATGAGGTTTGTTAAGAGACGTGGCAGAACCTTTCGTCTACCTCAACCTGTGGGGACAAAGTTACTTATGATCGCATTATATGTTGATGACATAATTTTTGACTAGTTTTTTCTGACTATTAGAGTTTTAATCTACACTTGAAGTATTGTTAGACTACTTTTAGTACTGTTGGTCTGTTGGTCCGTTGGTCTGTTGGTCTGTTGGTCTGTTGGTCTGTTGGTCTGTTGGTCTGTTAGACTACTCTTCTCTACTCTTGTCTACTGTTTTTTACCTAGTACTTTTAGTTTACTATTGGTCTCTACAGCTTATTTGTAGACTACCACTTACACTCTGATTTTATGTTCGGCTACTTTGATCTCTTGACTGCAGTGTAGTTTACACCCCACTCTACTCTTCGGCCATCCTTAATCTCAAGTCCACTCTTCTTCTTTACGCTTCCTTTAGCCTGCTAATCTACTCTTACTTGTAGCTACTTCTATCTACTCACCAGTCTAGCCTATAGGTCTTTGTAGTCTACTTTTGGCTATCTTTATGTCACTACTGTAGACTCTCTGCTCTATACCCACTCATTATTTCTCCGTGTATAGCGTTGTAGACTACTCTATTCTGCCCTTCTCTACTCTGCACTATGTTTTACTCTCTACTCTGCTGCAGTCTACCATGATGTACGGGAATTTATAGAATACAGTGTATCTAAACGTAGTGTACAGCTCTTATAGCATTACCCATCATATACTACTACACTAGTATGTTAGATTGACCAAACTTTATTCTACTACAGTACCACTACAGTACTACTACAGTACTACAGTACCACTACAGTACTACAGTACCACTACAGTACTCTACTACTCTAGTTACTAGGCTACTACTCTAGTTAGTAGGCTATCAACACATCAATACACTGTTGACTATAACGTGCGTTACAAAAACGCATTACATATACGTCTTTAAGAAAGTCTCTTTAGAAGATGGCTACTCAATCGACAATTTATACTCGTCTAGGGTAACAAAGGTAACCCTAAAATAAGAGTCGTACCGATCTAATCCATTTTAATCTACATAGCTGTGAAAGAGGTATGACAAATCTGGTCACAATAAGCCTTACAGGACTCTCAGATTTTTGGAACTTTGTTCCCCTCCTTCTGAACCCCAACACACAATAATAAAACAATCACTCTATGAACCTCCCCCTTTAAAAAATAAACAAATTTACATAACAAAAGGCCCTTTTACCATTAAAAAAAATAAACTATCTTTTTACCATTAAAATAAAACATCTACCCTTGCATTTCATTCCATATCCCTATACTTCCTAGTACCCTACTACTATACACACAATCCAAACCACAGTATGACACTCTACTCCAGCCTACTACACTCTCAATCTCGTGCCTCGTCCTGCTTGCCCGAGAACTCATATGGTACTACATTGATAAAAGCCGAAACACAAGCACCTCACAGACTGCGTAGGAGTGTCCATTCTAGTGCTCTGATCAAGGCACCGAGATCAGCCTTACAGTCACAACTTTGCTATCCACACTCCACGACTCCAAACAAATTAACGTGGATTAATGTGACGCACACGCCAAGCTTCACGTCTGTCGTTCAAGAGACTTTTGAAGAGCTTGTCGCTGGAGTAGCATAATCATGGGTAGTCTGTTGACCTCTAGCCAGTCGTACAGCTCGTGTCACTAAGTCATGGGCAGATAGTATGTCTATCAGGAGGGTCTGGTGAGTAGATACGTGGCGATATTGTCTACATCGTGGCATTTATGTGTAACCCTAATTCCTAGTCTATTCCTAAGCTCTACTTGTCGCATCAATGCACTACTCTGTCGCCCCCAAGTGACGTGTAGAGTCACCAAGGTACAGTAATGGACTCTATGGAAAGACGAGTAGCTTTTTGCAGGATTCAAAAGCTTTGACTAGGACCTTTGAGTGTTACCATCTCTGGTGGATTCTTCCGAGGTTAGTATGCAGTCCGCTGGTTGCAACCTCCGCCCAGTCCAAACAGATCGCCGTCTGCAGCGTTTTCTGAGCGTTTGGCCGTGGGATTGCTGAATTATGGATAATAGTGGTTTTATTGAAAGAGATATCTGGGGAATCTTGAGTATGGCCAGTTTGCAGTTATTGACAATAGTCATGGCTGCGAACTTAAGTACCTCCAATAGTACACCTTTATTATTTTCTGCCCTAGTGCACAACATGTCACCACTGATTCTAGTATTACCTACACTGATCCTAGTATCTCCACACAATTCTAGTCTACATACAATTCTAGTCTCCACACAATTCTAGTCTCCACACAATTCTTACCCACCACTTAATCAAGTGCCGATTCGTCAACTGTGCAAGGGCCATGCACGAGAGGCATAGACAGCTGGTCTTAGCAACGACTCACTACGCAAGTCCATCTGGACAGTGCATACTAGGACCCTACACGCTGCATCTTTCACAATTGTAATGTATGACTATACCTTTCACTACAGTAGTGTATGACTATACCTTTCACTATAATAGTGTATGATTCTACCTTTCTACTATATCATTTTACACTTTACCAACTAATACAGACTACAGTCCACGGAAGTGCATTAATACTCTAGTATACTACTACTATACTCTTCAGTATACTAGTGTGCAAACTCAGTGACTGGTGTATTAGTACTTCCTTACCGTAGTACTAACGACTTGCAGCGCTTGGCCAGCAATACTAAAGAGATGGCTCGTATATCTTAGGATTTATACTGTAGGTCACAATCTTCTACCATAATCTATCAGCCACATTATATTCTATTCTCTATTCTCTATTCTCTATTTATAATTCTTTCCTCCATTATTCTTCTCTCTTACTGTCTTATTCTTACTCTTTCACTCTACCTACCCTATCTATCGCCTGACCACTCACTATCCTCCTACCCTACTCATACTGCAAGTGCCCACCAATCATGGCTCACCTCTTTCGAAGCTACTAGACCGTCTGTCAAGAACCTTACCAATCTTTTTCCTGCGCAGAAACGAATGGGCCACAATCCTGGCCTCTGGTTCCGGCTACCAAAAGGCCTTTTCGAAGCAGATCGATGATCCGAGATGACCATGCATGCGTCTGCATACCGTCGGCGACTGCTCACTGGCTTGTACTGAGTGTTAACTGTAGCCACCGGCCACACTCATGAGTCTACTGGTCCTTACACTATAATTTTACTGCTATAATTTTACTGCTATAATTTTACTGTTATAATTTTACTGCTATAATTTTACTGTTATAATTTTACTGTTAAAATTTCACTGTTATAATTTCACTGTTATAATTTTACTGTTATAATTTTACTGCTATAATTTTACTGTTATAATTTTACTGCTATAATTTTACTGTTATAATTTTACTGTTATAATTTTACTGTTATAATTTTACTGTTATAATTTCACTGCTATAATTTTACTGTTATAATTTCACTGCTATAATTTTACTGCTATAATTTTACTGCTATAATTTTACTGCTATAATTTTACTGCTATAATTTTACTGCTATAATTTTACTGCTATAATTTTACTGCTGTAATTTTACTGTGCTATAGTTTCTACTATGCTATCTACTATGCTATCTACTATGCTAACTTCTACTATGCTTAATCTAACCTTAACTCTAGTGTACACTCTCCTACACCCCACACTGACACATACTCTCCATCACTGTAGCTAGCACTGCCCTACCGCATCGACGGTAGTCGGCCGCCTGCATATAACCATCTCTGCACTCCCATTACTAACACCTGCGCTCGTTCGCCGGCCATGTTCTCTCTTCCTGCCAGAACACGGGCCTTGCGCCTGACCATGCCGAAGTTGGCACCCGTGTACTCGCCCGGGCTCCAGCGTTTCAACGGTGCCATTTTCGCTGCGCTGCGGCCACTTTCGGCGCCGCCAATGGAGGCTTACGAGCAGAAAATCTACAACATGCTCCACGACGCCTTTTCTCCGCTGGCCTTGGCAGTCCGTGATGTCAGCGGTGGCTGCGGCTCCATGTTTGCCATCACCGTCGAAAGCTCCTCTTTCAAGGGCATCCCCATGATCAAGCAGCATCGTTTGGTCAACGAGGTGTTGAAGGACGAAATAGCAAAGTGGCACGGGCTCCAGTTGAAGACCAAGGCCGCCTAATTGTACATAGACAACTATTTATACTCATTTCATACATCTATCCAAAATCTATACGGTGGTCTACTCCACCAACTCCTCCTTCTCCTCGATGATCTCCTCCTTGATCTCCTCCACGATCTCGGCCTCGACGTGCTCTTGGCTCTGCTTGACAGTGAAGCCTGATCTGTACGCCTTCCACTCCTCCAACAAACGACGACGTAACAAGATGGCCTCACGCGTGGCGGCGTCGGCTTCCATGGCGTCGGTCTCGTCGAACTGAGCGCTGTACTCGGGCATGCTCTTCTCCACCTTCTTGATGTCCTCGGCAGTGAGCAATGACTGCGGTCTAGGTCTCCAGATGAAGTCCTTGAACTGGTCGATGCTGTCGTCCTTGAGCATGCTGCCACTGAACTCGTAGGTCCTGTAGCCGTTCTCGATGGCATGCACCCACGACGACGACCACGCAGCGACGTAGCGTCCGGATGGGTCCCACGAAATGTTGGTCATTCCACCATATTGCTCGGTGTTCAACAACTTGACATCCAACTTGGGCTTGGCTTCGGCGTTCTTGGCGTCCTTGGCATCCTTGGACCTGGCGTCCTTGGGCTTGTCCTCCTTGCTGGCTTCCACCTCGTATTGTGTGTCCCAGAACTCCATTTCTCCGGTGGATCTGGCCACACGCGCAGTGACAATAAATCTGCCGTGAGGTGACCAAACAAGCGTGTTGGTGTGCTTCTTGGAAGCCTTGTGCAACACCTTGAACTTGGTGGCTTTGCCTCTGAGCCCTGCCTCCTGCGCATAGAACGTGATGTCGTTTCTGGGGAGCGCAGGGTTGTCGTTTCCGTCGTCTAATCTGCTGATGATCACAAATCTGTCCGACTTGGGCTCCCAGCTGAAGTTGATACACACCTCTTTCAACTCCAACTTCTCCACGGGGATATCCTTCTCGGTAGTCTTGAAAAACTCCAAGTTGGAGAAGAAAGTCTTACCCGACTTCGTGTGACGGTCCACCTTCACACACAATGCCTTACCCTCGTCTTGCCAGTGCAACTTACAGTCGCTGACCTGGAACAAGTTGACGGTTCTAAGCACTTCTCTGGATGGAATCTGCATCAACGAAACACGTGCCGTTTTGTTGGTGGTCTCGGGCGTCCAGTACGACAACACGTGCTCGCCCTGTTCTTCCTTGGAATTGAAGAGCTTAACGCCTGCAGGCGCCCACTCGAAGTCGATAATTCCCTCAACCTTAACCAACTTCTTGTCCAACAACTGGAAGTTGGCCGTGTCGTAGACTGCCAAAGCGTCGGGACCTTGACGACAACAGTACTTGTCATCAAAAGACCACTTGACCAAGGGCCAAGGCATCTCCTTCTGGCCTTCCAAATATGGGGGCAAAGCGAAGGTTCTAGCAACTTCACCGGTAAATAAATTCCAGATCACCAACTTGTGGCCCTCAGACTCGGGTCCGAACGGGTGGTCCGCCAAGTCTGCAGGGTTCTCGGGTGTCACAATAGGGTTAGGAGACAACGTTACCATGTACTTCTCGCTGGGGGAAAAGTCGATCAAACGCACATGAGGATGAACAAACTTGTTGATGCGTTCGAAGTTCTCACCACCCCACGACTGTATTCCTTGAGGGTGCACAGAGAAAAGGTACGTTCCCTTGGGTGAAAACTTAGCGTACTTCGAAGTGAAGCCCTTTCTGGGCTCAAATGCCGGCTTGGGGTCGTTTTTGCGGTTGTTCCAGTAAACTCCCACTGTCTCGGAAAAGTGCAAAGCAAATTGGTCTCTTCCGGAGGCGTCCTGCAACCACGACTTCAAGTAGCCATGGGATTCCATTGGCGCAACACTTGGCTCCACAAACTTCTCAGGAACATTTCCTTCCACACAGTACTTCTCGATGTCGGAGAGCTTGTTCACAAACAACTTGTGCTTGGCGTCCAAAGGTTTGCCGTTCAACTGGGTCACGGCGGCGGCAGCGAACTCTGGCGTCTTGTACTGCACAAAAAGATATCCCTTGGTCATGTTGTCCTCCACAGGAAGATGGATACCTGCCTCTCCCTCCACAACTTCGCCCACCTTGGACAAAAATTTGCGCAACACCTTCTCCAACAAGGGCGCCTTGGAGGCGGGGGCTTTGGGAGCGCCGTCAACGACAACGTAGTTCTCTAAACCGATGTCCTCATTGATGGCGTACTTGGCCTCCAAGTCGGAGAAATCAATGTCTCCAATCTGGATCTCTTTCTCGAGATCTTCGTAGCTTGGCTCAGGCATGTTTATAGTATAGCTGTTGTTGGAAAATTTTCTGTCGCGTTATACCACTGGTGCACGGATGTAAGCTAAGGTGCATCGATACAAATCACGTGACGCACGCCTGGTAATGGGTATGAATACTTCACCTCCTGGCCTTTTCGAGCTCGAGCTCCTTGAAGCGCTCTTTGGCCTGGCGATTATCGAGAATACGCGCCTCTCTTTCGGCCTTCCACCGGTTGGTCAACTCCTCGATCCTTAGCTTCAGTCGTGGCGACGCCGGGAAATTAGACTTCTTGCTTAAATTAGTATTTTCCAACTCCAACGACTTTATCCGGCTAGCGAGCTCGGCTACGTACGCCTGGTCGTATTTAGCCTCGCTTTCTTTGAGAAGAAGCCGGATGTGATCGTTCACAATGACGTCAACCGCACGTGCAAAGTATTCTGACAACGAGCGATGGGTCTCCTTTGCCTTGGAGATGTGGTCCTTGGACTTCTTGAGTAGTTGTTCACCCGTGCAGAGCTGCAACTGCTCTAGTTTAACTCTCAGTTCCTTGAGTGATGTATCATCGGCAATTTTGTTGAATGACTTCATCAACTTCCCAAACTGGCTGACGTCATTGTCGAAGAGGTCACTGAAGTGCAGCGAAACTCGGATCAAGACTGATTGTAGGGTTTCTTTGCTCCGATAACTTTCCCCCACATTTTTCGCCAACTTTTCCGTAAGATAATCCACTTTTTGCTGCAAGCTTTCCTTGTCTTTCTGTAGGGACTGTACCTGGTACGAAAGCTTGATCTTATCTGCATCTGCGTTCTTTTGCGCTTTGTTAGCAGCATTGATTTCTTGCTGCAAATGTTTTGCAGATGCCAACTGGGTACGCAAATCCTCGACATTGAGATTCAGCCTGTGCAACTGACTTTTGAGGGCCTTGACATCGTCCTCGGCTCTTTCCTGGACCTTGCGATAATCTAGCGACAAGCGATCATACTCGTTTTGTAGCTTCTCGAGCTCTCCTTGGAGGTACAGATTTTTGAAGGAATCACCAAAGTCTGACACTGATGCCGAGCGGCTGATGCTCTTAAATTCATTCACTTCCTTCTGAAGTCGGTCCACGATGGCTTGATATTCCTCGAGTTTCTTGTCCACGTTCCTCTCGAGTGAAGTGAACGGTACTTTGCGGAACTCCAGATGGTCCTTTTTCTTTAGCTCCTCCAACTCCTGTCTCAACTGTGCGTTTTCTTCTGCCAAAGTGCGAATCTCCACATCACTGGGGTAATCAAAAGTGTTGCTTTTCCCGTAATCGGAATGGCCAGCCTCGCTAAACAGTGCCATGGTGGAGCTTTCAGGCCGAAACTTCACCGATGCGTCTGAGAGGTTTGAGACAAAAGAAGTTTTCGGAGAAGTCTGACAATGAGCCAGTTCCGCCTGGCGGTCCATTTTTTCCCGAAGAATATCTAATGCCTCGCTAAAGTATTCTTCTGGAGAGCTGATGTCCGCGAGAGTTTCCGTTTGGATGCCAAGTCCATCCAACACCTTGGAAAGCTGCGACACACACCTCGATATGGTCTGTGCGAGGGCAGAGGCTTTTTGATCCGAATCACGCCACTTGCTTTGGTAGTCTTCAAGGCTGGAGTACAAATCCTCCACCAAGGAAGACATCTCCACGAGGTTCTTGGCGCCTTCGGAAGCCGCCAGAGATTTCATTTCGCCGCCTTCTAGGTCGTCTAGGGCTGAAAACGTGGATAGGTTTCCCACTTCAATATTCTTGTTATCAATCAAGTCCTGCAAAAACTTCTCGTAGAGCTTGAGCTGTATCTTGCAATTTGTTAGCTGCTTGGTGAGGTCGTCAACCTTGGCCCCAGTAGCCACTCCTGCAGCTTCAGAGTCTTGCGTAAGACCCCTATTGTAGAGGAAAGGTTTTGGCCCTGTGGGACGTGAAGTGTCGTTTTTGGTCCGGAAATTTCGCCACGGAGACTGTCCGGATCGGCTTTCTCCAATATTCTCTCGTCCGTACTGAGTTTGGTACTGGTCGGGGCTAATGTCAAGGTCAAACTGGCTCCGGGTATCGTTGAGGACTGATGAATGATTAAAGTCAAGATCGTCAAAGGTGGTGGAGGAACCTTCTGCGGAGGCGAACGTGACCGGTTTAGAATTTGTGCGGCTAGGTGTATGGGGCATCAATGCCGATCCGGCAGCACTGGACCTGGAGAATTCCTGGCTGCCATTATTTAGGGGGGAGTCTGGGGCTTTAAATAGTGCAGGGCTTGCGCGTGTTTCATGTGGGTTTGGAGTACAGAAGGGACTCGCTTCTGCAGCCGTGTTTGCAGCTGCGTGGGTATATAAATGTCTGGCAGAATCCGCTTCTGTTTCGCTTTTTTGCAATAATTCGTCCTCCTCTTCAGCATCATGACTGACAGCTCCCGCTTCTGCAGTTCCCCCCTGACCTAAAGCATGCAGAACTCTGCCGGTAGTGTCCGGAACGGATACATCTGAATCAATAGAGGCAATATCGGAGACTGTTTTGACATCTGGTACACGGTCTATTCCTGGGGCGACTCTTGTATCCAGGGCATGCAACTCTTCATAGGGTAAGCCATTCGTTGAGGTCGGTTCATTTTCTGCTTTATCGATTTCCAAGGGGGCTTCAATTTGACCTGGTAAATATGAAGAAGTACCACAAGCCGGCTCGTGGGCAATTGCACTAGAGGGTCGGTCAAGATGATCATCAAGAATACCCAGATTTTGCTCAGGATTACTGATAAACAGACTAGAGTCAGCTGTTTGGTCAAAGGACGCGTGAGACGTTGAGAAAAATCCGGAATTGAATGGCCTGGTTTTGGAAGACTGGCCAATCACCAGTTCTTGTTGATTCAGGGTCTGGTTGATGGTTTGCGACAGCGAATATTTCGTGCTTTGTCGAATTTGACCTTCCAGATCCTGTAAAGTGAGACTTGTGCGGTTCCGGTCCCCGAATGTTTGATCCTGGCTTCGCAGTCCGACAGAAGCTAGAGAATCATTTGAAGTTTGCATGGCTTCGGTAGACGGTTCTGGCATATGTGTTTTGGTTTCGCTTCGCTCTTGCAGGTGCATGTGCAGGAGATGGGCTGGGGAATGTGTTACCGAGTTTGACGGTAGCAGAACCAAAGAGCTCAAGTGTAGAGTAAAGATCAAGTATGAGTGGCAGAGTTCTTAAGCTTCGGAATAGAGTTTAAGTTCCGCGTTTGAGTCTCACTTACGCGGTTCAAAGGGTCTTCTACAGCGCACGGCTTTCCACGTTTGACGAGTCTGCCATTGCGCATACTTTTCCTCATGTGGATTATGGATTACTCACAGCTAGCACTCATGATCATGTCGTCATTTCGGTATCTTCCTCTTCTTCGTCGTCGTCATCATCTTCCTGGGCCAGCTTGATGGCCTCTTGCAAAAGCAGCTCTGGTACAAACTCATGTTTTCCGCCAGTTTCCTCCAAGGAGCACCACGTGATCTCCAACTCATAATCCTTGTCCTTGTTATCTTCGTGGGCCTGATGGATGATTCGAGCGGCATGCTTAACGGCGTCTCTGACGGTCAACTCCTCAAAATTCAACTTTTCCAATTCAGACTTGGCTGTCTGGCGGCCTTTGCCTGCGGCCACGCCAGAGTAGCCCCAGAAAGCTCCGCTGGGCTCAATCATGTACAAGTGAGGCCCATTTTCGTCCACTCCACCGATGATGGAGGCAATGCCAAACGGCCGCACGGAGTTGTAACAGGTATAGTTCTGAACATAGATGCCCAAACGATCCATCAAAAGCGGCACTGTGATTGGACTCTTGTATATGTTGGCATAAGATTGAGCCTCGTCACGACCACGGTTGACTAAGTGTCTTCCATCGGGCAACAAGCCCGAATAAGTCACTCCCACGTGCCTGTCAATGGTCTGAATCCGCTTGTTCCTGCCGGGAACCAACAACTTGGAATTTATAATCTTTTCAACGGCAAGGACTATGCCGTCCTTGGCCTTGATGCCGAGCGATGTGCCGCCGTTTTCCACTGCCTTGGTTGCATACTCCACCTGGAAGTTTCTACCGTCTGAAAGTTAGTATGAGGTCGCTGACAATGTGCAAAGCTTGACTGTGAAACATTGAAGCCCATGAACACCGAAACAAATGCATTGTTGTGTGTATCGAAGATACAAACCAAATGTTCGAAGATACAAAGAAGGGGCAAAATCAAGGCCACCCGTACCAAATAGCCCGAAATGAGGCTCGGGCCAAACGCTCAGGATCAATGCTGGTCCAGCGGGAGAGCTCAATTGTCGACGTCTTGATACATACCGGGAGAGAAAACACTATTGGACAAATCATAACCTGTACCTATGGACGTCTGAAGTTAGTAAGGAACGGGGAGGGGGGGCGGTGGGACATACCATTTTGTTGATGCAGTAAGCGTTGAATCGCCACTATCCAGTTGGCGACTGCGCGGGTCACGTGCGCGGGGTCACGTGCACCCCTCCGGCCGCCGCCTTCTGCACGGAACGGTGCCAGTGCCGGGCCATCCAGGCCTTGGCGGCGGGCATCATCAGCGCCGCCATGGAGGAAGCCCACGCCGGGCAGCCGCATCATCGGCGTAGGCGGTGAACGGCGTGGTGGTGTACGGGTGTGGCATCTATCCACGCGTGGAGCGTGGTCGTACACGGCATGTGGGAGTTTCAATGGCCCTGGATGGGCATTCTCGTATGTACCCCGGCGCAGTCCCGCCAGCGCTACTAACCCCAGATCCCCTGCATACTCATTGCATCTATAGCCTATGGCTCCCACCTTCTTGTGTTCCGCCACCACTTGGCGGTCCACACTCAGGTGCAGTACCAGGCACTCGTCAGCATGGTGTGGCTTCTCTACGTGATGGCGATAATCACGCCGCCAGGGTCCCCGCCCAAGCTGGCCAGTGGGGGTGCACATTCGGCCCGGGAAAGCCACGCCTCCCTTAGGTGGTGCAACAAGTGCAAGCTCCACAAGCCGGAAAGAGCACACCATTGCCGCAAGTGTGGGCAGTGTGTCCTTGCCATGGACCACCATTGTCCATGGCTCAATAACTGCGTTGGCCACGGAAACACCCCGCACTTCATGCGTTTCTTGGTGTTCACGGAGGTGGCGCTAGCTGTGACGCTCAGGCACCTTCTGGGCCGGTTGGCGGTGTACTACGAGCACATGCATATGCCCGCGTACTTGGTGGGCCGGACGGAGTTGTGTGCAGTGCTTGTGCTCTGGCCGGCGGCAGCGTTCGTGTTTTTGGCCATATTTGTTCTTTTCGTGCGTTGCCTCCTCCACTTGGTGTCGGGAAAGACGCAGATTGAGGTGTGGGAGTATGAGCGGATTGCGTCGCAGTTCCATACGGAGCGGCTTTGGATGCGCATCCGGGAGAATTACCGTGCGGTGCACGGGAAGGAGATGGGACGCTTGGTGTCGTGGAACAAGCCGTCGGACGGAGCGGGGTCGGATGGAGCGGAGCCGGACGGAGCGGGGCCGGGCGGAGCGGGGCCGGACGCTGCTGACCCCGTTGTTCCGGCAAACTTCACACCAGACGACCTTATTTTCCCCTACGACATGGGCATGTTCCAGAACCTTGTCAACGCGCTTGGGCCCGTGTACACGTGGGTGCTTCCGTGGGGCCGGGCTCGGGGAAATGGCGTGGAGTTTCCCAAAAACGACGACGATGATCAGTTGAACTTGCCGTGGCCACCTGACGGCGGAAACGTGGACTTTGCTCCGCGCATCTACACGGACGATGAGTTGCGGCAGATGAAAGACGTGTCGCTCATCAAGAAGCACTTGGACCCGAAGAGCCACTTGTCGCGGGAGGAATGGACCAACGATATGGGCGAGGGCCTTGCGGACTATGGCGTGGACACCGAGGCCGATGGAGACGCGGCCGAGAAGGTGGATTAGGCTGAGGCGTCAGCTGCCTGTCCTGTGAAGAGGCAATGACGGCCAGGATGCGGTGCAGAGAGAGGTGACTTTCAGACTAAGGTGACATGGCCCACGGTCCCAGGCCGCTACGCTGACTCACTTGTCGTGGCCAGTAAAAGATCTGGACCAATTCCTGGCAAGTCCGTGCAGGCTGATTAACTCAGCTCTGCTAGGTCCAGCTGGTGTCCATAATCCGAGAGCAATGACTGCCATGAGTTCTCAGCAAAGCTCCTTTAATCAGCCGTGTCTTCACGTTGTGCGTGGGCTTCCCTTCTGCATAGGGCCACAGGCTCTCACCATTGTTCTTGCTGTGCCGTCCATGGGCTCTGGCGGTAGAGCTGTCTGATCGTGGCATCCTGCGGCACTTGACCAGGTACCAATGGTACCGTTTAGTGCTGCCTAGACTTGCACTGTTTAGTGCTGCCTAGATTTGCACCGTTCAACCAGCTTGGACTGCGTCTTCACTGTCATTCGATTTACTGCTTTGGCTCGTGGAAGCTCAAGGGTGCAGCCACTGCTGCTGAACTGCCTACTAGGACATAGTCCAGGACTGTTTCGGTACAATCAGCCTTCAAGTGGGTTCGAGACCGATGTGGCTATAAAGTTTTCAGCCAATGAGGCATTGCTGCATAGCAGTCAGAACACTGAGGCACCCGTGCTCTCTACGTGATATTCACTGCTTTGAGTACTACGTGATTGATAGGATACGTTCATTGATGAGATATTATGACGATCTACATCGCTTCCTGCCTCGTCGGACCACTCTAATCTGAGTTGCTAGGCGTGGGGTACCTCGCCAGAGCCCTGTGTGCTTACGCAGCGTTTGGTCTTGGCCTGTACCATCGTGGCTGCCCTAGCTGGCATGTGAGCCAATCCCCGTCTTCCGGTTGTACGGCAAGAGGTAGATCTCTGCGGTCCGGCATTTGGGTCTAATTGTTTCGGGGAGGACAGGCTGGTTCGTGATGAAGCGCCTGGACAGATCGTCGCACGCGTGAAACCGGCCGTGGAGAAGTCTCCCCTGCTTGTTAATCCTGAAGCGGGTCTTGACTTCACGGCCGAAAACGAAGCGGTCGTAGTAGAAGCCCGCATACATGGGATGCGCTGAGTCTTTGAACACGTAGCTTTCGTGCGAGAAGAACTCGATGGGGGTTTTGTTCGACTCGTCGTAGTAGAAGACGCCGACTTTGCTGGAGCCTATGAACCAGTGCTGGCGCGCGAGCGGCGTCAACTTGTCGCCGACCTTTGCGTAGAAGGCCACTGGGGCGGAGGTGTTTTTGGGGATGCCATGGCTGGTGTGGTGTGAGCCACGGGGACGGGGCAGAGGCAGAGGGAAAGGCAGAGGGAGAGGCAGAGGGAGAGGCAGAGGCAAAGGCAGAGGCAAAGGCAAAGGCAAAGGCAGAGGCAAAGGCAGAGGCAAAGGCAGAGGCAAAGGCAAAGGCAAAGGCAGAGACAAAGGCAGAGGCTTCTGCCGGGCCTGTTGGGCCTTCAGAGGCTTCAGAGACTGCTGGGGCTTCTGGGGCTTCTGCGTCTGCCGAGGCTTCTGCGTCAGCTCTGGCCTCTGCGCCTTTCTCCCCCTTCTTCGGCCCTGCTCCCACCACCACTTCGATCTCTTGTCGTACGGCAAAAGGTACACCTCCACCCCGAAGCATGAGGAGTAGTTGTCCTTTGCGTCCTTGGTCACAATCAAGCTGGCGTCGTGGGAACGGCACGAGTACAACTCATGGTCAGTCACGCGCTGGTTCTTGTCCAACGTCAAGTTGAAAGGCCGCTTAAATGTGCCCACGACGAACAAGCCCCCGGCGTACCCCACGTACTGCGGGTCGCGTGAGCCTAGCACGGCGACGTGATTGTCCTTGATGGTGAACTCTGTGGTGATGGCCGACGGCCTTCCGTAGGACATGGCGTTTTTTTTGGAGTAGTGCCGTCGAACTGCAGTGCTGGAGAGCGGTAGGAAGTGGTGGTCGACTTTGGCGTAGAAGGCGTAGCTCTGGAGGGGACGAGCGCAGGCCGTGGCCACAAGCAAGAGCAAGAGCGAGGGTAACATGCTTGGCACACCGGCCGGGGCGGCGTCTTTATAGGGCGTGGGAGCTAGGGCTAGCTGCGGGGATGACCTGGTGTTTGGACTGGTGGCTGATATTCTGATATTGTTAACCTTTTGATTTGATCTTGATCTTGTTTTGATCTTGATTTGATCTTGTTTTGATCTTGATTTGATTTGATTTGATTTGATTTGATTTGATCTTGATTTGATCTTGTTTTGATCTTGATTTGATTTGATTTGATTTGATTTGATTTGATTTGATTTGATTTGATTTAATTTGATTTGATTTGATTTGATTTGATTTGATTTGATTTGATTTGATTTGATTTGATTTGATTTGATTTGATTTGATTTGATCTTGTTTTGATCTTGTTTTTGATTTTCTAACCTTCTGACGTCAGACCTTTGACGTCAGACCTTTGACGTCAGACCTTTGGCGTCAGACATGACCTTGGATGATGACCATGTCGGATCTTCGTATGTTAATCTTTGCAACATCATTCAGTCACTGCCAACACGACTGGTGAACCTAATGTCTACTTCTGGAGTCCCTAACTCCGGCTCTGTCCTGTTCCGGAAGCGTCATTGTCTCCGGGATAATAGAGGTCAATGTCCATGCACTTGACACTTCTGAGGAAGTTTAGCCAGTGGCTGTGATCACGCCAACAGCGGCCGTAGTTCCGCCGCAGGCAGGCGGAGCTGTTGCTGTCAGAGGGTCTATGGTCTTCAATGCGGCGTGGTCTTCCAATTCGCCGTGCTGCTGTCAGACATTTCCAGTAGCGAAACCTAAAATATGCCTCTGCTGGCCATGCTTACTCCGATGGCGTGGATACGGGCCTGGCCGGTCTGGCCGGTCTTGCAGTGATGGGCACCGTGAGGCGAGTCTAACGAGCTGGGTGGAGGCAGACGATTGAGTGGACAGGCTTCTAAACATGAGTGCAGATGGAGTGGCATTGATCCTGGTCTAATACCTCTTCCAGTATCCAAAACCTCTAGTCGTTCTATTCCTTCGTCTTCTTTCCATTCTATTCATTAATCTTTCTGTTCATTCATCTTTCTGTTAATTCCTAGTCCTTCTACGGCTTTTTCATTGTGTGGCGCCTAGCCATCCTACTCCCTTATCTCCATTATTGTTCACTCGTATTACGTCAGGAAGGCCCTCTGGCGCACAGCTGGGCTTAAAGCCGGTGCAGTGCTGGCTAGACTGTTCATTGTGGTCTTTTTGGTTGTCTGGATTCTGTGCAGAACAGGCTGCAGTGGAAATGACTGCGAACGATGCAGCGGTACTATTCCTGGACATTAATCACTTACTATTCAGACTATCAATCACTTACTATTCAGACTATCAATCACTTACTATTCAGACTATCAATCACTTACTATTCACTAGATATGTGACTTGATCATAAGTATCTCTATTCACTAGAAACTGCTACTATTACTTATCACTAGAATACCTTATTTGAACACTTGTGATAAGAATTAAAAATATCTACAAAACAGTTAAATGCCAATTTCATCTACTTCGTTAACTTTTCAAGTTAGTCAAATATTATCTTACACCATATTGTGTTAGATTCTTGATCACGTCTGGTACCTATCAGGTATGCATTCCCCGAAGAGTGACAGGGATTTCATAGAGCTGGTAGGATTGTGACTATCCACGTGGCTACCACTAAAGAACCGGTGTGGCTCTGATCAAGCCTCAAATGTGCGTCTAATTGGCGAAACTCGAATCTCCTAATGGGTATGTTCCCATGGTGCATCTAACAAACGCTATAGAAATATTATCTGCAATAATTAAAGTGTATAGGAAATCTATTTGATGTAGCAACAATTCTTGCTTTTTTAATAATTTAGCGGCAGAATCTGCTATAGGATTCAGTTATTAGTTCACTATAGATCGGGAGGTGACTAATATTGTAATGTTTTTAAATTGCATTATTGAAGGAAGGACAAAATTTATTTCTTGAATATCTTTAGGCTATAGATATTCATTACTCATTAGATCCTTTATCAAAGTAGTCGTACACTAGCAACTACTCACTATCACTATTAACTGGAACTACTATACTATCACTTTCACCATTACTATACCGCCTTTTATCGTCTCCACCACTCCTCTACCTAGCCCTTACTGCCACCATTCTTTCACGTTCGAATGGTCCAGCGGCACCAAAATCTGAGTCGCTAAACGCGATAAGTGTATCTCTCACCTTCCTTCTGTAAATAATTCCATGACGTGAGGTTCCACGAAGGTACCGAAGTACCCGTTTTGCATGGTCCAAGTGTTTAGTCGTAGGTCTTGAGAGGTATCTGGAGAGCCTCAGGACAACGAACATAATATCGAGTCTAAGCGTTTTAGCAGCATAAAGTAATTTGCCAACGACAGACCGATACTCAGTTTCGTCACAAAGCTCAAGATCTTCATCAAGAGTTCTATCAGACTTCTCACCTGTAGCTGGAACCAGCACTGGATTGCATTTCATCATATCATAACACTCTAGGAGTGAATCGATGTAATCACCCATATGGATCTTGATAAAGTCCTCTTTTATCAGGATGTTGATTCCAATAAATTTTCTGGCAATTCCGAGATCTTTCATCTTGAAAGTATTCCCCAATAATTTCTTAATTTCGTTAATATCAGAGGTATCCTTACCGAAGATAAGTAGGTCATCAACGTAGAGCGCTACTAGAAGCTTCTTGGATAAGCTCTGGAACAGACATGGTTCATTCAGACAATTTTTGAATCCGAATTTCTCAAGTGTGCTTTAATGGTTCGATGCCAGACTAGCGGTGGTTGCTTCAATCCGTAGAGGGATTTGTTAAGTTTATACACATAGTCGGTTTTCTTAGCATCTTTGATTTGGGGCATCCTGTTGTCATAGCCAGGAGGTTGTTTCATGTAGATTTTTTCTTGAAGGTCTCCATTCAAAAAGGCAGTCTTGACGTCCATTTGGTGAATTGTCATGCCATTCATAGCAGCATAGGCAATGACTAAGCGTAAGCTTTCAATTTGTATCACAGGAGAGTAAGTTGCTTCATAGTCAACTCCCTCTATTTGTGTGAATCCTTTAGCAACGAGTCGTGCTTTATAAAGGTTGATTTTCGACTGGGGACGACAGTACTGCCTTATTTTCACAAGTAGAACCAAATCACAACCATATTGCTTAAGTTCTGGCCGTCCACCATTGCACACTGCTTTATAACAATTGCGGTGATTGAATGATTGTGACAAGGATGTGATTGAACGATTGCACACTCATTGATCGACGGCGCTGATCACCGGCAATCAAAAATACCGCCGCTTGCACCCTTGTATAACAGATGCTGGCAGCAAGTGCAATGAAAGTTCTGATCTCTTTCCGTCCCCAGCATTCTATGCCCTGTTACCAGCATTGCTATCCATCGTTTCATTCAGCAGGTCTCTTGAAGTAAGAATGATCCTGACACCCTCCAGTCTCCTTCGCTAAAGCTTGGACGTGGTCTCGAGCGCAAGCGCTACTGCCTTGGCCGCCATCCCGAGCCCCGCTTGGTAGCCGTACCCACTGGCCCCGTAGTTGTGGATCACAACTCGCCCCTCGTCCACAGGCTCCCGCTCTATGCGCACTCCGCCGTGCCTGCTAGGCCGGAGACCTGCCACTGCCCGCACAACCTCCAAATCGGACACCTCGCAACCGCTGGGGTTCTTGGCAAGGAGATCGGGATACATCAAAGATACCCGCCGCACAATGTCTGCGTTCTGCTCCTGCAACGTCTCTGACCGCCAGTCGTCCTTCTGCATGTAGCCCCCGAGCACCAACTGGTGGTGCGAGTACGGCCGCTTGATCATGTAGGTGGCATAGTCGTCGCCCCAGATGAACATGTTCTCCGTCACGTGCGCGGCCTTCACCACCACCACCTGCCCACGGGTCGGGTACACCCCATGGTCCCGGACGCCCCCGAGCGTGCGGGCACCAAGCCCCGTGCAGTTGAACACCACCCTGATGCCGGCGCCGAACGCCTGCGCAATGTGCAGGTAGGTGTGTCGACTGAACCTGACGCCCTGCCCCGCCAAGTACCGCTGTAGCGCCACCAAGAGCTTGGGGCTATTGAAATTCCATGCCCGGAACCTGAGCCCATACTCGCACCCTGCAGCCAACGCCCCAGCCTCTATTTCACTGCACTCTTCCAAATACGACGCCAACAGAGCGATTTTCTCGGCCGGCGGCTTGCGCTGCCAATGCTCCGTGGACCTGGCTCTGTCCAACCCACTCTGGGGCCCTCCTAATTTCTCCTGGAGCTTGCCCAAATTAAGGTACGTGTACCGATCGAAAGAGAGCGTCTGCTGATCATTTCCCGTGATGCACGAAAAGCTACCCCCGGCATACGGCGACGTATACTTGATGGACTCGTCACCGGGGAGGAACTGCGCTGAAATGGCTATTTCGGAAGCGTTGACGCCATTTTCAATGAGCTCGTATGCAGTGTAAAGCCCGATAATGCCGGCCCTAATGTTAGTACTAGCTCCACCGGCCCTGGGGATTTCGGTCCCATCTTGTGTCTGGCTGTGGATCTGTGCTTGCCTGCCGATGGTTTTGCCTACATACCCGACAATGTGGTACTTGACCATGGGGGTCAGCAAGACGCACGCGGGCCGATAAACGTGCATGTATGCAGGACAGCATGAATGGGGCTGGCGCTGGCAGGGGCAGAGCGAGCCGGGCTCTCTGGGCGAGGGTGTGGTGAAGCCCTGCAGGCCGCTTGGGCCGGCTTGAAGACTGGCGGCGTCCAGGTGGTATGAATCTCGGAACGGCCAGCGTCCTGCACAGGGTCGGGCTCTGGCGCACGAAACCCAACTCAGATCTTCTCAAACCGAAAATGGCCAAGAAGACAAAGAGTGCAGAGATCAAATCAGCCCAGGGTGTCCCCTTCGACTACTTCGTGGTAGTGGACGCGGGCTCGCATGGTCTGCGGGTGTACGTGTACCGGTGGCTTAATCCCGAGCATGCGCTAGAGAAAGGCATAGACCTTCGGGCCCAGCCGAAAGTCTCGCTAGTCCGGGAGTTCGCCGGTGGACCCGAGGGGGACTTGGAGGACACCGGAAGCTTTTTGCGGGCTAAGAGCAAGAAGTCCAAGTCTGCGTCAAAATCCGACTCCGACTCCGACTCCGACTCCGACTCCGAGCAAGATGGCTCCGGCAATCACATCCTCCCTGGCATCCACACAGGCAAGAAGTGGCACCTCAAAATCACACCGGGCGTTGCCACATTCAATGAAAGCCCACAGAAAGTGGGTAAACACCACTTGAGCCACTTGCTTCATTTAGCCGGAAAAGTGGTGCCCAAGTCCGAGCACAAGCGAACGCCCTTTTTCTTCCACGCCACAGCAGGAATGCGTCTATTGCCCCCTAATGAGCTGGAGCCAATCATTGAAAATATCTGTCGGTATGTGGCGGCGGAAAGTGACTTTTTCATGCCGGACTGCCTGTCTCACGTAAATGTCATTGACGGCAACATCGAGGGTTTGTATGGTTGGCTCGCCATAAACCAAATGGTGGGTTCGTTTGATCATCCTGAGCGCCATCAGCATGGAAAAAACCATACCACGTATGGCCTTCTAGATATGGGCGGTGCTTCTACCCAGGTGGTGTTCCAGCCGAACCAGACAGAGATTGACGAGCACTTGAACAACATGTACCGGGTGTCTCTCCACGCGCTTCCAGAATTGCGGAACGGAAGCTTTGGTGGTGTTAAGGCTCAGGTTCCGAAGGAGCCCAAGAGACAATCCGAGGAGTCCAAGGGCCAGGAGAGAGACGAACAAGGCCAGAACGACGAGCAAGAACAGCACACCACAGCCAGTCTTTATACTGTCCCCAATCACGTGGAAGCAAATGTGTACTCTGGGTCGTATCTCGGATTCGGCATGTTCCAGGCCCGCTCCCGTTACCTCAAGACGCTTCTCCAAGAGTTCCGCCACAACAGCGACTTACCGGACGACACCTTCCGATTCCGCACGCCGGTTCCCGACCCATGTGTTCCCAAAGGCTACACCTTCAGCGGCGAAATTGATGATCACAATGTTGACTTCACTGGTAGCTCCAACTTCAACGAGTGCTTAGAGTCCATTTTTCCTGTTTTGGCCAACAACACCTACAACTCGGACGCCAAAAAGTACCAAGGTGACTGCAAGAAGCTCAGCAAGGAGAACGAGGTCAGCCTGTGTCTCTTGAATGACCTCATTCCCTCTATAGACTTTAGCATCAACCATTTCATCGGAGTCTCGGGGTACTGGGATACCATAAACAGCCTTTTTGAGTCGCAGATGCCGTTGCCTCTGGAGCGCAGTGCAACAGAAGAAAAGTACGACTATGACCTCATCTATTCCAAAACGCAGAGGCTTTGCTCTCTGTCGCTCAATGAGCTTCTCGAATTGAACTTGTCCAAGAAGATGAAACAAGAGGACTTGGCGGACTTGTGTTTCCGGTCGTCATGGATCCTCAACTTTCTCCACGTGGGGCTTGGATTTCCCCGGTTTGGTATCGACGACGCCGAGCTGCAGGACAAGTTCAAGTCCCTCGAGTTCGTGGACAAGTTGGGCGGGCTGTCGTTCTCGTGGACGTTGGGGAGGGCTATGCTCTATGCCAACGATGAGTACACACAGGCATACAACAATTACACAACGCAGCGAGGTGGCCAGCCGCTTGCTCGTCCCGGGTACATATACACCGCGTCCGAGTCGTTCATCTTTGGGGCAGAGGAAAGCGGTGTTGAAGCCAGACCCGCTGTGGGGACAGTCGTCGAGGCCCAAGAGCAGTACGAGTATGAGAAGGAGGACTCGCCGGTTCTGCTGAGCTGGATTATAAAGCCGCACCGCTTCTATGGAGAGGTGATGTTCCTTGTGCTTTTGGTGGTGGCTGTGTTTCTCATGTTCGGAAAGCAGCGGCGGGCCAAGGTTATGGGCGGGATTCGGAGCAAATGGGGTTCTTTGAGGCGTCATTTCAGAGGCTACAACCGTTTGGATGGCCTGGACCCTCAGGAAAGGCCCGAGGAGCCAATTGAGATGAGCTCAATGCAGGCTCGCCGGGAGGAAGATTTGTTTGACATTGGCGAAGCCTAGACACTGTTATAACGACAGACTATCAGCACAACTTGACATGAAAAGTATGAATTGAAGAGACTAGACATCAGACAGATAGTAGGCAGGTAGCAATGGAGTATTCTGTAAATGCTGCCCGCAGACTAATTGCAAGTTAGTCCCAACAGAGTTGCATAGTCAGACAAATCCTTTCATACTCTTTGTTGCCGTATAAAGCAAGCGCTGAGAGTGTATTGAAGTCTTGGCTGTCTCAGTCATGGAGAGTCCCCATATCTGAGTAATGGTTCAGTATTCCTTCACGAGTAGGTCAACCACCTTCCACAATGAAACGTTAGCTATTTCTTATTCAATTCATTTCCATTAACTTTTTTCTGTCTTTAAATCAAAAACGGTGCTTCCCACTTCGAGGTTCGCGCAGACTTGGTCATAAAATACTGTTTCTGAACAGGTTGAGCTTCTTCAAATCTCAACTTAATGAGGTCCAAGAAACCCGAAAGTCCGAGTGTTTCGAGACTGGTACTTTGCGAGCATTCATGTAGCCGTTGAGACAGGCCTAGTGTGCCCAAGTCAATTTGGGCCATTGTTTTAAACACAAGTTTTGATGCTATCAGTAGCTGGAAAACATGGGTGCGAATTTGATAGAACATCAATTATCGTACTGCCTCATTATGAGTGCGGCTTCATTGGAGCTCATCGACATAGTACCAGGAGTTTTCGTCTCAAGCATTTGTCCTCCGTTTACTTCTTGGCAGGCCCTGGAGAATTGCACATTACCCCATTCAATTCTATGTGAATCTTGTTGTTTGTACAGCTATTGACACCCTCAATTCCTTAACCTTTACCGACTTCAGAACCGGAATCTTCAGGTGAACACGTCAAGCAACTTCAGACACACCAGCTGTGACCTTGAGCTGTAACGCTGTCATCTTTGTGTCAGTCATAATAAAACCTATGGTTGCTTTTGCTGTATTGACGTGGCTGGTACTTGTAACTTCTTGTACTCATCAGCGCTTGCTCCTCCAGAGTTGCTGGGCCTTTTCGGGCCTGGCAGTTTTTGACAGTCGGGACCAGGCGCCATATCTTCACTTGAAGGCAGGAATTGTGGAACTGGGGCTGCAAAAATACCTGAACTAATTTTTTTTGGTGGAAAAAAGTCGCCCGCAAGGGCTCTTATATACTAATTCGCAGAACCGCCCTATTTATTTGCAGCCACCAATTGTGCAGGGCTGCGTGCTGCGAAACATATAAAGCAGCGATCCCCTTGCTTCGTGGTGATACTTTAATTTTCCAATAAGTGCATAGTTAATCTTGAAAAGCCTGCACCCATAACTAAAAAGGCCGGATGCAAGCTGAAAATGTTTTAGGCTTTTTCGAATGGATTGGTGGAATGGCCATTCCAGTTTACAGCCAGCTAGGTGACTGAACAGAAGAACGTCATAGGACTGAATACGTTGTTATCGACAAATTGACTCCAGTACCTAGTTGTTTTCAAGACTGCTAAGTTTAGTCTCCTGTGGAAACAACCTAGCTCGTTCAGATCAACCAAAAATGTTATTTTGAACAAGCTCTTGATGCATGTGTTACAGCCCTATCCGGAGTGGTAAGAGACCTGGGTCAAAAGTGACTCGATATACTGGTATGTACAATTTGATAGCCCTCTTTCATGAACCTTTTAATTGGTACATACATAGCATCCAAGTGCTTCCAGCTAGTTGCCATAGTTGAGGCTTTGAAACACGGACCCGAGACAATCTCGGAAAAGTCACTGTCACATATTCTACAGCTTGCACTTTGATATCCAGACCAGGCCAATTCAGGTCAGCGCACGTATCCAATTGTACTGCCCACTGAACTAGGTCTTACCTCCAAACTGTGGCAAATTGCAGTTTTCAGTTACGGCCTCCCGACCCTAGGCCTGGCTCGTCAGACATCGGGAACTAAATTCCACCAAAATTTCTATCTGATATTCCAGGTAGCTGAAAAAACCCTACTTAGTGTCTTATCATATACTTGATCAATGTGTGTCGTGTGTTTCCTGCACATAGACAAATACCCCATGTTTGCACTTCTCTCACGGGCCACTCTTCTGCCACAGCCCACTATTCACGTCACACCAGATACCCCAGAATTTCAGCACCACACTGGTCAACTTACACACCCAGTCAAATCATCTAGCATCTGCACACTATCCCACTCTGCTGCTTTACACCATCCCATACCTTGGCCATTCTGTAAAGCTTATGACGGAATTGACGCTAGAATTCAATATTGCCACCAAGGCAGTGCAATTCGCTGTTCCCACAGAATTGATCAAGAAAAACATCAAAAATGTCCAAAAGCAGGTGGAGAAAACAAAGAAACTGTGTTTGGAGGAAGTCTCCCGCATACAGTCCGACCCCCGTATGACAGCGGCAGACAAATTGGTCAGGATCAAGAAAATAATCAAGGTGGCGGAGAACAGCCAGAAAAGGTTGAGCAAAGCCTTGGAATTGGACCGGGATTACCGCCTGCGCTTAGCTATGCGGCTCAAGCGGCTCCAGCAACTCGAAAGCTACACGTCCGTCACCCGAAGCGGAGAACAAGTTCTTGATTTGCACAACGACAAGTTGATTGCCTGGTTCATGCAGGAAACTAATCTATTGGTAGTGGACTACCTTCTCAAGTGCAGCGGCAGTAGAGCTCATAACATCGGCATGAAGCTCTTGGACGGGTTGGGAACGCCAGCCGAAAAAAGTCTCATTGACTACGACATCTATATCCTATTCAACGACATCTTCTTGGCCATCAGCGACGACCACAACCTCGATCCCGTGGAGGCTTGGTACAATGAAAATAAGACTCATCTCCGCAAGATCAACTCCAACTTGTTGTTCGAGATCCACTACTGCAAGTACCTCTATCTTATAGATAAAGGTGATATCTGGGAGGCCATTTGCTACAGCAGGACACATTTAGCGTGCTATGCCCTTCCAGACCACTACGCATCGGGCCGTTCTGATCCCAATTTCGACCGCAACGTGGCGTGTCTCACCAAAATAGGATCGCCGCTTCTCTCATTGACCTTTACCGAGCCTTCCAACTCTGATCGGGCATGGAGCTGGCTTGCTCATAAGCGTGACAATCTGGTGGAACCGTTCATGAAGTACCACCGGGAGAATTCGGAGAAGAGCTGGCATCTTCTCCGCCAGACATTTACTCGGGACTTTGCTAGTGTCTACGGAATCACCCAGAACTACCCTATTTTTGTTTATCTATCTGCAGGGCTTCTGAGCCTCAAGACCAAGCTGTGCTATTGCAACGATCAAAACACCATTTTTGAGAGCAGTCAACCTGAAGAAAGCGTCTTCGAGCAGCTGCTAGATTCCACGCGGCTCCGAAGTCTCGCTCTACGTGGCCCAAATCAATATTATCGGCTCCTTTCCAAAATCAACCAGTGTCCAGTTTGCTCGCCTGAACTTTACGCCTTGAGTCGTAGTCTCCCCGATGCTCAACTTATCACGCACATTTTCGACAACCCTTTCAAGTTGCCCAACGGGAATATCTATCCATTCGACAAGCTTCTTACTCCGGATGCAGACCTGAATCTTGTGAGACATGGTAAGATCAGAGACCCATTGACACAGGAGATATTTTTGATTGATGATTGCGTGCGAGTGTTTCCAGCATAAGGAGAGAAGTCCCTCAAGTCTTACCATATGGTGCTAGCGCCACATTGTTCTTTGATGCTTCGATAGGTACAGGGATACCCTACACGCTATTTGATAGAGAAACTCCTCTGTTCGTGATGAAGTCCACTATTATTAAGAAAAGAACTGGGAACTAAAGAAAAAGTATTAATAAGGGACAAAGAAAGACTATCTCGTCAATCACTATCGGAATCGACTGGTTTGCTTGCCTCCTCTGTCTTTGGAACAAACTTGGTGAAGACATAGATGCGGGCCCTTCTTTCCGATGCTATCTTCGTGGTGGAGCCCATTCCGTCTGTTCTCCGATGCAGGTATCCCGAAAAAGCACCCCATTCAAGAGCTCCAGAACGCTCCACCTTGTATTCGATGCTCCGGGCCAACGACTTGATACCCCAATTTATGTATGGTTCTCCCTCGAAGACCGTCAAAATGATGCTTTCGTTGGCTTCCTCTCCAAAGTACCCACTGGTGTCAGCAACTTTATCGTTGACCACTTGCAACAATTCTTTTGCGCTTTGGAAATACCCTAGCACCAACTGCTGGTGATCACGGATATTGCGGTTGGCA
This sequence comes from Metschnikowia sp. 03-147.1, assembly GCA_002370795.1. Lineage (NCBI taxonomy): Eukaryota > Fungi > Ascomycota > Pichiomycetes > Serinales > Metschnikowiaceae > Metschnikowia > Metschnikowia sp. 03-147.1. The sequence continues at coordinate 70,449 of NKZR01001237.1, read as the reverse complement.
TCCTTCATGCCACGGCCCGTATGAGGGAAATTGAACATGATATGGTTGAGTCTGGTGGGCAAGAGACGTTGCTTATGTGCTTTCAAAGAGGGCGCAAGACTCGTGGCGTCAATTCCGTGAAAAACTTTCACGTCGAGTAATTTGAGCATCTGGAGGTTTTCGGCGGCTGTGTTGTACTTCAGGTGCACCTGTTCTTCAGTATCATAACTCGTGGCTATCAAGTTGTGTGGTTCGATGTACCCGTTTTGGACGATGGATACGGCAAACGAGAAGTCGCCCTCGCCAACCAAAAGAAGCGTCTCATCCTTGCTGAAAGGAATGAATGCCTTCAACCTTTTCGGTTCTGAGCTGTCCGGCTTCTTGGCGTTTTTCTGGCTTCCGCTTTTCATGGCCTGTTGCTTACTAGCGGCCGTGTCGTGGGCGTCTTGGGCCTGTTGCGCACGCTGCTTGGTCTGCTTCTCCTCAGCAAGGTAGCTCTGGAGCGCCCCTCTGAGACCTTTGCCTGTGACCTTGCGCCCTGTCAATTTGCGGCCCATTTCCACTTCCTGAGGGCCGGTGGCCGGAGTGCGATGCGCATCATCGTGGGTAGTTGTATCCTGCATACAGTCCGTGTTTTCCATCTCTGGTTCCCCACATCGACCTGCATCTGGTGATTCATTGAAGTTATCTTCTGATGCCCCTGCACTAGCCGCCTCTTTCGCTGCACTAACCGCCTGTCTCACTGCACTGGCCACCTGTGTTACTGTACTGATTGCCTCCATTACTTTGGTCCTCGCTGCTTTCTGCATAAATTGGCTCAACTAGACGAGGTGAATCTGCAGGAACTATACCCAGTGATATGGTGGAAACGCTAGTGAAATTCCTGTTCCGGCAAGAAAAAGACGGTCCAGTCGTGACACATTTATATGTTCCGAGCCAGCTTCATGCACCTTCAGGTTCGGTTCCCAAAGAGGGTGCCTTTGCCCCGTTCTGGGGCTATCCAGCGTCAGACAATGCTCTCAAGGTTGTCGTATGTGCGGAATATTTAAGAATTATTGAGCTGCATATCACCACACATTATGAAAGCGTTGCAGAAAATCTGCCTACTTCCATGCAACACAGCCACACATTGTGTGAACCGTCCTGACATGCATGTATTGCTTGGTGTAGCTTAATGCTACTTGTGGCGATGCACTTGCATCAATAGTTTGCTTCTTTTTGCTGATACTTGCCTAATCTGGCTGAGCAAACTTTAGGGCTACCACCAACCATATGCCACACATATCAACTATGGGAATGCTTGCATCTCATTAGGGTAGCATTGATGCCGGATGCAGTTTTTCGAATCTGGAAGTCAGAGTCAGGGCTCGTCTTATCAGCGCCAGACCATGCAGCTCTGTGTGCAGGTGCGGACATAAAGGAAGGTGGAGCCGATTTAAGTCCCTTGATAGGATTGGCATGTCAAAGTTCTAGGTATCGAGAATCGGACACATAGTACTATTCAGACTTTGGGATCTTGGCCGTGATGGGAACTAGAATGATTAAACAGGTCGTGATATACTGATGTTGGCATAAACTTAATGGCAATCTTCTTGAATCTGCGATAATGGTGAAGAGGGAGTCCTCCCCTTAATGGAATCTAGCTCATGAGCTGTACCACCTGCAGTTCTTTAAGGGATTGAACCGTGCTCGTGCTGACAATGCTTGCATTCGGGAATGCTGTGCCCTGGTTTGGTGCTTGAAAGAAGACAGTGAGGCTTACTGAGGCGTGGGCCGTGAAAACGGTTATTCTTGTGACCGCCTGCTTGTTTGTTAAGTTCCTAATCGGGGACATGAAACTGCTTGAGTTCATCGTGTTCAAATGCTCCAGTTCTGGCGGATCTACATCATCCACATTGATTGCAATGTCGGCTGCTTTGCATTGTCTTTTAGCGATGAATGAGCTACGGCTCTTGCCAACCGGTGTTTTGGATGATTGCAAGGCATGGGACTAGATACCAGTGATCGTATGCCATGGGTCTAGTCCCTGCAGTTTAGAAAAGAATGCAGTGCCTGGAGCATAGCTGAAATAAATGTGCAATAACAAGCGCTGATGGCGGAAAGGCAGCTGATGGTGATGAATCGCTAGCGTGCACGGGCACAAGGAGCACAATGGAATTTCTGAGTTTTGATTCCACAATCAAAATTGCCTGCGCTTCCGTGAGCCTTGTGGCGCAGGAATGATAAAGATTCCACCGATTCAAGAAGAAGACAGCCGCTAAAGTGGCATGGACCTTTGTTATGACGGTGACATTTGGTCAACACCGACGTATCGACACGAGTCATGATGGTGTCGTTAAGGGTATATTGGGTGTATTAGGCTGTCTAGTGGCCCTAATACGTTCACCCTGCTCACCGTCTCAATGCACAACGTTGTCTTGACAATGGTGATCATGATGTCTTTGTTTATTGGAGTGTACCAGACACTCTAGTTAGTGTTGGCAGTACACACCACTGTTGTGTTGGCAGTACACACCACTGTTGTGTTGGCAGTACACACCACTGTTAGTGTTGGCAGTACACACCACTGTTAGTGGTTGCGGGCTTTGAAACATCGTTACTCTGCACCGGGGCTGCAATCAGTAGCTGGAGTTCCGGTGCTGAAAGATTGAGGTCAATGCAGTTCGGCCAGTCAACGGGTGAACTTCTGACTGTACTCTTGGCAGGTCCTGGAACCGAGCCTCCTCCTTCGGGTGTGCAAGCACGTGGACTCACTGCAATACTCAACTGGTGAACGTGAATGACACGTTCTCAGATGACTTTTACTTGGTTGGTCTTTTGATCGCTGGAACTGATGACACATGGGTGACATGGATTTACGGCTATGAGCTATTATCGCTCAATAATGGGAATGTTTGGTCCTGGTGACTTCACTCACGCTTCTTCATATCCATGGGCCGAAGCAGTTACTAAATTAGTGTCACTACAATCACCGTCACCGTCTACGCAACGGCTTGTCGTGAGTGCCAGCTACAGCTCCCGTCTGCTACATGTGCCTTTACTGGTAGCTATTCACCAGGGATTAACTATTCAGAATTACAATTCACTGCAATGCTACAACACGCTCAGACTGGTGACAGCTCGAAATGCACACATTATAGCACCAAACACAAACCAATTTATGACCTTGAACACTCGATATGATAAAAGACATCAAGCATTAAACAACCGAGACCTTGGAAAGTTGCCAGCACTTTTAGATAACGATTTGGCATTACACCCACGTTGATCACCAATCCTGACAAGCAATACTGAAACTTGCTGGCTCAAACGGCCGTACAGTCATGCTGGCCACGAAAAATATAACCTTAATTAACTTTACATAAAACAGAATATAAAGTTGATGAATTACAGTTTGATAAATTAGTAAATAAAGTTTTATATTGATAAAATGAAGCAAACTGTTCGGTCAATACTGGATCAAATTATAAGTGGGAAAACAGGGCTCCTTGAGTCTTGCATTAAATTTTATATATAGCATCACATTTCTGTTTATCACCATCTAATAGTTACCCATGAGCTATCCGAGACTTTCAAAGGCTTGCTTGAAAATGCTTTTTTTTCCGGACATTTAATGCTTTACCAGTGACGTTTGGTATAGCGTACAACTCCACCCTTCTAAAGAAGTAGTTCTGTATCAATACTACAAGTGGTCGTTTTTTGTATTTCTTAGTCGTCGCTATTTATTTAAGTATTAACAAATGCATGTATTTAATAGTATTACAAATGCATGTATTTAATAGTATTACAAATGCATGTATTTAATAGTATTACAAATGCATGTATTTAATAGTATTACAAATGCATTTATTTAATTTGATATTAACATTATGCATGTGCTATGCAATATTTCCAAAACTTGAAAATCAATGTTTTTACTCCTTTGAATGATATCGACAGATGAAGGTAGACGAGTGAAAATTAAACGAAAGAACCATACCTTTTCAATACTTGGAAACTCAGCAAAAAGCTTGGTGTGTGAGCTTGTTCTGCACCCTGTATGATTGGCTTGTATGTGATTTGGTGTGATTTGGGTCAGCTATTGGTATGAACAGTTAAATTATCTTAAGCTGTTTAGCTGTGCAAATATTTCTTATCAAAATCCAGGTCTATCTAAGTCTACCTAAGTCTATCTCTAACACTATACTCCACAACATAGTGTATTTCAATGTGGCTTTGGATTTGCTAACAATGTGTATGTGAACGGTAAGTATTCATTGATAATCCTTAGGAGGGAGTTGAGACTACTTTTACTCCTTGATCCGGTGCGGTCTCCAGGTTGAGTTCGGTCACTTGATCGTAAGGTCTTGTCCCAGAGCAGCATAGGTGAATTATCTTTGCAGTGAGCTGCCATCGAGGTCTAATAGTGTACAGTAATGTGCTATACTCTATGTGTACCATCCATGTGTACTACACTGTATGTGTACTATACTCTATGTGCACAATATAGACTAATATGCTACAATGTAGTGTACAGTAGTAAAGTAGTAGTATGAACTGCTTCCTGGGTCGCTGGGCTTGGGTAAGGGATAACATTTGGCGTGGGCTCCCCTGAAGAGATGAAGTGTATCGAAACCAATGGATCCCAAAATAGGATCCGGAGCTCCGTAAGGACGTCCCTGGCCTTATACCAGTTGTCAGACGCCAACTGATAATCTGGACTGGAGATGATTCTGGTGAGTTCTTCCGTTAGGAAGGTACACTGCCTAAATCAAAAGAAAAAATAGCCTGTATGATTTGGGGATCCAGGAAAGAATGTAAGGTGAACCCTTTCAAAACAGTCCAAGCGAATTAAAAAGGAACAAGACTCCATTGGGCCAAGTTGAGACCTTCCAAGGACACACCCTATGACCAAGCCGTGCTAGCAGCAGCTTCTGCAGTCTTACCAAAGAAAATGAAGGTCAGGTGCGCTTGGTTGAAGAGTCTTGGTTTGATTTGCGTGGTCTGTCCAAATGAAACAGCGTTTGGCTTTGCAGTTGCTGTTTGTTTGCCAAACGAAAACAGCGGCTTCGGAATTTGTAGGTGTTTATACGTTTCTAATACGTGGAAACCCAATATCCACACCTGTACATACCTGAAGTCCACCCAGCTTTCAGCTGGACTGGTCCACGCTAACTAGCATCGAGTGTCTGATACTCCGCCTGCACCTGGTCCTGCTTACTAGAGTCGTGACTAGGCGGTGTGCCTGACTAGAGCGGTGTACGTGTCAGAGCGGTGTACGTGTCAGAGCGGTGTACGTGTCAGAGCGGTGTACGTGTCAGAGCGGTGTACGTGGTATGCCATGGCTCCACGACACCTGCGGCCATGGCATGTGGTTATGAGTGTCTAATTATGTTACACATGGAACTCACGTTCCTCGCCAACACGACGAGCGGGTTTGTCGGAGTCTGTGTCCAGCCTGTCGTCTATGCTGGAGCTCTCCTCCTTCTCTGGAGCTTCGGCAGCAGCGGTCTCGGCCAGGCCCTCCTCGCTTGCCTTCTCTTTGTCTTCGTCGGTCTCACGCTCATAAAAGAGCATGAACGTTCCTGGCGACGTAAGCACCTCCTCCTCGCTGGTGGTGTAAATGGCCTCATCGTTGGCCTTCCACCAAACGCCTCGGTAGTGCCTGTAGCAGATGTAATGGCCGTAGTTGTGTGTGCCCATGTGCAGAATCACCGCTCTGAGTCTGTAATTGTTCAGAGTCTCCTGTACGGGTTCGATCTTTTGGTCTGTGGCTTCGTTATCTTCGTTTTTGATCATATCATTGATCTCTTCGTTTTCGTTTTCGTTTTCGTTTTCGTTCTCGTTTTCGTTTTCGTTTTCGTTCTCGATTTCGTTCTCGTTCTCGTTCTCGTTCTCGTTCTCGTTCTCGTTCTCGATTTCGCTCTCGTTCTCTTCAGCTTTCCCTTCAGTTTCATTCCCCTCTCTCGTTCTCTCTGTCCCTCCCTCGTCCTGCTTCCTGAACGGCCTTCGTGCATCCATATTCACATCGCTGGCATCCGCTGTATATGCAGACATGTCAAGCACGCCCGGAAACGACAAACTCTTGGAGTTCTTCATTATCATGAACGTGTTCGGGTCCATGACCGAGCGGTTGATATGGATGCAGAGCAACGGCGGCGGCGTGCCCAAGAAAATCTGCTTTGACTTGCGGGTTTTCCGGATCATTTGCTTGGTGGTGAGCCGCTCAAACACCTCATCGGAAATGAACGGCTTTTGGAGCTCGGCTTCGATCTCGTGGATGCGCTCCGAAAACTTCGGCACAAGCGCCTCGTTGCTGCCCATGCTCTCCTGCAAAAAGTCCCGTGTCTGCACCAAGCCACAGCGGTTGCAGTTGACGTCGTCGATGAACTCGGGCTTTTTCCACTCGTTCAAGAGCTCGTAGAGCTCGTACCGCGTGCCGTACGAGCGGTCGTACGGAAGATTCAAGCTGAGCCCGGAGTTGACCGAGTAGCGGATGCCGCCGGTTTCTCCACAGCTCATGCACCCGATGCGCTCGGCGGAGATGCCGTCCACGGGCGTGACCAAGCGGAAGGGAAACGCAAGCTGCTCCAGCGCGGGCACGTTGGGGTCTATCTGCTCCGCAGGCACGTAGACTGTGGAGGAGGAAGACGCCTGCATGGGCACGAACTTTCTCTCTGCAGAGTCCTTTCGGGTGTCGGTTTGCTCAGGCGTACTGTCGCCGGCGCTTTTCTTCTCGAGCTCCTTCTCCACAATACGCATGATTTGCTGGTAAAACTCCTGCGCGTCCTCCTGGTTGTAGCCCATGAAGAAGTTCTGCTTGGGCCCATCGGGCATGCGCTTGAGAAGAGACCGCGTGCTAAACTCCTTTCCACGGGAGCCGTAGCTACCGTTCAAGTCATCGAGGAGCGCCCGGAGCGTTGCAGTAAAGCGCATTTCGGGTGCATCATCGGTTTCCCGAGCGAAGAACGCCATGAGGCTCCGGGACGACGCCAAGGCCTGGAGCACGGAGTTCATGAAACACGTGTTCCCTTCGTTGGCCAACCCACCAATTTCACCGCCGGCGGCTGCCCGCGCCGGCGCAAAACGCAGGCCCCACGATTTGCTCATTGAGGCGAGAGGAGACACAAGAATCTGGAGGTACGAGTGCAAACAAGAGCGGGACGCCGAGGAACAAGCTAGAAGCACCAAGAACGCAGCGGCAAGCGGGGCGTGTTTGGAGTAGGCCACTATGACGGAGTGAAGCGGGGAACGGTGGTCTAGACACGCAAAAATGGAAAAGCCAACGAATGCCACGGTGAGTACTGGGGCAAGCTTGGGAGACATGGAGAGTGAGCCCGACAGAAAAAGCTGAGCTGAGCGCACCGGGCGTGTATGCAGGACTCGAGTATGTTCTGGCACACTTTAGTGGTAGGAACGGACTGGGGTTGGAAATTTGGGTGGTAGAAACGAGGGGGACAGATGAGGGGTAGAATGGGCAGGAGTAATGGGCAGGAATAATGGACGGGAATAATGGACGGGAAATCATGGAAGGAACCAATGGACAGGAATGGAGTGACAGGAATGGAGTGACAGGAATGGAGTCAGGAATGGAGCCCGGGAGAGTGGAAGAACTGTAACACAAAAAACCAAAGCTAGCTGTTTAGGACCTCGACAGCCCCGCGCCGATAGCTAACAAAGCTAGCAAGGCTGCAATCAAGGTCACGTGACTTTAGCTTTGCCAGTCAAGCTGTAGTGGTCACTGATGGGGCCTTGGAATGGCACTGCTCGGAAGGTGTTTCGGGTCCAGCGTAAGCTTGTTCAATGGTGTAACGGGACTGTCAGCAAAAGGAATGGCCGAGTGTACTGATGTCACCGATGAGTCTGGGATCTGTCAAGAACATTTTGGTGATAGACCAGATCTTCACAAGAGCCTAAACAGATCTCCACGGGTCCAAGAAGACCATCATGAAACCAATTAGAGTCATAGGCAGCGAGTCTGACACTGAGCACCGGCAAACATCCAGTACCATTAGGCCATTCACGCTTGAAAAGCCGTCGATCAGGAAGTCTTCGTCCTGACACCAGCCTTAATACACGAAGCTGAGTCCAAGCCTTGAAGCGTGCCCTTTCACATGCAGTGGAGTAAGGACATTGCCAATATCCCCAGATTCATCAGGGCATATCGTCCAGGCGTCCAGAGAGCTTCAAAAACAAGGAAACGGATGCCTCACTTGGTCATTGCGATGGACCGTGAAAACCAGGCCGGGTTACTCCAATGTCGAGCCAAGACTCGACTACCAGAGAAATGGCCAACAGGCTGGAGTACACCTGGAGATGTCGCGCGGAGAAACTCGGGCCAGCGTATGGTGTGCTCAGCGTGGTAGTTTAGCACACGACAGCACCGCTGGACTTTCTGGATTGGAATCTAGGCATCTTGGGATCTTGGCATCGTGGAATCGGTGGCTTGAATGGGCCGCCAATTCGCTCGGATTGTAGCCCGCTCGAATTGTAGCCCGCTCGAATTGTAGCCTATAAATGGCACCCAGCCTGGATTATGGGCCCATTTCTTGGCATCTGCTTCAACCACTCGGAATTTAGCGACACATTCGTCCATCAGAACTTTGTGTCCACCTGCATGCTACCACACATTGTTCTGGGTGCTTTTCTGACTCTGGTGCAGGTCCTGGTACTTCAGGTATGGGTTCTGATGCAGGATATTGTGTGGGTGCTGGCTCTGTTTCCCCAGTCCGGACTTAGTGCCGTGGTACACGTTCAAGTTCTGGTACAGACCCTGGGCCCCATGGTAGCCGTGGTAGCCGTGGTAGCCATGGTAGCCGTGGTAGCCGTGGTACCCTTGTGGACGGTAGTGGCCCAGCAGCAGGGGACCCTGGGACTTTCCCCAGCCACACCGTAGCACCCGCCCACTCACCACCAACCCGGTCATCTGCACAATGGCCAAGGCCGCGGCCTCGTGGCTTTCGTACTTGACAAAGGCACAGCCCCGGTCCGGGTGCAACTTCAAGTCCACGACGTAGCCAAAGTTCTGTAGCAACGGCACCAAGTCGTCCTGCATAGCACCCGGGGCCACGTTTCCCACGTAAGCTGTGGTTTGCCAGGAAGGTGCCTGGCGCAAGACCAAGTCGTACGCTGAGATTTGGCCTTGTGGGGCGCTGACTGGAAGGGGCAGAGACATGGGGGGAAAGGCTAGGGTCTCGTACTGGGCCGAGACTTCTGCAGACTTGGCAGACTTTGCCGAGTTGGCAGACCCAGACTTGAAAGACCCAGACTTGGAAGACCCAGACTTGAAAGACCCAGACTTGAAAGACCCAGACTTGAAAGACCCAGACTTGAAAGACCCAGACTTGAAAGACCCAGACTTGAAAGACTTGGCTGACCCTGCAGACTCCTCCCCACATTCACTGCCTTCATTTTCCTTCAACTCATACTGCCCGTCGCCAGCTGAACTGCACTGCATCCGCTGGGCATCACTGGCAATATCCGACATGCCGGAAGGCCGCAACAGGCCGTACGTCACTTCAGGCTTCGGGGCCCTCCGGGCTCCGTTCCGGCCTGCTGAGCCCGCAGGCTGCTTGTACAGGGCCCAGTTGCAGCGGATGGTCCTGCCCAGAAGACACCGGCCGCTCATGGTCAGCAAGGCGGCCTCGGCGTCGGCCATGGCGAGAAAAGTCACGAACCCGTAGCCACGGGACCGGCTCGTCTGCATGTCCCACATCACATGGGCCAGCCTGAGCGAGGCGAAGTGCAGGAACGCCCGGAAAAGGCCCTCGTCGTCCACCTCAGGCGAGAGGTCGCCCACAAACACGTTGTACGTGTGGAAGTCGCTCTTGCTGTGCGTGTTGAAGGTGGCCGACTGGTAGGCGTAGGTGATGTTCAAGCAGGTTCCGTTGAGCACGTGCCCGTCAAACGCCCGGCTGGCTTCGCTGGCGTCCTGGTTGCTCTTGAACTGCACAAACGCGTAGCAGAGCCCGGGTCTGTTTTTGTCGTTGATCATTTTGACCGAGAGGACCGAGCCGTTGGAGGAGAGCACGTTTTCAAGCGCTGCCTCTGTGATGGACCGATCTAGACCTCCGATGTAGAGGACGTTGGGGGCGATTTCGCGTCCGCCGGCTTTGGCACTGGCGTGAGATTTGGGCTTTGGTCTGTGGGGGGATGGGGGGGCTGCTGAAGGGCTGGTGACTTGGATTGGGGCCTCCTGGAGGTCATGGGCTTCCTGCCGGACGCTCTCCTCAGTGTGCCTCCTTTGTCCTTCCGGGGAGTTTGCTGGGAACTCGATCCCCGGTTCTGACTCTCCTGCATCCACACCCAGCCGTTCGGGGGTCGTTTTGTTGGAGATCTCTTGCTCCAGAGTAGCAGCTTGCGCCAGGTTTTTGGGATTTTTGGGTCGCCTAGACTCCCGTTCCTCTCTTTCCCTCCGGGATTTCTCCTGCCGGCGGGTTTCACTCGAGACTTTGCCTGTAGCCAGAATTAGTAAAGCGTCTCGCCCTTTTGGAGCTTCTTTTGCTGCTTTTGCTGCCTTTGCTGCTTTTGCTGCCTTTGCTGCTTTTGCTGCCTTTGCTGCTTTTGCTGCTTTTTCCGCTTTTGCTGCCTTTTCCGCTTTTGCTGCTTTGCTCTCTGTTTGGATAGAAGCGGGACCTTGTGGCCCGTATTCGGGGGTCTCTACAGACACATTTTCATGGGACGTGGAGAGCGGCTTCGGAAGCAGGGCCAGGGCGGGCCGGAGCCGGAGATTGGCCAAATCCGGATCCAGCCGGCTCGTGTGGGGGACCACGTTGTCTGTCATAATCTGGCGCCGGGCTCTGCGATCAATTGGGCTTCAGGTGAAGGTGCTGCCGCTGGTGGCAGATGATGCTGCCCACGTGATGCCGGGGCTGGAGCGCGGCCCGCGTATGATGTACGGGTGGATCGGTGATGCGGCCGGTGTGCGCGACCAATGTGATGTACGGGTGTAGTTCTGGGCCGGGTTCCAACCGCTTCGCTCCCTGCACACTGCCTGCTGCCTCCATGTCTCAGATCTCCACCCCCGACTCGGCTCTCGTGAAGGAGATCAAGGACGCTCTCCTGCAGGCAGGCGTCCTCGCCAAGCTGCCCAAGATCCACCGGCTCGCCGGCGCGTACTGCCTCTACGCCACCGCACCGCCGCCCGCCGCCGCCGCCCTCCTCCACGCGTACCCCGTGCAAATCCAGCCGTACGCCATCGGGCCCGCCGCCGGGGCCGCCGTCGGGCCCGCCACCGACGCCGGCCTCCCCGAGTTGGTCGCCCGCTTCCTAGAGTCGCGTCACGTGCCCGTCTCGCCGGCCATGGCCGCTGCCCTACCCCGCAAGTGGTCGCTCTACCCGCCGATGGTGCTCTTCAACGCGCTGAGCTTCGGGGGCGCCGAGTGGGCGGCCGTATTTTCGGGTCCCGTGGGCCGCCCGCTCTGCCAGCAGATGCTCCGCTTCCCCGCCTTCCGCCGCTGCACGCATATGGCCATCAACAGGCCCATCGTGGAGCACGACGTCATGCGGCGCCCGTTCAACATCCAGCCGTTGGCGGGCGACTTCGGCCCCGCGCCCACGCCGCAGCTCTTCTCGCTGCCGTCGGAGGCGGACCTCGGGGCGGCGTTCTTCTGTCACGTGACGCAGAACGGCCTCCGCCAGACCTGGGCGCCCATGTACACCATGTTTTCGCGCGGCAACGTCAAGGAGAAGAAGCGGCTCTTGGACCGCTACCCCGGGCTCGGCGGCGCCGTGGCCGTGGACTTGTATGCCGGAATCGGCTACTTCTGCCTCTCGTACCTCAAGAACGGCGCCACGGTCTTCGCGTGGGAGATCAACCCGTGGTCGGTCGAGGGTCTCCGGCGCGGGCTCGCGCTCAACGGCTTCAGCTACAAGGTTTTTGCGCCGGACGACGACTTTTCGCCGGAAACCTACCGGGCGCTCCGGCGCTCCGGCATCCAGGCGTTTGTCTTCCACGAGTCCAACGAACACGCCAAGCGGCGGCTCGGGCCCATTGCCGGCGAGTTGCAGGTGCGGCACGTGAACCTAGGCTTGTTGCCGACGCTGCAGCCGTCGTGGGCAATGGTGCGGGAGATTTTGCGGGAGAACCAGGGCCCGAGCACGGTCCACGTGCACGAGAACGTGCACGTCGGGGACTTTGCCGCCATGGAAGCGACGGTGGAGGCGTCGTTGGGCGGTCACGTGCTGCACCTTGAGAAGGTCAAGACGTTCGCACCTGACGTGTGGCACGTGGTGATGGACGTGGAGATGCCGGGCCAGGGTACAACTCCGGGCATCGGTGCTGCAGGCCCGAACCCCCGGCAGGAAGAAAACATTCTGCAGAAATTAGTCCATTGATCGGCAGGCAGCCAAGTTCCCCATTCGGCAGGTGCCATTGACGGCATTGCTTGACGGACGCCTAATGGCGCGTCTCCATTGACGACCATTTAATAGCGCATTCTTGACGGCTGTTAGCGGCGCATAGCCATCACGGAAGTGTGAGAGCGCATTTCCACGACGGCATGTTTAATAGCGCATTTCCATTGACGATGATGGCCAACACGCATTCTCCGTGATCGTGCATTCCGAGTGCATTGTTGGGCTGCCACGGCCAGATCTGGCTGTCTGGGGGCATGCAGGAGCATGACATGGTCTTTGTTTCAAGCGCCAGCGACAAGGAATGGCGCACCAACGGCCCGAGGCTGCTGACACGGGGAGCCGGGCAGCCGGGGGCAAGGGCCGCTCTGCTGCTGCTGCTCGGCCACCGCCGGCCTCCGCTCGGCCACCGCCGGCCTCCGCTCCACCACCTTTCGGCTCCCGCGTGCAATGTTTCACATTTCGCCTGGGAGCCGGGCGCTACCTGCAGGAATCGAACATTGTCGACGTGGCGAGTGCAAGCGAGGGCGCCGGCAATGTGTGCAGGCATAGAGCAGTGCTACAGTGCCGAGAGTCGTCGAGAAGGAATCGGCGCGTGTGCAGGCCGAGCACCTTGCATTCCCCGTCGCCAATGTGGTAGGGTTGTGTGTGCAGGCGGAGAACATTGTTAGGGTTTCGAGAGCTTCCGAGATTACGCGGGGAATATGCAGGCGCCCCGACGGCCGGGGCTTTTGGTGCTGCCAGGCACGGCGGCCCGGCGTCTCGGATGAACGTGCCGACGCCCGGGCCACCGGGGCGCCGTGCCCTGGCACCACCAAAAGCCCCAGGCCCCAGACCCGCAGCGCAGCGCTGGCGCCCGGCCATCCCGGCCCGAAGCGGATTTCGGCCAGCAGCTCTTCGCGTCCTGCACACAGCCCGTTCTTCCGAGCACGAACCTCACAGCCTGACCTTGCACATATGCTGCGGATACGACGCTAGGTTAAGCCAAGAATCTGGAGGCCACGTCCCAAAAAGGAATGACGCCTCCGGAGCATGACGCTGCCAAAAATCAGGCTACCTCTCAAGCGCCCCGCCGCAGCTACCAGCACGGGCCCAGTGCCGCCGCAAAGTTGCTGTGTGGGCCACGGCCAGCTCACGTGCTCGGGTGCACATGGCAGCTCCGGCCCCAGCGTCACCAGGGCCCATGACTGCAAAAGTGCTCGAGGCCGGTACAGGACGAAGGCGCAGAAGGGGACGGCGGCCTGCATGCGGCGGGGCGGCAGCCGTGCTTCCCCATTGAAACGGCCAAGACCTGCATTGGTGCATTTTTTTTGCTTACAAATTAACAATACTTGCCTGGAGGCACGGGTGCGCGGCCAACTGCTCACACGCACAGCGCAAGCGCACCATCGCAATAAATATCCCTTACTCCCCACGAAAGCCCGCCCCGGAAAATCACCCCTAGCTGCAGTTTACCCGTGTTTCTGCTTGTTCCTGCACCGACCGGCGTCCGCCTCCACTGTCTATATATAAAGCGGCTTTACTGTTAAGCGCCGACCCCGCCGACTCCGCCGACTCCTGTACCGTTATTACTGCTGTTAATTGCTGTTGACTGGTCTATTTGCTGACTGGTCTATTCTGCTAACTGGCATTCTGCTGACTGGTCTATTCTGCTAACTGGCATTCTGCTAACTGGCTCTGCTAACTGGCTCTGCTAACTGGCTCTGCTTACTGGCATTCTGCTGACCTCCAATGCTGGACTACACTGACGACTTTGTTCATTTTGTCACGGTCTCTCCTCCTCCGTTGGACCGAGACGAAAAGGACCCCTTCTTGAGCTTGGACCAGAGCCTCTCCCTAAGTCAGCCCGACTTCTCCCACCAAAACGACTTCTCCAGTATCCAGAACGGCGTGTCTCCGAACTACGATTCCCCCCACTTTGGCGGCTTCGGCCTCCCCTACAACGGGCTCCATTCCGGGACGAATCTGCGCTCGGGCACCCCCGGCATCGGCCTCGGGGGCCACCACGGAAATGGCGCCCCCGGCTCTGCCCACCCAGACTCGCTCCACGACTTGGACAGCTCGCTTATGTCGCCCAACTCGGCCTCCTCCTACGACAAAGTCGGGCTCAATCGCTTCCCCACCGACTCCAACCACTCAACCAACACCGGCTACGACAGCACCAGCTTCCTCTTCTCGAACCCCAACCCCAACATCAGCTCGCTGAACCTCTTGTCGCCCAACCATTTTGGTATCAACTCAGCAGGCCTGGTGACACAGGGCTCCACCTACTCGCAGTCTGCGTACTCGGAGGTTTCGCTGAACGCTAATGTGCCCTTCCAGGATGCGGCCTCGCACTTGAGTTCGGCCTCGGGGCCCCGCCACGTGCCCAACGACTCGTACTTCGAGCCTCTTCCCACCCAATTGCGGGCTTCGTCCCAGATGAAAGCCTCCGGGCACTTGCGAGACCCCTCGCATTTGCGAGACCAGTTGCGGTCGCCGGACTCCTTCAACCAGGAAATCTCGCTCGGCCAGTCCATCTCCACCACCAACTTGGTGCTGATGGGCCAGCTGTATGACGCTACGAACATTCACAACCTCCATTCCCCGGAGAACCCAACAGGAAACATTCCTAGGGCTGCCTACGGCCAGATATACAACGACATGCACCAGGGCTTCCAGCTCACCGAAAACAACCTCCTGAACTACAATGACTTCGAGAGCAGAGTCACCATATCCATCCAGGAGCCACCCGACGTGGTGGCCCGGAAAACACCTTCACTTTTCAGCAACTCGTCGCACAACTCGTCCAATACACCAGGGCCTGGCTACCACCCCACGCTGGCGCAGCCGCTTCTCCAGCGGCCTGACTCATACTATCCCAGCGTGCCATCCAGCCCGGCTGGCGCCAGCCCTGCGCTCAGCCCCCTCGAATCTACCATGTCCGACTCGCAATACCTCAACCCGGAAGACTACCAAAATATCAAGCGGGGACGGCAATCGGCACATTCCCGAAAAGTCCACTCGCGGTCCAACTCTCGCTCCAGATCTAGGTCCAGGGACCCAGGCCACTATAGCGGGGCCGAGACCTCCGACTACGACTCGGATTATGACGGAGAAAAAGAGCAGTCACTCAAAGCCATGTCGGCACGAGAAAAAATGTTGGAGCTAGCGAACGCTCCGGTAGCGACGAAGCGAACGCAGATCCACCCCTCCCTCTACGCCTGCAACTTGTGTGAAAAGCGCTTTACAAGGCCATACAATCTTAAGTCTCACTTGAGAACGCACACGGACGAGCGGCCGTACATTTGCAATGTGTGCGGCAAGGCGTTTGCTCGGCAGCACGACAAGAAGCGCCACGAGGAGTTGCATTCGGGCGAAAAGAAGTTCCAGTGCAAGGGCGTGTTGCGAGACGGAACGGAGTTTGGCTGCTCGCGGAAGTTTGCCCGGGCCGATGCCTTAAGACGGCACTTTCAGACCGATGCCGGAAAGGAGTGTATACGTCTTTTGGTGGAGGAGGAGAAGGCGTCCAAGAACCAGCCAGCGGACAATAAGTCGGGAATCCAGCTTCCGGATGGAAAGTTCATGAACTCATATTTCCTGGATGTGCCGTTGTTGTCGGTGCAATCTCCCGACAGTGGCTACGACTAGAGGCCAGGTATTGATTCGTTTTGGTCTAGAGAAGGTTCTGATTGCCAATATATTTATTGGATGATACAGCCGGCTGCACTTGACCGACACTCCAACCAGTGGCATAAACTGAACTAGTGGCATGACCTGAACTAGTGGTATGACCTGAACTAGTGGTATGACCTGAACTAGTGGTATGAGCTGAACTAGTGGTATGACCTGAACTAGTGGTATGACCTGAACTAGTGGTATGACCTGAACTAGTGGCATGACCTGAACTAGTGGTATGACCTGAACTAGTGGTATGACCTGAACTAGTGGCATGATACGCACTTTAAGAAATGGTAAGTGGAATCACCACTCTGTCTTGCATGGAGTATGCTCCTATGTGTGGGATGCACTTGGACATATGGAGTATGCCCCTAGATATTTGGATTATGCACTTAAACGGTGTATGATTATGCTCTTAGATGGTCCGTGGGCTGTCTCTCGCGAGGCCTATGTTGGAGATCTGCTAGATCAGCAAACCTGGGCCAACGCAGATGCTACTACTCTGAAACAGAGACTGGCAGAAGCTCACGATGCAGGAGCTAAAAGCACTTGAGAGACTGTTCAGTGGAACTAGCTGCTCTCGGAAGTGTGATAGACTGCTCTTGGAGTGTCAAGAGTGAGTACTAGAAATGCACAGTACGCCAGGCGCACTGGCGTCGTAGTGGACTAAATGAGTGTCGCGACCTCTAGCTATAAATAGAACGTTACAACGCTATGATCACATATCCATAGTAGCAGTGGGCGGGGCAGAAGTGAAAGTGAAACTGGTGTGGTGTACAGGTGTTGGTGTACGGGTGTTAATGTATAGGTGTTGGTGTACAGGTGTTGGTGTACAGGTGTGTTCCGCCTGCAGGGCGCGGTGCCATTAAGCGCCTGCAAGCACCACCACCACCACCACCACCACCATGTCGCTAGAAACAGAGGAGCTGTTCTTGGACCGCATCTCGCACGGCAGCGAGCAGCACTTGACTGCTGCCGAAAAGGAGTTCCTGCAGGTGGTGCAGGCCAAGCAGCGCATGCTCATGGACCAGAGCCTGGCCGCCATGGAGGAGCTCTTCGCCCACAACTCGTCCATGCCCGTCCGGGTCCGCAACGTGCAGTTCACCAACAGCCAGGACTTCCGGGACGCCTTTCTCCAGCACCAGGTGCGTCCGTTGCTCTGCGGCCTGCCGCTCAAGTTGGAGCACTTTTTGCGCCAGCTCCTGGCGCTGTACCAGAACTTGGTCAAGCTCGACATCCTCGAGCTGTGTGTGGTGTCGGTGCACAGCGTGGCGGCGCCCGAGCGGCACTTCTTTTCCGGGTCGTTGAAGGACCGGCACTTCTTTTCCGGGTCGTTGAAGGATCGGCACTTCTTTTCCGGGTCGTTGAAGGACCGGCTCAAGGCCAGTCGCCAGGACGCCGTGGAGGTCGTGCCCGTGTTCAACTTCCTCCCCCAGAAGCGGTTCTACGCCAAAACTGGCACCAACATTGGCAACGGCGAGGGCGACGGCTACGTGCAGTTCCAGCTCAAGAATCTTTTTGGCGGCGGCGAGTCCGTGATGTTTGACGCCGTCACCGGCACCAAGACGCCGTCGTCGTACCTCTTGAGCTACTCACAGCCCATCAACAACGACGCCCGCTTCGTGTGGGACTCGCAGGCGTACACGCACACGCGCAACTTGGACTGGTTGCAGAGCTCGGTGGACACCAAGGGCATGAGCCACAAGATCAGCACGCGGTTCACCGGCGCGTGGAACTTCGACGTGGCGGTGGAGTCCGCGTGGCGGCGGTTGAGCAACCGTGGCTCGCGGTCGCTCGAGGTGATGGCACAGCTGAAGGACACGCTCAAGTCGCTGGTGCTCGGGAACATCCGCTACGACACGCGGGACCACCACGTGACGCCGAGCCGGGGGTCGCTCCTCCGCGTGGGCTGGGAGCACAGCGGGCTCGTGGCCGCCAACAACGTCGCCTTCTCCAAGGTGGTGGCGGAGGCCCAGACTGCGGCGAGTGTGCAGGACCACACGGTGGTGTGGACCCACAAGGCGGGGCTTCTCTGGAACCGGCGGGCGGGCGCGTCCAGCATCTTGGACCGCTTCCACGCGGGCGGGCCGAACGACGTGCGGGCGTTCCTGCTCCAGGGCGTGGGTCCCAAGAGCTGCAACTCGTCGGTGGGGGGGGACTTCTTCACCAGCGGCGGGGTGTCGTTGATCAGCCGCATTCCCTTCACGCCACGGGACACGGGGTTCCGCTTGCACAACTTCTTGAACTATGGGAAGGTGGTGCGGGGGGGTGTGGGGCTTGGCGAGGCGTTGAGGCAGTTTGGGAGTGAGTACTCGGTGGGCTACGGGTTTGGCATTCTCTACAACCACCCGCAGACGCGGTTTGAGCTTAATTTTGTGTTGCCTTTGGCTGCCCATTCGGGTGACTATGTTCGGAAGGGGTTCCAGTGCGGGGTTGGGATGTCGTTCTTGTGAGACGATGACATGTCTGACTGTCTGACTGTCTGACTGTCTGACTGTCTGACTGTCTGACTGTCTGACTGTCTGACTGTCTGACTGTCTGACTGTCTGACTGTCTGACATCTGCCTGTCATTATCTGACATCTGCCTGTCATTATCTGACATCTGCCTGTCATTATCTGTCGACATCAGTCTGACATTGTCTGACATCTGCCTGTCTCGGTTCTCTCCCACTTGCTGGCCCACTTGTCGTGCTCCTCAATCACTGCTGGAATTATAAGACTCTCGATCTCCGTCGTCTCGTCATCCACCCGCACCCATCTCTGTCTCCCGTCCAGCGTCACGAACACCACCTCCTTCTTCCGTGTCTGCAACAAGTTCCCAATGACCAACTGGTGATGGTACCGTTTCAAGGCCTCCGTCGCCTTTCTGATGAGGATGGCGTCGTCGGTCTCCAACTTGAACGACACAATCATGGCCTGCGGAGCCCAGCTGTCCACCAAGCGACGCAAGAACTTCGGCACCTGCTCCAAGTCCACCACCAACTTCCCACTGGGCTGCGCCTGGATCTTGTGCGTGGGCATGCGTGACGATGGCAAGAAAAAGTCCAGCACGGCGGCTGCAAGGTAGAAGAGCGCCCGCTCCTTCTGCGCCAGCAAGCTCTGCGAAATGCTCCGCAACGTGTGCACGTACTGGTTGACGGTGGTGAACGGAATGAGAAGAAGCGACCGCGAGGCCTTTGCCCGGTGGTATTTCCTGAGCACCGTCAACATGTCGTCGGCAAATTCGGGCGAGATCTCCACCTTGTCGTTCTTCTCCACCATGAAGTCGAGAAAGCAATTGGTGGTGTGGGAGAAGTGCCTCAGGTACGGCAAGAGCGAGAACTCGCGATGCAAAAAGATCACCGCATAGCCGTTTTCGAGAAAGTACTCTGCGGACGTGGCGCCTCGCGTGCCGGCGGAGAAGTTGTCGATGAAGCGGACGGTGTTGTTCTCGAGCGGCACGGTGGTGCCGCCGCTGGTCACGAGCACTATGCGCTTTCCCTTGTCGTTGCAGTGGGCAATGAAGTCGCCGACCTGTTCTTCCACATCGGGCAAGTAGGCCGGCGGCAGGTGGGTCTGGAAAAAGCGGTCCTCGTCCAAAACCTGCGCCACGGGAAACGGGCCTAGGTTGCGGTCGATGGCCGCGGAGATGTCGGGGTTGGCCGTGTGGTAGTTTTTGGGCGTCATGGTGCTAGCGATGGAAGACGAGAGAGGTGAGTGTGGGGAGTCGCATCGCACGTGCGCGGCACGTGCCGCCTGCCTGTCTGCCTGCCTGCCTGCCTGCCTGCCTGCCTGCCTGCCTGCCTGCCTGCCTGCCTGCCTGCCTGCCCACCCACCCAGCCCGTCCGCCGTGCGGCCGACGGGCCTGCGTGAACAATGTATATAGTCCAGCCGCAAGCGGCCCCAAGCGGCGGCCGTGGTAGACGGCAGCGGGCCTGGGCTGGTCTCAAGCAGTCGGGGTCCCGAGGCACGTGCCTGCCCGCTGGCCAGTTGCAGGTATTCGAGTTGGAGGCTGCGTCGGATACGACCGCCCAGCAGCCCTCTCCCTGGCCTGCTAGCCCACACAACTAAACAGCACCTTGAGACAAGCCGCGCTGTATGCAGGCCGCGCTGGGCGCGCCGCGATTGGCCAGTGCAGTGCGACCCCGAGCCATGAGCGAGTAAAACATTTCCTTCTCTCTACTACTCAACAATGAAGTTTGCCACCCCTGTTTTGAAGCACTACTGGCCATTTGCCACCGGAGGTATGTTCTCTTTCTATTGTTTTGCCGTCCCGAGCCATTTTAGTGTGAAGTTGGTGTCACTGCCGACAGTCGGCACCGGGACCGCCCGCATGTCGTTTCGGTGGAAAAGAAGAACGATTGGAACTGATGGAACTGACTGAAACTGATGGAACTGATGGAACTGACTGAAACTGATGGAACTGATGGAACTGATTGAAATGATTGAAACTCTCTTGATTTCCAGCGGCTTCCTACATTTATCCTTCCTCCTTTCCCCTGTGTCATCCAAACTTCTACTGAATCAATTATGTCCATCATCGTGATATTTTATGATTTATCTATATCACATCTTAATATATGGGCTGTGGCGTCATCACACTGACACTGAACGGCCGGTACGGCAGCGAGCCGCTCACCATACTAACATCAGCGATCGTTTCCTACGGATTGATCTGGAAGGCAGCCGAGGCGTCGCAAAACTCGGACGAGTTCATCAACGACCCAAGACACCCAAGATTTGCCAGCGGCGGCAAGTTCATTGACTTGGAGAAGAGAGACTAATTGATGTGTTATTAGTGTAGGCGTGTAGGAGTGACTGAGCAGTGAGCATACATGCCAGCAAACACTACATACTAATACACTACAGTAATACACTAATACACTATCATACTTACCACACTATAATACACTATCATACTTACCACACTATAATACACTATCATACACTAATACACTAATACACTATCATACTTACCACACTATAATACACTATCATACTTACCATACACTAATACACTATCATACTTACCACACTATAATACACTATCATACTTACCATACACTAATACACTATCATACTTACCACACTATAATACACTATCATACTTACCATACACTAATACACTATCATACTTACCACACTATAATACACTATCATACTTACCATACACTAATACACTATCATACTTACCACACTATAATACACTATCATACTTACCATACACTAATACACTATCATACTTACCACACTATAATACACTATCATACTTACCATACACTAATACACTATCATACTTACCACACTATAATACACTATCATACTTACCATACACTAATACACTATCATACTTACCACACTATAATACACTATCATACTTACCATACACTAATACACTATCATACTTACCACACTATAATACACTATCATACTTACCACACTATAATACACTATCATACACTAATACACTAATACACTATCATACTTACCACACTATAATACACTATCATACTTACCAATCCCTCTACGCTCAATACGCTACTCAGTATCAATGCAATGTTTATTACTAGCCACGCCTGCGCGACCACAGCCTCTAGGGAGACACGGAGAGAAGCCACTTGCGGTAGTTGGCAGTGATCACCGTGGAGTCCAGACTCTTCTCGGTCACGTACACAGGCTGCAGCAACGAGTAGGCCGGCTGCGGCGCATACGAGTAGTTGCCCTGGCATGGGAGCGTGGGCGAGTGGGCCGTCATGCAAGTGGCACACTCGTAGAGGAAGCCCGGGGCCAAGGGCAGTTCCGACAATTGGTCGGCCAGCGACACGGAGTTGCCCCTTGCGGGGTAATCGAGCGGGTCGTACCAGCTGATGTGTTGAGGCGACGAGTCGGACACGTCCAAGTCGTCGTAGAAGGGGTTCCATTCGAAGACAGTATCGAGGTCAGTCATTGTGGAGATGTGGGAAGGATGTGGTGATCTGTGAAGTGATATGATCTGTGATATCTGTGAAGTGATATGATCTGTGATATCTGTGAAGTGATATGATCTGTGATATGTGAAGTGATATGATCTGTGATATCTGTGAAGTGATATGATCTGTATATGATCTGGTCTGTATATGATCTGATCTGAATATGATCTGTATATGATCTGTATATCTGTAATTTGTTCCTGGCACTGGCTCTATTATAGAGTTGGGCCGCGCTTAAGTAGCTGTGCGAATCGGCTCTGACTCACTGTACTGTTAGTCACCGCGCGAACAATGTGCGATCCGGACTTGCGAGGTTGGAATCTCCGGGTGCGGCGCTCGTCGCTCGTTCGAGGCAAGCGTTAGAGATGGGTAGATGAGAACGGGGGAAGTCACGAGATGCAAATATCTCTGGTGATTCTATTCGTTTTGTGGGTGAGTCTTCTGGAAATGTGTAACCTCTGAAGTATTCTTTGTTTATCCGTTGTCTATCTGTTGTGTGTCTCTTCGGTTGATCGGTATCTGATCCGTTGTCTATCTGTTCCGTTGTCTTCCGTTATCTATCTGTTTCGTTGTCTTCCGTTGTCTTCCGTTGTTTTCCGTTGTCTTCCGTTGTCTTCCGTTGTCTATCTGTTCTGTTCTTTCTGGTGATGTGCTAACGATACTTGTTGCCGCCAAAGAAAGGCACTGCCTTATATGCTGCGCTCCTACGTGTGGTTGTGGAGCCTGCACCGCGGCCACATTTAACCACAATATGTGGCTGTGGATGCATCGCACTGTGGTTCTAGATTCCACAGTGTTCTTCGCGGTGTTGCTCGTGCTGCAGGCACAGACACGCACGTTGCTGAGAATTAGTCAGAGACCAGAGTAATACTAACAGTACATTCAGTACAATAACAGTACAATAACAGTACAGTACTAACACAATACTAACAATACTAACACAATACTAACAATACTAACACAATACTAAACTATATATTAGTAGTACAATACTATCACAATACTAAACTATATATTAGTAGTACAATACTATCACAATACTAAACTATATATTAGTAGTACAATACTATCACAATACTAACTACTACACTGACTAAAATCTAGATCCTAAATCTGTATTGATGACATGACTACAATATCCAGGTAAATCCTGAGAATGCAAAACATACAGATACTACAGATACACGCGAGTTAACTACGCCAAGCACGCAGTAGACTGCTCGCATTACTCACATGGTATTCACTCACATGACTCACTCACATAGTCGTATCACTCACATACCACATACTCGTGCTTACCACTCACTATTATTACACTACCCACTACATTCAATACACTCTACTCTACTCTACTCTACTCTACTCTACTCTACTCTACTCTACTCTCTCTCTACTCTCTCTCTACTCTCTCTCTACTCTCTACTCTCTACTCACATATCAGACTCATAATCTCTCATATCATACTCATAATCTCTCATCTTTACCGTTCTCGACATCTCTTCCCTCCATGCGCTCGACTGCGAAATATTGCAAACTGCAGCGTGCGGAAAAACTCTCGCTAATACCTGCCACCTCCACGCCGCCCATGCTACCCTACAACAATGCTACCACTCTGCCGAGCCAAGCTCATCATGTTGTGGTGAGTGCTGTGGAAATGTGGACGAAGTAGTGCTAGGAGTAGTACTAAAGCTCGCAAGAACATGTGTCCTGGGCCGCAACTAACGCGGCCCTGGCCAGCTGGGTATCACCTTCATGCCACGAGAGTCGTAATGATCTAGAGTTCGCCACCGTTGGGGCCGCTACCTGATTGAACGACCATGTGTGGGAAGACCAGGAGCCTTCCGAGACTGAGTGATTTAGAATGGCAGGTGGATCACATACGGCAAAGTCTTTAGGATACGAGTGCTGATGCTGACTTCGGGTTTATTGGTGAGAGAGGTGTAGTGGTAGTAATGTAGTGGTGGTAATGTAGTGGTGGTAATGTAGTGGTATGGTGTAGTGGTAGTAATGTAGTGGTGGTAATGTAGTGGTGGTAATGTAGTGGTATGGTGTAGTGGTAGTAATGTAGTGGTGGTAATGTAGTGGTGGTAATGTAGTGGTATGGTGTAGTGGTAGTAATGTAGTGGTGGTAATGTAGTGGTGGTAATGTAGTGGTATGGTGTAGTGGTAGTAATGTAGTGGTGGTAATGTAGTGGTGGTAATGTAGTGGTATGGTGTAGTGGTAGTAATGTAGTGGTGGTAATGTAGTGGTGGTAATGTAGTGGTATGGTGTAGTGGTAGTAATGTAGTGGTGGTAATGTAGTGGTGGTAATGTAGTGGTATGGTGTAGTGGTAGTAATGTAGTGGTGGTAATGTAGTGGTGGTAATGTAGTGGTATGGTGTAGTGGTAGTAATGTAGTGGTGGTAATGTAGTGGTGGTAATGTAGTGGTATGGTGTAGTGGTAGTAATGTAGTGGTGGTAATGTAGTGGTGGTAATGTAGTGGTATGGTGTAGTGTAGGCAGTGGTCAGCGCAGTAGCGACAGATACAACAATTAATTCACCAACTTTAAAAACCATACATACACATACACGAATCAACCATACAACCAATCAATGCTAACTGTAGCGTGAAACTTCACGTCACCATTCCCTGACTTCATCCACAGGATCATGTTCTTTGACTGCAGCTAATTCTGGCACGGTGCCCAAGAGCGTGTTTGCCGCAGGTACAGTCAGCATGGCAGACCATGTGGTAGATCATGTGGTAGATCATGTGGTAGACCAAATGGCAGGAGATGGCAGGTGATGGCAGGTGACGGACAGAAGGGTAGGGTGTAATAGTGCGTTTGAGCACACTACTAGACTCGGGATGAATTCCAAAACTACACAAGAACTACACAAGGAATAATAGATAGACAGAGGAGTGACTAATATCAACAATAGAATTAGACGTAAATGTAAATTCGCACTACTCAAATACTCAAATACTCAAATAAACTTTGTTCAGAAATAGAGATTGGCTTAATAGACTTAAGGTAGAGGCAGACCAGACCTAGAATACACGCAACACAGGCTTAATAGACTTAAGTTTAGAGCCATGAGTCCCAGAATCAAGAGAATACACAATACTAACAATGCAGACTACCTCATTTCTAAGTGCACCAAGCAGACATCTGCCATGCTGACGACTCAGTGGTCGCCCAAGTAGCCCATTTCCTAGCGAGTTTATACGGTAGTGTGAGCACAGGAGGCCACTTTGGGATTGAGCAGGTGCACTCATCAGTGGGGTAGGCCGTAGTGGAGAATATGTATAAGACTACACCCTGATTTAGCTGTAGACAGGCACTAAACCGACAGTTTTTTAGTGTTTTGATACTGTGTCCGGTAGACTACGCTATATACTAAGCCTTAATGTTTTCAGAGGAAATACGCTGGTCTGGTCAAGCCTGGTAGACCAGTAATAGGACTCGAGGGGATCTCCAAGCAACCTGAGAGCCTAGAGCAGGGGCACCACGTGGGGTAGCAGGCCGTGAAGTAGCAAGAGCATTTGACATTCTGTAGTATTTAGTGTACTCACTGTAGTATTTAGTGTACTCACTGTAGTATTTAGTGTACTCACTGTAGTATTTAGTGTACTCACTGTAGTATTTAGTGTACTCTACTGTACTATTAGTATTTAGTGTGTTATTTAGTGTGTTATTTGTATACTACTTAGTGTACTCTACTGTACTTTTACTGTACTATTTAGTGTTAGATCCGCAGGGCATTCCATTACTTAGAACAATGGTAGCATCACGGGGAGGTAGTGACAATAAATAACGATACAGGGCCTTTGGTCTTGTAATTGGAATGAGTACAATTTAAATACCTTAACGAGGAACAATTGGAGGGCAAGTCTGGTGCCAGCAGCCGCGGTAATTCCAGCTCCAAGAGCGTATATTAAAGTTGTTGCAGTTAAAAGCTCGTAGTTGAAGTTTGGCACTATTTATTTAGTTACTGCCACCAGCTCTCGCTGGTGTTACTTTGAGTAAATGAAAGTGTTTAAAGCAGGCAACGCCTGAATCTTCTAGCATGGAATAACAGAATTTGACGATTTTATTTTGTTGGTTCTAGAAATCGTAATGATTAATAGGGACGGTCGGGGACATCAGTATTCAATAGTCAGAGGTGAAATTCTTAGATTTATTGAAGACTAACTACTGCGAAAGCATTTGTCAAGGACGTTTTCACTAATCAAGAACGAATTAGGGGATCGAAGATGATCAGATACCGTCGTAGTCTTAACCATAAACTATGCCGACTAGGGATCGGGTGTTGATCAATATTTTGACGCACTTGGCACCTTACGAGAAATCAAAGTAAAACTATTTATAACTGCGCCAATTTTAAAAATAATAAACAAATTAATAGATAATAAGTTTGCTAAACGTAATCATAAAGGAACAATACTTGCCATTTCGTAAAGATCTTTACTTCATTTTTTGGGTTCTGGGGGAGTATGGTCGCAAGGCTGAAACTTAAAGGAATTGACGGAAGGGCACCACCAGGAGTGGAGCCTTAGACATGTGTACCGTACATCGTCGGTTGAAACACCAACCAGCCAACCATACGACTACTCTGGTAAGTATAAAACCGGCTCTCTCCCCTGGAGAAGAACCATCAACGAATAAACAATTGATAGGTACCCGACGTTACTAAAGAATCTAGCATTTAGTGTACTATTTAGTCTATTATTCAGTGGACTCTACTGTACTATACTGTGTACTATTCAGTATACTGTACTGTACTATTTAGTCTATTATTCAGTGTACTCTACTGTACTCTACGGTACTATTTAGTTTGTTATTTAGTGTACTCTACTGTACTATATAGTGTACTATTCAGTATACTCTACTGTACTATCTAATGTACTATTCAGTATACTCTACTGTACTATATAGTAAACTCTACTGTACTATTGACTGTACTATTCACTGTACTGTTTACTGTACTTACGGTACTATTCACTGTACTGTTTACTGTACTATTCAGTGTACTCTACTGTAGTATTTATTGTGCTATTTAGTGTACTCTACTGTACTCTACTAACTATTTACTGTACTACACTGTACTAACGGTACTATTTACTGTACTACACTCTACTAACGGTACTATTTACTGTACTACACTCTACTTACGGTACTATTTACTGTACTATACCACATTAATTTCAGATGGCAGACTACGGCGTTCTCTATACTTCTCTTCAAAGACCTGTTGAATGCGTAAGCCAGGAGTAATGTCATGCCTTTCGCACATGGATATGGGTCAGCTGGATCCGTTGCCAGGTTTGCGTTGACATCTGAGTAGCAGTTACAGTGAACATGGAATCAAAAATCTGAGTTTATAGTGACCACTACACTCCCACTGTCTGCACACTGCCATCACAAGCCCCATACTTCAAGGTCCACGACTCTGGCACTCATGTCCTCTGTTCGTTTCCATGGCAATCAAAAGCACCTTCTCGCGTGATGTTTAGGAGTACCATTAAACTGGGCATTGACTGGCATTGACTGGCATTGACTGGCATTCGACACTGGCACCTGAACACGTGCTCAGTAGTCTCACTGTAGCGCACCAGCAGTGGCAGTCCACCAACCGCACCGAGCCACACCGGCCACAGTGCGGCTGACGGTGGCTTCGAGAACCACACCCGCGTAGAATCCGCCGCCACCGGTGGCTTCCACACGTGTGGGTCGCTGAAGTATTAGCAGGTGCGTAACGTTTTTCTACACCAAGTGTGGTGCGCTGTAGGCGGTGTAGAGTGGTGACTGCTGGGGACTCTCGCTGAAACTTGGGAATGATCGCCACTAGACCATAGGTAAGATCCATAGGTAAGATACATAGTAAGATCCATAGGTAAGATACATAGTAAGATCCATAGGTAAGATACATAGTAAGATCCATAGGTAAGATACATAGTAAGATCCATAGGTAAGATACATAGTAAGATCCATAGGTAAGATACATAGTAAGATCCATAGGTAAGATACATAGTAAGATCCATAGGTAAGATACATAGTAAGATCCATAGGTAAGATACATAGTAAGATCCATAGGTAAGATACATAGTAAGATCCATAGGTAAGATACATAGTAAGATCCATAGGTAAGATACATAGTAAGATCCATAGGTAAGATACATAGTAAGATCCATAGGTAAGATACATAGTAAGATCCATAGGTAAGATACATAGTAAGATCCATAGGTAAGATACATAGTAAGATCCATAGGTAAGATACATAGTAAGATCCATAGGTAAGATACATAGTAAGATCCATAGGTAAGATACATAGTAAGATCCATAGGTAAGATACATAGTAAGATCCATAGGTAAGATACATAGTAAGATCCATAGGTAAGATACATAGTAAGATCCATAGGTAAGATACATAGTAAGATCCATAGGTAAGATACATAGTAAGATCCATAGGTAAGATACATAGTAAGATCCATAGGTAAGATACATATATCCATAGTAAGATCCATAGTAAGATCCATAGTAAGATCCATAGTAAGATCCATGGTCAATATCCATGGTCAATATCCATAGATACATAGGTCTATAGGTCCATGACAGGCCTGCACGGTGTCGGACGTTGCGGCAAGACTCAGACCTAGTGTAACGTTCACACTATTCAGTCTACGGAGACAATCTTGCTTCCGAACCTGCCAGTAAGCCCATCTGCCCATCACGTCTGTGTTTGGCAGTCTCGCTGTTGCACTGACAGATACGCACTGGCACACTGACAGATACGCACTGGCACACTGACAGATAGACTGCGGTTGCAACCCTCCCTGTCTTGGCCTCGCCTCCAGTCTCGCCATATTCTTACTGGTGCTCCGCCATCATACTGGTACTCCGCCGTCATACTGGTACTCCGCCGTCATACTGGTGCTCCGCCGTCATACTTTTTTTTGTCTGTCATTTATTGGCCTACGGTCTATAAATGTGTTTGTCGGCACTGGTGCACGGAGGTGGCCCGCGTAACACGCAGGGCCTCGCTCCATCAACGCCATGACCATCTACTCCTTCTACATCTTCGACAGGCACTGCAACTGCGTGTATGCACGTGAGTTCGACCGCCCGGGCGCCTCCAACGACTCCATCAACAGATCCAACACCAGCGACATGGCGCAGCTTCTCTTCGGCACCATCTACTCGCTCAAGAACATCCTGGCCAAGCTAGCCGCTCCCGACTCCGCCAACTTGCTCCGGTCCTTCAGCACGGGCCAGTACCGCGTGCACTTTCTGGAGTCGCTCAGCAACTTCAAGTTTGCCTTGGTGCTGGACCTCTCGTTGGACAACTTGCAGCCGCAGTTGTGGCACTTATACTCGGAGATCTTTGTGAAGAACATAGTGACGAATCCGTTGAGCAGCGTGGAGTTTGGCGACCTGCGGCTCAGCAACCCGGCGTTTGTGCAGCGGTCCGACGAGTATTTGAGGGGGTTGGCAATATTTTAGAGAACGGAGGTAGAGAGCGGAGGATAGAGGTAGAGAAACGATCATGAAAACCTGGGAACTTAAAATTCTTTCTGTCACTAAACTTTCTGGAACTTCACCAAGGGCAGTGGCGTGACCCTGGTCTTCAGCATTGACATTCCCACATTAACGCTGTGTACGTTGGAGTCAATTTCTCTGTGCCGTTGTGAGCTGAGTTATGTGGCAGCTGCTCTGGCAGTACCAAAGCACGTCTTCCTGCTGAGGTCCGTGTCTGTTCCTGCAGAGGTTGGTGTCTGTTTCTGCAGAGGTTGGTGTCTGTTTCTGCAGAGGTTGGTGTCTGTTTCTGCAGAGGTTGGTGTCTGTTCCTGCAGAGGTTGGTGTCTGATGTGCTACTTCAGTGCGGTCAATGCTAACATTCATTGCAGTCTGTCTACGCACCGGCCGTTTTCAAACCGCCCCAGCTCAGGTACGCCTTGGTGTCTGCTGCCAAATCTCTCAGCACTCCTGTTTACTTGGACACAAATTCACCTCCAGACTCACGCCTCTTGGCATCTGACCCTTGGCTTGCACCCACATTGAGGCCCCAGAATCGCGCAGCTGTGCATTCCCGATCCACATCACCTCGGCTTTCCGCAGCCCCAGGCCCCTACACGGCCACCCGCTTCAACGTCGCCGTAGGCCTCACGCAGGAACGGCGCTGGCACCGCCGCAGATAGAGGATAGCCGGGATGCATACCCCCGTGCATCCCGCCGCTTTTTTGCAGCATATCCGCCGAGATGCACGGGTGCGCCATCGCGCTCATCTATAAAGACAGGCCTATCGCTCTTCCGCAGCTAGCACCCAATTGCGGCTAGATTCCAACTGCGCTGCCCAAAATAACCGAAAACTTGTGGCATTTCTGGGTGTTTTCCTGCAGCCTGTCACTCCTTCACCCGCATATCTCCTGATACCGCACCCTCCTATCTCCCGATACCGCACCCTCCTATCTCCCGATACCGCACCCGCAGATCCCCATCTTCCATACGACCTCCAGTGCCATGTTCAAGTTGGATGCACGACCGGCCATATTCTCGTCGCCCGTGCACGAGCTTTGCTTTCTTTTCACCATCTGTCAGGCGCAATTTCTCTCCCAGGGTTCTATAACCATGTCCATCAGCACTATGAATACGGTGGCCGAGTCGTTCTCCCGCCTTGAAAACACCGACTTAGGGACCTCCGCCAAGATCTGGTACGTGGGTGCCTATGCCTTGACTCTCGGCACTTTTATCTTGGTGTCTGGACGCTTGGGAGATATGTTCGGCCTTAACAAAATCATGCTCATGGGCTGGGGCTGGGCTGGGCTCTGGAGCATCATTACAGGCGTCTCCTACTACTCCAAAGCCAGCGAGTTTTTAATTTTCTGCCGTGCACTCCAGGGCATTGGCTTTGCGTTCATTCTCCCGTGTGCCGTGGGGATCTTGGGGTCAGTGTACCCCACGGGAAAGCGCAAAAACGTGGCGTTTGCCCTCCTTGGTGCCTCGGCCCCGGTGGGAGCAACAGTGGGGGCCATTATGGCGGCACTAGTGGCACAGAAACTGTGGTGGCCATGGTGTTTTTGGCTCCAGGCAATCGCATGCATCATCATTGGGGGGTTGGGGTGCCTTGCCATCCCGAAGAGCTACGTGCCGCAGAACTTTCCCCGGCGAGAGATTGCGTCCCGCATGGACCTTGGAGGCGCTGTGTTGGGCATCCTGGGCCTCATCTTGTTCAACTTCGTGTGGAACCAAGCCCCAGTGGCGGGCTGGACTAATGCCTATATCCTTGCGCTTTTACCCGTGAGTGTGGTGTTGATAGCCATATTCTTTTACTTTGAAATCTACATCGCGGAGCATCCGCTCTTGCCGCGGAGCATCTTCACGGTGCAGATCGGGCTCGTGCTTTTGTGCATCTCCTTGGGTTGGGGCCTGTTTGGAATATGGCAGTACTACTACTGGAGCTTCATGATGAATTTGCGGGGCCACAGTCCTCTTCTCACGGCAGTCAGTTACATTCCCTTGCTTATTTTGGGAGTAGTGGCCGCCATGCTTGTGGGGTTCTTCATGTCGAAGAGGAGTGCACCTTACATTATATGCTTCTCCATGGTGGGGTTCATGATGGGAGACGTGCTCCTTGCGGTTGCACCCTTGCACCAAACGTGGTGGAGAGTCACGTTTGGCCAGATGTTTTTGCTTGCGTGGGGCATGGACTTCTCGTTTCCTTCTGCGTCGATCATCCTCTCGGACTACCTCCCGCAGGAGCACCAGGGAATGGCCGGGTCGTTGGTGAACACGGTTCTCAACTACTCGGTGTCGTTGTTCTTGGCCATCAGTAGCACTGTGGAGACACAGGTGCTACTCCGCACCAACGATACGCTCAAGAGCTACCGGTGCGCCGTTTTCATGGGAGCGGGGATAGCTGCGTTGGCGGTTTTGGCGTCGTTGGTGTTTGTTGTGAACGAGTCCAGGGAATATTCGGAGCAAGTTGAGTCGCTGCAGACGTCCACAGAACTGGGCGAGAAGGAGATGACCTTGTCAGCATAAGAAGACGGTGGAGAATGAACATCAACTGCGGTCAATACAGAGGTCTAAAACAGAAGTTTCAAACAGGGTCTCAAACAGACAAACAGAGGTGTCAAACAGAAATTTCAAACAGAGAAGCAGGGGAGTTTCAATACAGAGGAGTCTCAGAGAGTCAATACAGTCAAAGCAGCAGAGTTGGGGTAATCTCTCCTGGCGAAATGATCTCACGGGGTATGGGTAATGCCGTTTCTAGCGTTGTGGCCTTGACCTTCAAGGATGAACATAGACTTGAAGTGTGGAGAGTCGCATGTCACTTCTGCCAGTCCACTCTCATCCTAGTCCTGCTCTTGATCGACAGCACCATGGTTCCAAATCATTCCCTCAGGATGCTATAGAAACGTCCAGTGACTACTACAAAGGCGATATTATTCTGATGCTGCCTCCCACTGGTGCCGTCATTTCAAGATGCCCGCGTGCGCCATTTTGCTATACTAGCCAATCACAGGAACTCAGAGTAGAGTCTATTGATTTGAGTTGATTTGATTGAGTTGATTTGATTGAGTTGACTTTATTGAGTTGATTTGATTGAGTTGATTTGATTGAGTTGATTTGATTGAGTTGACTTTATTGAGTTGATTTGATTGAGTTGACTTTATTGAGTTGATTTGATTGAGTTGACTTTATTGAGTTGATTTGATTGAGTTGATTTGATTGAGTTGATTTATTGAGCTGATCCAATGCGCTGATCCAATGGGCTGATCCACTCACTATTTCGATCTCTTGATGGTACTGCGCAAAGCGAGAGCTAGCTACAAAGTAGTTTAATAGACGGTAAAGTCGTGTGGTTAGTGGAGAATAGCAGTTTGCTGTACCAGGGTAGGCGTGCATTACTGGCAGAGTTCGCTATTAAGTACATAGAGTAGTTTTAAAAGTAGAAGAGTGAATACCGTACTTAGCGATCACGAGTTATTATAGGCATCTGAGTTGTATGTGTAGCAAGCCGTCTGCGAATTCTCACACAATGTCCATTTCTGCGCGAAAATGTCGAAATGTCGAAATCCCGTCACACATGGTATGAGTATCGCACGACCTTTCCAGACTTCCAACACTAAGACACTCAGACCACACACTCAACCAACACGCACTACACACCCACCACACACTAACCCGACACCCGCTACAATGACCACACCCCACATCCAGCAGCCACACCTACCCCAACTTCTCACTAAGTTGACGTCGCATCCTGCATGCACCACCACAGCTGAAGTGCGACCTTCATCAGAACAGCCCAGAACTGCCCGAACTGCCCGAACTGCCCGAACTGCCCATAACTGCCACACACATTACCCCCTGCCAAGCTACAGCGCAGTGGTACCAGTGAGTCAAGTGAGTCCAGTGAGTCCAGTGAGTCCAGTGAGTCCAGTGAGTCCAGTGAGTCAAGTGAGTCAAGTGAGTCCAGTAAGTTGAGTGAGTCCAGTGAACAACACCAGACCCACTCGCTTAACACCGCTGATACCTAAACATGTCGCTGCCACTCATACAGCCCAACAAAAGGGCACAGCTAGAAAGGGTGATCCGTGAGTTCAAGAACGAGCTCGGCGCCGACTGGGACAAGTACCACGAGTCGCTCACGCTCTTCCTCGTGGGCAAGCTCTCGCGCCCCGAGTTGGTCAAGACCATCATGCCCCTCCTCCACAGCAAGGACCTCCTCAAGTACCACAACAAACTCCTCCTACTAAACTTGGCCAACCTGGCGGTGCCCGGCGACTCCGGCGAGTTCCTGAGCGAAATCGCCATGTTCTGGAACAAGTCCGGGCAGAAGAGCGGCACCAAGAACAACGTCAAGAGCTCGCAGTACGAGAAGTTCAAGTCCAACATCATGGGCTTGCCCCTCAAGGAGCGACGCCGCATCCGGCTGATCACCAAGGAGGCTGGCAAGAAGAACAAGCTCTCGGCCTTCATAACGCTCACCAGGCAGGCGCTTTTGCCCAAGATCCCCATGATCCTGGACAAGGAGCAGCAGCAGCTCCAGGTCAACAACTTGGTGTCGTGGCAGCAGGACGTGGTCAACGGCATCAACACGCCCGTGGCCACCACCAGCTACGAGTTGCCTGACTTGGACACGCTTCTGCGCCGCGTGCTCATGACCATGCGGGAGCACGGGCTTGTGGGTGGATTGAGTCTGAAGACGCTCGAGATCATCTCGCTCGGCTTGGAGGCCCACCTCAAAAACATTTTGGAGCTGGCCATCGACGTCGTGCGCTACCGCGAGAAGAAGTACGCCAGCAACTCGTTTCTACAGGCGGGCTTCCTCCAGGGGAACTTCAAGCCGAGCCAGGCGCTTCTACTGGACGAGACGCGCGTGCCGGGCCTGGACGTGGTGCTAGGCGTGGAGGACTTGTACAACACCTTTGAGATGTTTCCGCATATGATCGAGCCTTGTGGGCCAAAGATACGCTTGTCGAGTGTTCTCCTTCGGAACGACGATGAGCGGGACCGCGAGTTGCCGGAGCTAGAGGATGCGGAGCGGACTGAAAAGAACGATGCCGTGGGCTCGTCGGAAGAGCTCAAATGGATGCTCCACGACTTGATCACGACATGACCATGATGTATGAGGGATCGCGATGCACTACTGTTGGAAGGACACTACGGGAGGCTGATGCTATTTCGAGAGACTGACATTCACTGCGAATAATCAGCCCGATGGCCATTGCATGCTGTACCCAAGCTAGAGCCCAAGAATATGCCGTCCTCGGCCAAGCTAGGCTCAAATATGCCTAGAGCTCAAATATGTCTAGAGCTCAAATATGCCTAGAGCTCAACTATGCCTAGAGCTCAAATATGCCTAGAGCTCAAATATGTCTAGAGCTCAACTATGCCTAGAGCTCAAATATGCCCAGAGCACTATGCCTAGAGCTCAAATATGCCTAGAGCTCAACTATGAGCCTAGAGCTCACAGAATTCGCATGCATCCCTGAAACTCGACTCTCCTGTCTCCGAGCCTCTCATGTCACACACATTCACCACCGTGCTCTTTTGCGTGACTTTCCGCAATATGTCTATAAGTTGCAGGTTTCTGGCTTGTTCCCCTTCTGGAAACGCAGCCACATAGAGCGTGGTGACTCCCGTTTGACTGTGCACAGTGAACACTTGAAACGACGGGCCGCACGGGCTCAGTAGCTGCTCCAAGTCTTCCGCCCTTTCGATGAGTCTGCGTTCACTGACCACGCTGGTAGCTCCCTTGTCCAAAATCCTGTTTTCGCTAAGTAGATCAACAAGATTTCCTTCTTCCACACCCACGCTTTGCAAGTAAACCTTGGCAGTAGCCGCGTCGAGAGACTCGAAAATGGCCTTATGGTCCGCTGCATGGCCGAAAAAGCGAAAGAAAAGCGTGCTGGTCTTCGACATCTGCGCCCTCTCCCGGATCAACAACTGCCACTCGGCCGGGACGTCCGCCTCGCTCACCAGTAGCGGGTTCTCGTGCCCCACAACCACCACCTTCGAGAAGTCCCGGCTCGCCAGGCCCACACTGACTGTGGTGTAGTCCAGCACGCGCAAGCTGACCAAAAACCGCTCGGGAACCACCAAGATGTCGTAGTTTCGCTTGTACGACATGATCAGAAACTCAAGCAGCCGGCGATTGCCAAGGTACCTCTCGTACTTCTCGTTTGCCGCAGAAAACGCCGCCTCTGCCTGCCGGTACCGGGACTCCAGAGACCGCAGCAACGCGAGCAACTCCTCCATAGCCCGGTTTCCACTGGAGAGGCGTGCCCGTAGCGATAGCTCCTGCGCATCACAGTCCTGCGCCCCTTTCACACACTCGGCAAGTGTCAGCTCAGCTCGCTGGATATCCCGGTCCACGGACTCTTGCGTTGCCTGCAATTGCGCCACCTCCGCCGACCGTACGTGGAGGTTCTCCGTGAGAAGAGCCAAGTCCGCACGCTTCCTCTCGAGGCCAGGGTCGTCTCTGGCCAAACCCGACAAGCGCTGGAGGTCCGCGTCGTTGTTCAGCCTCTCGGCCGCGATTTGCAGGGCCTTCTCCGCCAGAAAAGCGTCGAGCTCGGCCCGAACGGCGTCTAGCTCCGCCCGCATGGTGCGCCTGGCGTCCAACTCCTCCGTGTCGTCATGCTCTAGCTTGGCCTTGACCTCAGACTCCACCTCGAACCTGGACTCGCGCAAGAAGTCGTCTCTTTCCAGGCGGATCTTGCGTAGCTTCTGGTCGATGTCGTGCTCCTCCCGCTCCACCTTTTTCGTGATCTGGTTCAGAAGAAACTCGAAGCGGCCCTCGGACTCCAGAATGGATTTCTCGAGCTCGTGCACCTCCGTCTTGAGAGCCTTGTAGAGGAGCCGGAACTGCACAGTCTCCTCCTCCACCGCCGCCAACGCGGCCTCCGCGACGGCGATCTCGCGGTCGAGCAGGTCGTTTTCCCTGACCAAGTCGTGGGTGTAGGCGCCCTCATTTTCGTGGACGCCAACCGTGGGGAAGCCTCGTTTCGCCGCGCCGTTTTTGCTGCCCACGCGGGTCTTGAGGTTGAGGCTGTTGTTGATGGACAAAAGACGCTTGTACTTGTCTGCGTTCAGCGAGTAGGGGGAGTTTTCGCTCAAACTGGAAACATCGCCGGAGTGTAAGTCGGAAAGATTTCCGGAATGCCAAGCAGGGGAGGCACCAGGAGACAAACTGGCGGGATTTTTGGAGTGGGCAGATCCACGGGCAGAGTCCGGAGCAGCACCCACAGCAGAATCCGAAGCACCCACAGCAGTTCCAGAATCCCAGGTATCTGGCGCTGGCTGGCTCGCCTCAAAACTGAGTCGTTGTGTGAGCCCCCGACACCTCTCGCTGTCGGGCTTTAAAACCGGGATGAACGAGCCTCGGTGGTTCATTTTCGAGTTTGGGGAGCTGACGATCTTGACCATCAGGAAACCGAGTGAGTGGCGGCGGCGTTTGGGGCCAGGTTTGTTTTTGGGAGACGAGATGTCGCTTAGCACGCGTCGGCGGCTTGTTTCAGACATGTTTCAGGTGGGCCAGTGTCCAGGTTGGATTTCGCCTCAGCTTTGTTTCAGGTCTTGTTTCAGGTCTTGTTTCAGGTCTTGTTTCAGGTCTTGCTTCAGGTCTTGTTTCAGGTCTTGCTTCAGGTCTTGTTTCAGGTCTTGCTTCAGGTCTTGTTTCAGGTCTTGCTTCAGGTCTTGTTTCAGGTCTTGCTTCAGGTCTTGTTTCAGGTCTTGCTTCAGGTCTTGTTTCAGGTCTTGCTTCAGGTCTTGTTTCAGGTCTTGCTTCAGGTCTTGTTTCAGGTCTTGCTTCAGGTCTTGTTTCAGGTCTTGCTTCAGGTCTTGTTTCAGGTCTTGCTTCAGGTCTTGTTTCAGGTCTTGCTTCAGGTCTTGTTTCAGGTCTTGCTTCAGGTCTTGTTTCAGGTCTTGCTTCAGGTCTTGTTTCAGGTCTTGCTTCAGGTCTTGTTTCAGGTCTTGCTTCAGGTCTTGTTTCAGGTCTTGCTTCAGGTCTTGTTTCAGGTCTTGCTTCAGGTCTTGTTTCAGGTCTTGCTTCAGGTCTTGTTTCAGGTCTTGCTTCAGGTCTTGTTTCAGGTCTTGCTTCAGGTCTTGTTTCAGGTCTTGCTTCAGGTCTTGTTTCAGGTCTTGCTTCAGGTCTTGTTTCAGGTCTTGCTTCAGGTCTTGTTTCAGGTCTTGCTTCAGGTCTTGTTTCAGGTCTTGTTTCAAACACTCAGATTTGACGCTGTTCGGTATGAGCACGCCACGTGTCCAGTCTTGCTGAGGTCAGATGTAGATGCTTGAGCTGATGCCTGGTCTCTGGCATGTGCTTATTTGCAGGTGTAAACAAGCGCGATCATGTTACAGCCTGCACTTCTGGTGGGACTACTCGAGCAGCTCACTCGGGCCCATGGATGTGCTTGCTGTGCTTGCTGTGCTGTGCTTGCTGTGCTTGCTGTGCTTGTACTGCTACTATTTCTTAACCCCGTCCACCGGCACGTGACTTGCCGTCTCCAGCAGGCTCTGTTGGGAGATGCTAGTTCATGCGATGTTCGGGGCTGCAGCCATCAAGAGACTGTTCCATGGTCTGCTTCCAGTCAATGGACCCAGGCCACGCTGCAGAGTCCTGATACACGTAGCCCCAGCCAACAAGAGCCTCGGTTAGTGGCCCGTTAGCTTCTTACCCGGATATCTTCTATTCTCCTGGCACTCCGCTGCCTCTGCTCATCCACAAAGTTCACATAGAGCTCCGCTTTCTCGCATCTTGTGTTCTCCGAAGCTGAGTCTATCTGTGATAAGTATTTTCTCGACGATTCCCCAGTCCCTCTTCCACAGGCGTAGACATTGAGTCTCCAAATCACGTCTTTCTCACTAATGTCGTAACAAGCCGGCTTGGCTATTTCTGAAAACGCAAAGTAGTCCAAAACAATGCAGAGCCCTGCCTTCTCAGTTGAAACGAAACACCCATTAACAATCGTGAACTCGGGCACCGGATGCAGCTTGGCCGAGTCAACGTAAAGAAAACTTACTCCGCTCAGTATTTCAACACTGAGCGGAACGACCGTGTTGTTGATCTTTGCTTCGAACGCCCTAACCGGTCCTTTTACAACGGCGGCGTGGACAGCAAGGGGGGCAATGAAGAGAAATGATTTCATGGGGGTTGACCCGTAAATGGCTGGCCTTTATAGGGCCGGCTATGGCGAGGCATTGTGTGAATAATTTCTGGTCATTCATTAGTCATCTGAGGGGCATTTCTCCGGGCTGGACACTCCTATGAGAATTTCCATTTGAACGAGGATTTCCATTTAAGTGAGGGTTTCTGTCTGGGTTGACATTTTCTGTTGGGAGAACAGTACCTGATTGGACAGCTCCACCTGGTAGGTCAGTCACGTTCCTATACGATTGAACAGGGGCAGGCCGTTGATTTCTTAAGTGGAAATTTTGACCCAAGTGCACGGTTGCATGTGAGATGCCGTTGTTCGAATGACCATTTTCAACGACGCAAACAATTCCATCTGAATTGTCGATTTCATCTGAATTGTCGATTTCATCTGAATTGTCGATTTCATCTGAATTGTCGATTTCATCTGAATTGTCGATTTCATCTGAATTGCTGTTTCCATCTAAATTGCCATTTCCATCTGAATCGCCGTTTCCATCTGAATCGCCATTTGCATCTAAATTGCCATTTCCATCCGAAGTGCCATTTCCATCCGAAGTGCCATTTCCATCCGAGTGACCTCCTTGTAGGTCACGAGTATACTCCCTCGCCATTGCGTTCTCCCCCATTGATTCGAATGCCTTAACCATCTGTGCATTGTGTTGCCTCCGGAAATGACCAAGCCACGAGCCCTCCTGCACATGTGTAGATGAAGTCTTCGGCTCGGCCGTTTAAAGTTGCTTTCTGTGGCAGTCACAGATGAATGTTGACCTGCACACCCATGGTCCCTTGCTGAGGTGTCGAAGAAAATTGGCTCTGGAGAATACGATAGCATTGGGCCATGTCCATGGTTATAGGCAAAGCGCAACAGCGGCTTAGAAACTGCAAGTTATTTGGGTGCATGGGACAAATTGAGTCACACCCAACTGCCGCCGCCTTATGGTAGCCAAAGTATGGGTAGGATCTTAAGGTATCTAATACATCGGATGGCATCGGGACCGTGCAGTATCGTGACATCGAATGCTAGAGACCTTCAATATTGTGACATCATAGTTCTTGTTGACCATAGCATAATCGTTTGTGGAGATTATGCTAGCGTTATGGATCTCAACTTTGAGAATAGTGTAAGCCTTTCCAACCTTCACCTCTCTGTCCTTGCACCAACTCTGCTGGGTGTAGGTGCATCTGATTGCTTGGAAAGCACAATCGATACACGTCGGTAGTAATCGATCCTAGAATGGAATGTATGCCTGTATTTTCGCAGTGGTTGGCCTCGATCGTTCAAAGACAAGACGTTTGAGCCTTTGAAATTGCATACAATTTGCAAAGCCTTGTTGGTACGACCCCGTACTAGCGATATCTCTATCTAGGCACCGTGTGAGCTTAGCCTCGTGCCTTGACTCCGTGGTGGAAGACATCCAAACCCAAAGAATAGGGTTCTAATAATCAGTGGCTGATGTACACCCAACCAGAGGCTTTTAAATCGGACTGCCAACTATTGATGCTCAACCATCACGCGGCCCGAGGATTCCGTAATGTCCATCTCACTCCCAGATGCAAATCAGTGTTTTGGAGTGAGCAGACTGGTAAACTGTGTATCCCGGGTCGTCTAGAGAAACTGAAGTATCCTGAAGTTTAACAAACTCCCTAAATGTGAAACAACCATTGCCACATGTTTGGAGTGAATCTACTCGTCTCTAAATCCAAGTGCATTCAGCTTCTGAGGAGAGTTTCCCCATGCGCCACCAAGTGTTAACTCCAACCAAAGAAATCATCGATACTGTTCCGGAGGTAGCAACCAACGCAACGTCAAACAGCATACCATTATGTTGATGCCGGAGGACTGGTTGTAAGAATAGTCAAAACTGCGGCCACAAGACACCTCTCGGTGTATCGCAACTGTTTCGGGTGACGGGTCCTGTAAGAAAGGGTTTCGATTTGTGCCAGTGTAACCAGTGTCGTGGACGGGAAATTGCATGTAGCGTATGCATAAGATAAATTCCGAAGCCCAGACGCTTTGGGCTGTATAAAACTTGACCTTTTGGTGCCCTCTATGCATGAAAAAAAGACAGGCAATCACTAGTAGCTGCAGACATTAGGCCAAACTAGGAGGCCGTTTGCAGGCACCACCCGATTTTCACCATCAGGTAGTTGAGCGACAAGCTAGACGGATTTTGGAAAGTAAGATTTTGACGGTTTCAATCAACAAGCCGCCACGGCTGTGACCGTGCCAGAGGAACGGCACCACTCTGAAACATACCCAGTACCTCGCAGTGTGCGAGCACAGGTGCAAATCTGAAGTGAAAGGTGAGGACTTTGCAGGCAATGCACCTTGTGAGGCACTGCAGGGGAGGTTCCGGACGCGATGGCTGCGAACAGCGCACAGCCGGCTAAAAGCCCAGCGCTGAGCCATAAGCGCTTTTGGAGGAAATGTACAATACTACGCTACTATGCTGGAGCCGACTTGTAAGGCTTGCCTTCGGAAATTTCATGTGAGAGGTCTTGAACACACCCATGACATACCCGTACACATAAGGCTATTGTCTGGGGTCAGTTTCATCATCTGTTGGCCGAGGCGATACAGAACGAGGTGGACAAGGCAGACGTTCGGTGTTTCACGAGGGGTGACTGTGCGTGTGCAACTGGGAATATCTTGGTAGCGTATTGGCTTAAATGACACGATGTCCTTAAGCACTTTACTGTGACATTAAGTGTGCAACTATGATTGAAATGGTGCTATTTCTGGGCTAGACACGAAATAGTTAGGAATTTGGGGAGAAAATCTGATCCTTGTTGGACGTTCAATCTGTGTTGAAATAAGTTTCAAAGAAACGCAACATCAGGCACTTTAAGAGGAGATACTAAAGGTCCGATGTATCTCTCAAGCCTAGTATATCACTTGGCTCACACCTAGACACGGTGCCAGTGCAAAGGAAATCAGTGAATTGAGATACATTTTAGCCATGATCACAATCTATGCAACGAATGGAGGGCGTGAGTCAGTGATCACTGTTAGCGCTGAATGCTCAATACCCCTCACTGTTACTCTCCCACTGACTGCTTCGCAGATGCCAAAAACACTCTCGCACCCAAAACTCAGCTAGGCCGAGGACTGATTATCGAGCGGGGAGAGATGTTTCTTAATATAAAACACTCCATCGTTAATTTAGTGCTGTCTACGATATGTTTTCTTATTAATGGATAAGTGTTATAATATACTGTGGATATCTATTACTGAAATCAATAAATAAATGATGTTGTTTAATAATATGGTATTCAAAGAGATGATGGGATTAACTTTTATCGTTTAAAGCGGCCATGCAGAAGTCTCTTCTTTCATAAATTACTTGCTTATAGTTCGGCTTAAGACCAGTTTACTGGCGATAGTACACCTATAGTTCATAGCTCTAAACAAAGTTTAGATACATAAAACCAGTTACTCGTTGCTCTTTACATAATAAGAATTTCTTTCACGATAGAAATTTACGATCGAAATTTATATTATATTTTTATTAGTTATACGCATCCCTCATCAATACTTAGTGTAATCAAGTTTTCCCTTTGGTAATTTTAAAAACTAAGGAATTACCCCCACTGCAAGGTTGACATCCCACTATCTGCAGAGCACATACATGCATGGTAAATACCATTCCCGGCTGCGCCGGCCAATCAATTACTCTTCTAAATTCAGTCAAATTCAATAAATGGCGTGTGCATCTTTCGTTATCTCCACGAAGACTGCATCAATCCGTCAATTTACGGCGTGAAAGCACGTAGCAAGATGGACAAAACCTGGCCATTTCACGGTAAGGGCTGTCACGGTTTGCGGTATTGACAGTGGCCATGGCCGCCATGACCTGTTCTGGCCGCCAGTTAGTTTCCTTAGACCTGATTCTATCTCTGAGACATTTGGGTTAAGTATACTCTTATAACATCTTTTGAACATAATAAGACACTAAAATGCGCTGTTACCACTTCTGGTACATCACTAATACCCAACTGTACCTGCAATTTTGTTCCTTGCTACTAAGAGCATGGTAATAGTAATGATACAATCTCCGGTGACCAGCGTGTGTCTATATTAAATCACGGAATTCTCTACCTTCGAATAATTTGATCTTTTGAGTGGCTCACAATGTACGCAACGCTAACTAACTCAATATTGCTAATTTGGTCTCTCTTCTAATTACAATCTGTCTTTTAATTTCGATCTCTCTTCAATTTACAATCTGACTTTTTTTGCTCCAGAAGATCTGATCAATGTGGTACGTAAATTCTACTGGACGTCACTATGCCGCTGAAACAGATGCAGATGTTCTGGAGAAAGTGTTCCGTACAGGCCAAGTGCTAGCTTTGGATGGCTCACCAATCCTGCCAATAGTAAAGACGGATTCCAGCTAAAGAGCAAGGTATACCATACTTGACGCTACCGGTGATTGTGTATGTATTCGCATGTTGGGGTATCTGTGCCAGTAAAACGCTATTAGGTAAGGAGCGGAGTTTTATTTAAATTTTGATTTTTAAGGTATTGTAGCTAAATTTTCAGACCTCTTTCTGCAGCTCTGTGTAGGGAAATGGCTTAAATCAGCTGTTACCTTTTATTTTTGGGGAACCTTTGTTCGCTCAGCTCTAGAGTATAAATTGTTGATTGAGTAGCCGTCGTTAAAGACACGTTTTTTTTATCGTCGTCAAAGTTCAATTCGTCTTTGCAAGGCACATTATTTTTATTACAGTCTGGTTTTCCAGCAGTGTTTAATGCCTCATGTGTGTACATTTATTTTTGGTACGTACTCGGTCTTTTTGTCTATATCCACGAACTGTTTGTCTGAGCATCGTAAACTTTGGTTTCTGCAAGTAGCAATTCTAAATCATAAGCACCGTTATTACGGTAGTTAACCATCTTTTATGTTTCTGAATCTGATGCATCCTCGGTTATATCGATTAATCTGTACGCTTGTCTTTTATCTTTCCGACAGCAAAATAGCCAGCGATATATATAGCTACTCGTAAAGAGCATCTTTATTAGCTGCGAAATGTAAAGA
Organism: Metschnikowia sp. 03-147.1; assembly: GCA_002370795.1. Lineage (NCBI taxonomy): Eukaryota > Fungi > Ascomycota > Pichiomycetes > Serinales > Metschnikowiaceae > Metschnikowia > Metschnikowia sp. 03-147.1. Next base: position 26,840 of record NKZR01001237.1, on the reverse strand, counting down.
GCATCTTTATTAGCTGCGAAATGTAAAGTGGATATCAATACAATAAAGTACATGAACGGCTAAGCATGCTTATAATTATGATATGTTAATTTTACTAAAAGCTATAAAAGAGACACATAGCTTTTTATGGAGTTTTGTGTTTCTAGAGGTATGGCCATAGTTTAGAGTTCACTTTGCTGATAAAAGAAAGCAAAGTCGTATATAGTCGCGATGTCTATAAAGCTTGTATTCTAAGCTCTATTATAGCGTCATGTCAACCTTTAGCATAATCCCATGTGCTATTACATACACAGAATGGAAGTAGGCATAATAACATGTTGCATCCATTATCAGCAGCAAGTGTCCTGCTTAATTAGCGGAGAAGGTACCTAGCGGAGGTACACCATCCATTGTAGGCGTCTGACACCAAGAGTCAGTCCCCAAGAGTAGTTGTCAGGAAGACGTAGATGTTGTCATTTACGGCCAGACACCAGAAAAACCAACGGAAGTTCAGGTTGTCGCTCATACCCTACTAAAATCTATTGGTTTTAGTCCACCTGCTACAATTCTGAATTTCAGTCTGCGTGTAAGCCCATACTGATCAGTAGTATACGCAGAACTAGGAACATAAGACAGAGGAGTTAGGCCAAGAACCTTCTTGCATTGCACCTTTGAGTTTAAAGTAAGTACTAGGCAAGTGACTACTAGGCCTGCAGTTAAGTACCTGCTGTTAAGTGACCTGCTGTTAAGTGACCTGTTGTTAAGTGACCTGCTGTTAAGTGCACAGTTCAATAGGCCTCGCTTTGATGCTGCAAACAAACACATCCTGCTAGCGCTGCACACGTTCGGGAATTTCAAAACACCATTATTGCAATTCATCTATACCTACCGAGAAGTCCCATGATAACACCGCCCATTGCAACCAGTCGTCCATGTCGAAACGCTGCAGACTCCTTCCTCCTCTCCCAACTGCGCTGATACGCTCTATTAGTATGTACATGCTAGTTGAAGTCCCGTGACTGCAAGTTCCGGGTCATCGCAGGTAGGGCGATGCGGATGCCGTCCAACTCCTTCGTCATCTTGATCTGGCAGCCCAAGCGCAGGGTCTCGGTGAGCCCGAACGCCAAGTCCAACATGTCGTTCTCGTCATCGTCCGGCTCCTCGATGTCGTCGTAGAACTCGGGATCGATGATCACGTGACACGTCAGGCACGCGCACGACCCGCCACACGCCCCCTCCATGTCCAAGTTGTACGACTGGGCGATGTCCAAGATGTTGTCGCCCTCGGCCACCTCGAACGTCTGCTGCAGCCCGTCCTTGGAGATGAACGTCACGTGGAGCTCCTCGCCCTCTTTGGGCTTGTGGATGTGGTTGTGCAGGAGCGCTGGGCTGGTGGCGAAGCTGCGGCGGCCCGGGCTGGCGCTGTGCGTTGCGGCGCCTGTTCTGGCGCCTGATCGGCCGGCGGCTCCGGTGGCGTGGAGGCCTCCGGTGGTGTGCAGGGACCCGAAGGCGTGTAGAGATCTGGAGATGTGGGGAGTTCCGACGACAGGCCCGAGGGCAACGCTGCGTGCGGGGGCCGCCCAAATGCCCGCCACACAGCTTCCTAGGCCGCGTCTCACCGGCCCGACTGTGGCCGTTGCAAGTCTGTGCATAGCGATAAGCGTATCGAGATGTTTTTCAGCTAATGAGATTTTGCGCATACTAATCGGGGAATTGGGGCGCGCACGAAAGGCCCAGCATGCGGGCTACTGCTGGTGTATTGGGGTGGATGCCGGGGCTTGGGTGTAGGATGCTAGTGATGTGGGCTATTGCTCTGGTGTCTGGCCGCAATGCACATGGTCACCTGGTTGTGGTCACCTGCCGTTGCAAGTGCATGCTTGGCCTGGGGTGTAGCTGACCCACCAAATCATATTTAGACCGCCTCAGTCATTGCAGGAAGCTGCTAGATGCTGCTTTTTGTCCTTCCAAAAGACAGCTATTCCTGCTAGGTCCTGCTAGGTCCTGCTAGGTCCTGCTTTGTAACCGTTCGAGCGTGTACTGTCTATCGGTCACCAAGCGGGATGACCAAGCCACAGCTCCACCATTTGAAACTCTCACTAGTTCTGACAGCTCACCATCCACCTGCGCCACTGATGGCGCTCCAAATCACTGAGACTGCCATGCGGCATGTGTATGTGTTCAAGCAGAGACGTTTAGTCCGTCTTCTAACCGAGTTCACTCAATTAATGCAGTCGCACGGCTCGACTGCGCGATAATGCTTCCCCTCCACTCCGGTCGTTTTGACATCGCCATACTGTTCAAGAACAACAGAGATGACGCTTGTGTTTTTGGCCCCCACTGTTGACCGATTGAGACACTTGACACTTGACATTTGCACTTGACACTTGACATTGACACTTGACATTTGCACTTGACACTTGACATAAACACTTGACATTAACACTTGACATTAACACTTGACATTAACACTTGACATTTGCACTTGACACTTGACATTGACACTTGACATTGACACTTGACATTTGCACTTGACACTTGACATTGACACTTGACATTTGCACTTGACACTTGACATTGACACTTGTCACTCAACATTGACACTTGTCGCTTGCCACATGTCTCCCCTGATCCTGACCAACCTTGCTCCACGCGAACCTCTCACCAAAACTTACTAGCCAACACCAAAAATATGAGCAAGATCAAAACTCCTATGATCGCGTAACTAATGAACTTATTGGCGGTGATGCGCCGTGACATCGACTTCAAAGTCTGGATCGACTTGTCCACATAATTATCCGCAGCCAGCAACGTATTCCGCAGATTCAAGATCTGCTCCCGTTGTGCCCGCAAATCGTTCAAAATATTGCCCCCAATGCTTTCCGTCTCATTGGCAATGCGCTGCGACTCACGAAGCCGGTCCGAGCTCCGCTCCAAAGACGCATTGTTCTGGAGGAGTTTTTTGCGCTGCTGATCATACACGCCGTCATGGTCGTCCACGTCGTCCTTGTACCGGGAGTTGCCGCCAAAAAGCTGGTCCCGGTTTTCCTGCTCCGTGAGCTCGGCTACCTGGCGCTTGGCTTGCTGGACCTCGTCGCGGTACCGGCGGATCTTGGCATTGAACGACGACCGGCTGTTGGCGGGCATGTTCTGCACTTCAATGTTCATTTGGTCTATGATCTCAACCGCCTCGTCGAGGGCACTCTGAACAGCCCGGATGGCACCCTTGCCCCCCTCCGTCTGGAGCTTGCTCTGCGCCTCCAGGATCGCAAGCTGGAAGTCTGTTTCGTAGGTATTGAAGAGTTCGCTCATGCTGGCCAGCCCCTGAACTGGCGCGGCTGGTGTAGTCTTGGGACACGTGACCTCTTTACACGTGACCTCTTTACACGTGACCACGCACGTGCAGGCAGCTCCCACACTGGCTACGTTTGCTGCTTCCACTCGTGGCTCTACCTGTGCTTTACTATTTCCACTTTCAGCGCCGCGTTCAGCGTGCACGCTAGTGCCTGGTCTCGAACTCATCGCCCTCGTCCTCGTCGGTGCGGCTCTTGTACTTCTTGAATGCCTCGGTGATCTGGTCAACCAAATTGGAATCGTAGTTTTTCGAGTCCATGGACCCTCTAGACTCTGTGGGCCTCAATTGCTCGCCGACCACGTCTGCCGTGACGTTCTGCATTTCGCCGAATTGAGAGACACTTGGCTTCGACGCATCAGCCTCCTCATCCTCCCCGAGATCGAGCGAATGGATTGTCAAGTTCAACAATGACTTTCCGCTTCTTCTGCGCATCAACTTGCCCGGGAAGGGGCCTGATTTTGGTGCAAACTGCTTGATAAGCTCCTCATCCTCCTTTTCTGCGTTGTCTCTCTCGAAAGAGTGCACAGAGTTGCGTCTCTCGGGGTGGGGCATTTTGGGAGTCTTGGGCGTTCTGCAGGTGACTCCATTGTCGTGAATCCATTTGGCTACCACTGCAGTCCAGCCACATTGGTGGGAGGCTCCTAAGCCACGACCAGTGTCACCATCAAAGTACTCGTAGAACGGCACGTACTCCTTGAAGTGGGGATCTTGGTTGACCAACTCGTTTCCACCATTGCATGCTCTGTTGCCATCCACGTCCGGAACAAACAAGTGGATCAATCTGTGCTGGATTTCCTGCGCACACTGTGCCAAGTTGAGGTACTCACCGGATCCTTTGGGGCACTCCACCTTCAAGTCGTTGCCGTAGTAGAGGTAGAATCTCTGCAATGACTCCACCAAGAGAAAATTGACCGGGAACCAAATGGGCCCTCTCCAGTTGGAGTTACCACCAAACATGCCGGAATCTGACTCACCTGGCAAGTACTTGACCTCATATTTCTGTCCGTGCACGTCCAACTCGAAAGGGTTCTCTTCGTGGTACTTCGACAACGACCGAATTCCGTACTCCGACAAAAACTCCTTCTCGTCTAACATCCGCTCCAAAATGGCCACCAAGCGCTCTTTGTTAACCAAAGACAACAACAATCTCTCACCCACGCCCCTGTTAGACATGGAAGCGATATTTCTCTCGGCCACGTCTCTTCTGTTTTCGATAAACCAGTTCAATCTTTTCTTGAACGATGGAAACTTGTTCAACAACTCGGGCTCCAACGTCAACGACGCATACAACGGAATCAAGCCCACCAACGACCGAATCGGTAACGACTGCGTGTGGTCTCCAAAGTGGATGGCATCGTAGTAGAACTTGTCCTTTTCGTCCCATAAAGATTGCTCGGTAGGATCCAGGTTGCCGTCCGAGGCACCCCTGTACGACATCGCATCAGCAATGAGCAAGAAATGCTCAAAGAACTTGGATGCAATGTTCTCGTAGACCGGTCTGGATTTGGCCAACTCCAATGCAATGTTCAACATCTGCAAACAGTAGAAAGCCATCCAGCCTGTGGAATCGGATTGCTGCAAGGTTCCACCGGTAGGCAAAGGCTCGGATCTATTGAACACTCCAATATTGTCGAGCCCCAAAAACCCGCCCTCGAACAAGTTGTTTCCGTCTTGATCTTTTCTATTAACCCACCAGGTGAAATTGATCAAGAGTTTCTGGAACACCCCCTCCAAGAAATCCAAGTCCTCCACACCATACATCTTTCTTTCGATCTTGAAAACCCGGTACGTGGCCCAAGCATGCACAGGCGGGTTGACATCGGAAAAGTTCCACTCATAAGCAGGCAACTGCCCGTTCGGATGCATGTACCATTCTCGAGTCAACAATGTCAACTGGTTCTTGGCAAACTCCGGGTCGATCATGGCAAACGGAATGCAGTGGAACGCTGTGTCCCATGCAGCAAAGAACGGGTACTCCCACTTGTCGGGCAACGACAAGACATCGTCGATGAATAAATGCTTCCAGTCTTTGTTCCTACCGTTCGCTCTGTTTTCAGGCGGCGGAGGCGTGTTGGGGTCTCCGCTGGACCAATAGGAATGCACGAAGTGGTAGAACTGCTTGGTCCACAACAAGCCCGCAAAGGCCTGTCTTTGAACCTGCCTCAACTCATCCGAAAGCGGCAACGGAGTGACTTTCCAGTAGAAGGCGTCAGCCTCGTCTTGGCGCCTGCCAAAGACGTTGTCAAACTCAAACTCGTCAATTTCCAGATGCTCTTTCGAAAGCTTGTATCTGATGGTGACGTAGTCGCCCGGAGCGACACCCCCGTCATTGTCAAAGGAAAAGAGAGCAGCCGCCTTCGTGCCCTCGTTCGCGGGGTTCACCAGGGACTCATCTTGCGCCACCACATACTCGTGGAAGGCGTTCTTCGTGTACTTGGAGGGGTTCTCCTGGCCATACAAGGCCTTCATGTTGGTTTCGTTTTCGGTAAACAACAACTTCGGCTCCACATCCGGCGAGTTCTCGGTTGCTCCCGGTGCAGGGGCGAAAACAAGGTACCTTTTGCCGAACTTGGCATGGTCCACCTCCACGGAATGGTCGTCCACTGCACGCAAGTGAGGCTTGGCCTTGTGGCTCTCCTCGGTTCCCCAAGACCAGGTGTTCCGCAACACCACGTGCGGCAAAATGTGCAACGGCGCCGGGTCCGGGCCTCTGTTGTAGGCCGTGATGCGGAACAAGATCTCCTCGGGGTCGTCGTCGGCCTTGGCCACCTCGTGCACCACGTCAAAGTACCTGCTCTCGTCGAAAATGCCGGTGTCCGTCAACTTGTACTCCTTCTCCAAAAGGCTTCTCCTGCCGCTCTCCTCCACCAATTGCTGGTACGGGTACTTGGCGTGCGGGTACTTGTACAAGAACTTGGTGTACAGGTGGGTGGGGGTGTTGTCCAAGTAGTAGTAGAGGTCCTTGACGTCCTCGCCGTGGTTGCCCTGCGAGTTGGTCACGCCGAACAACTTCTCCTTCAAAAAGTCGTCGTGGCCGTTCCAGAGCGCCATGGACAAGTTGACCAACTGGTGCGTGTCGCAAAAACCACCCAAGCCGTCCTCGCCCCAGCGGTAGGTCCGGTAGCGGGAATCGTCGAAGGAGAAATCGTCCCATGCGCTGCCGGACGCCGAGTAGTCCTCACGGACAGTGGCCCACTGGCGCTCGCTCAAGTAGGTGCCCCAGCGCTTGTGGTACTTGGAGCGCTGCTTGTTCTCGTAGAGGCGCCGCTCTTCGGCGGTGAGGAGCTCGAGGAAATGTTCCGACATTTCCGTGTGGCGGCGAAGGGCGGAGGCCGAGGGGTATTTATAGGAGGAGCGCCCCACGCGCCGTGTGCAGGAGCCTGCGTTAGAAGCGTTGCTTGCTGCTGGGTGGGGCTGCGCGGAACAATAGACGTAGGCGGGCTTATCTCCTGCAGGCAGACCTGGAGAAGAGGGAAGGTGGTGTGGAGGGAAGGGGTCTGCCTGGAGGGAAGGGGGAACTGCGTGAACATTAGTGGTAGGTTTGGAAAGAGTGGTGGATTCTATCATGGTTTGTCGCTTTTCAACACCATGCTACATAAATATCATGCCTTCTCTACGCTCTTGTTTCTACATCCTCTGCGAACTGGTTCGTCGATTTGGTAAAGCACCACACTCTCTCCAAACCACATCATGAAATTGGACCAGTTGATATGTTGACATGTGCTTTGTGTACTCCACGAGCTCGACTGAGTACTTAACGTTCAAGAAATTTTCAGCGCATTCAGTGGGAAGTTTAAGAATGGGCAGGGACATCCTTGCCATAGTTCTCTTCCGCCCAACAGACAACAAAAAGCTACAGGTGCAATTCCAACCTCCTGAAGTTATTAAACGCACGAAACTCAATGGAGATGGGTGGACTTGCAAACCAATACATGCAAAGTTTTTTAAGAAAGTCCAGTCCCTACGGTCTTTGCCAAGTATGCTTCTATCAACAAGGTTGCCATGTAGCAGCAATTATAAATTGCTTGTGAACCCTCTTGTTGTGCATGTGACTCGTCAAAGCCAACATCCATACCCACGCTGCGCCCAAGACCAACTAAATTCCAGCCTCTTGAACTTTCGCCCTTCAGAATAGCGTGCATTCCCAATAATGTGTAGCTTTGGGAAGTATGACCTCACTCTAGTGGTAATGACTCTCTGTTTTATCTGCTGGTGTGGATGTTATGGTCGATATTGGCTTTGGATCTTCTGGCTCCGACTTTTTGTGACTCGTTCGGCCATCGCTGATCCTCATGACCGTCAAGGTGTCTGAGAAAAAGGCTGTTCTGACCAAGCAGCCTGTTCATGCTTAGCGACATCACTTTGAGTCCGTTACTGAATGCGCTCAGTGAAGACAAGCCTGCTGATAGGTCAGGCTGCGTGAGGCATCCAGAGGACCAGAGTTTGGTACCCTCGGATTTCGGAGACGGTGTGAATATGGTAGATACAGTTGAGCCTTCTGGAACGTCTGCTGCCTTCTCTCGTCCTGGTCTTCAATACTACCTTCACTTTCTCAATACTACCTTCACTTTCTCAATACTACCTTCACTTTCTCAATACTACCTTCACTTTCTCAATACTACCTTCACTTTCTAGTCTGCTTGGTATCTGAAATCTCAATATCAGTATCTGGCTTACTGGAACTGCAAGAGATGACTGACTACATGTCCCTGCACTCGTGGTTTCAAACTAAGAAACATGATCTTGGTAAAATTACATTTCTGACATTTATAGTGCCTTGAAAGTCCGGGACTAATGTCGGTTCACCTGCGTTTGACATATACGAAGACAGAATGTCAAATACTCGTAGATCGAATGTAGTTGAGGTGATGGCTATGTTGGTATTGGTCAGGAGGCACAACAGACAACCAGTTGTGCATTGTATTGCAATGGCACTCTGCCTGATTGTGATATGGTCTGCTGGGGATGGTATCCTGACTGCGTCACGTAGTGTCCATGCTTCTTACTACAAGTCAACTAGCTCAACTATTGGAATAGCGAGCTGTGGTGATTTTTAGATGAGTGGTTTTCAGATGAATTTTGATTTAGAACATAGGAAGATTTTTAGAATGTCTCTAGAATTTTAGATTTATCAAATTACTGTGTAGACCAGAGCAAGCGGTGCCATGGTATCACAAGACACTGCACTTTTTTTGTTGCGGATCAACCAACTGCACCGGTTTCCCAGTGTTCAACAAAGTGCACTGACTGTTGGTCCTCTAGCCACTGATCTCCCTGTGCAGACTGTGGGGTCTCCAGAGTGGCACCATAGGCATTGGAAACACACCTTGTAGAAGCTTGTTGCATGACCATCAGGTAGATAGATAGGTAGATAGATAGGTAGATAGGTAGATAGGTAGATAGGTAGATAGATAGGTAGATAAGTAGGTAGATAGGTAGTAAGTGGGTAAATAAGTAGGTAGATAAATATATAAGTTGGTAAATAAATAGCTAGATACTTAGCTAGATACTTAGTTAGATAAGTAGGTAGATACCTAGATAAGTAGCTAGGTAGAACCTAATGATAGACATAAATACCCACAGACATACTAGACAATACTTGCCCTCATCGCTTTTGTTTGCGGTATTCTATTAACCACTTACAACACATGGCATCACCAGCACCAAACCTACCACAGTCAGCAGAGCTGGAAGAGGAGCCGTTGGTGCTGGAGCATTGGAAAGGACCTATGCATTGAATAGTTGAAATAGTGATAGCGGAGTAGGAAGTAGGTTTTGCACTTTACGTATGTTGGGCAGATTGCGGATTTACTATTCATTCAATATTAGGTAAGCTCGTCCGGTTGCTGTTGCAATGATAAGTCGTCTTACTACCCAAGTGGTAAAGGGTGGAGTGACCAGAAAGAGGGCTCATCCTTGGTGTAAGTGATCAAATTAAACCTGGAACATTGTATGGCTCCTAGCAGACCACAAGCGTAGTTGTTGGGGAATGGCACGTTGGGACACGTCGGGACCCTGTCTGACTCCTCAGAAAAGAGTAGGTTGATATCATGAGTTTAGGGTTCACAGTTCATAGTTCATGTTCATGTTCATGTTCATGGTTCATGTTCATAGTTCATAGTTCATAGTTCTAGTTCATAGTTCATAGTTAATAGTTCATAGCTCATAGTTCATAGTTCATAGTTCTAGTTCTAGTTCATAGTTCATGTTCATAAAGTCACTAGACTCTGTTCTGTACCAGAGCTACAGATTCCACAGTAGATCAATTCCAGATCACTGTATGCTCAGTGCCAGAACTGAGTCCAGTACAGCAAGATGTTTCATTTGTCAAGCTGGGAAGTGAAGCTAGCTCGCCGCTGGTAGCTTGATAGGCACTACTGCGGTCTAACTTAGATGTTTAATTTCTATGTCAAATTTAGTAGGTACTTTTCTGCTGGTATTAATAGTTCTGGAAGCACTGAAGCACTGAAGCACTGAAGCACTGTAATAAACACTGCAGTAGAGTATTGCAATACCACTGGGTACCGCACTAAGTACTAAACCTTATTAGAAAACCACCTACAAACCCTTGCACAATATCGTGCCTGTACTTCTTTTTGACTGAACACTTGATATTGTTGTGTGTAAGTTGACGGAAAATGATTTTTCGGTGACCTTTTCAAAAGCTTATTAGCAAGACCCGGACAGTCACATACTCCCAAATGAACAAATTGAGGTTCGACGTGCCGGTTCGAGTCCAACCAAGAATGACGTGCTGGCAAACCGTGTATCAGATATTCTCGGGTGTTTCTCTATCATCTGTCTCAGGTGAAGAATCGAGGCCCAGGTAGTTCTTGTACTTGAGGAAATAACTTGTGAAATGTACCATATTTTACGTTGAGAGATGGTATTTTTTTTGATTTATCAATACAACTTTCATTAACAATGACGTAGAACGACCTGCAATTTGTTCACGGATCAAGTGATAGTTCTAGCACGCCAAGGCAAAGAAGAATGCCAATGCAAAGAAGAATTGATGAAATTAGTGTAACTGCTAAAACTGAAAAATATCCACCAAGCTCTGATAAGTTTCGACTCGTTTGCTCCTCACGTACCCTTGCTCGTTTGTACAGTCCGCAACACTCGTATGACTTGTTCATGATGTTCAACACTTCACCACTACCTTTGACTTTTTAGTATCACTCGCGTGGCTGAGCCCTATATTATGATATATTTCTAACCTTTCTATAAAGCAGTTCCGGTCCCTGTACCTTTTACTGCTACTAGCAGACCAAGTCCCTTCCATGCTGTGAATGACTAGTTTCGGGTGAATCGACTCCTGGATAAGTAGGCCCTTTTCAGAAACCGACTGTAATACATGCATGTCTTTTGAGCCGTTTGCTGTAGTCAACGGTCTGATGGAGCAATAGAATCCGATGCGTTCAAGGCTGCTGAAGCTGAGGTTTGCTCTAGTCCGCCCGTTGATATTCCTATTCCAGAAGTCGTCAACAGCAGGTATCTTCTTGTTTTCCAAGTCAAGCGAGGTGTTTCTGACGTTTCTCGTTTCTGACGTTTCTCGGTTCTGCAAGACTGTCCAGTGCTTGCAATGTTATTAGCTAGTTTCGTGAATGTACAAACATTATGACAGTGGGACCGTGTGTGTGGGAGGGGCCTGCACGAGGCTTTCGGATTTTGGTTCCTGCTTCCAAAAGTCAGCATCCTGCTGGCAGGCCCAGAAGACATTTCGCTTGCTGACCCTGGCCTTCGACAAGCTCGCACGGGTTTAAGCTGTGAGGTCTTGATAGCCCAGCTTTGTTGTCTCAGTATGAACTAGCTAGATTTGGAGTAGTCTTGATGGTTATGAGAGCAACTGAGTAAGTGTACTGCTAGTAAGTGTGCTAGTAAGTGTGCTAGTAAGTGTGCTAGTAAGTGTGCTAGTAAGTGTGCTAGTAAGTGTGCTAGTAAGTGTAATTGCTCTAACTGCTGTAGTGCCTCCATAAATATCGCCAATAATACCCTGGTCTATAGCTAGTAAGAGTTGACACAGGTCTACTCCTACGAGCTGACACCACTAACTCCTAGTCTGTACCAAATGTAGCAATACTGCTGATGTGGACTGCTACTACCGGTATGCTCCACCTTCAATAGTACAGTAGTAAAAGGGTCTTGAAGTTAGGGTCAACCAAGTGGTGGGCATAAGGTAACACAGCAAGAGCTGGTAACGGCGAGCGAGCATCCGGATTTATAAGTCTTCGATTGCACATGGTTCATTAAGATGTAGGGTTACAGTGCAGACTTGATTACTATTGTGGCTGTCACTACTCTAGTCTATGTAGTCTATGTAGTCTATGTAGTCTATGTAGTCTATGTAGTCTATCTACTCTATCTAGTCTATCTAGTCTATGTAGTCTATCTAGTCTATCTAGTCTATCTAGTCTATCTAGTCTATCTAGTCTATCTACTCTATCTACTCTATCTAGTCTATGTAGTCTATGTAGTCTATCTACTCTATCTAGTCTATCTAGTCTATCTACTCTATCTAGTCTATCTACTCTATCTAGTCTATCTACTCTATCTAGTCTATCTAGTCTATCTAGTCTATCTAGTCTATCTAGTCTATCTAGTCTATCTAGTCTATCTAGTCTATCTAGTCTATCTAGTCTATCTAGTCTATCTAGTCTATCTAGTCTATCTAGTCTATCTAGTCTATCTAGTCTATCTAGTCTATCTAGTCTATCTAGTCTATCTAGTCTATCTAGTCTATCTAGTCTATCTAGTCTATCTAGTCTATCTAGTCTATCTAGTCTATCTAGTCTATCTAGTCTATCTAGTCTATCTAGTCTATCTAGTCTATCTAGTCTATCTAGTCTATCTAGTCTATCTAGTCTATCTAGTCTATCTAGTCTATCTAGTCTATCTAGTCTATCTAGTCTATCTAGTCTATCTAGTCTATCTAGTCTATCTAGTCTATCTAGTCTATCTAGTCTATCTAGTCTATCTAGTCTATCTAGTCTATCTAGTCTATCTAGTCTATCTAGTCTATCTAGTCTATCTAGTCTATCTAGTCTATCTAGTCTATCTAGTCTATCTAGTCTATCTAGTCTATCTAGTCTATCTAGTCTATCTAGTCTATCTAGTCTATCTAGTCTATCTAGTCTATCTAGTCTATCTAGTCTATCTAGTCTATCTACTCTATCTAGTCTATCTACTCTATCTAGTCTATCTAGTCTATCTAGTCTACTCTACTTGATACCACTGTATACTCTACTACCGCTCTATACTCTATACCACTCACTCTACTCTACGTCGTAGAAATAGCGCTACAGTTTGTATAATCTGTACAGTGCATGCCGATCTTGTTGCAGAAGTCAAATGGGTCAAATAGAATGAGCCTTTTGGAAAAAGCCTGGCTAATCTGAATGTAGGGCCTGTGAATTAAAACCCTGTATTATCCACATAGCAGTGACTCTAGCATTGTCAGATCTTGTGCAGCCTGTTCTGGAATAGGTGCGAAGTGCTACTACGCCATCCCAGCACCGACCTTTGTTGCTGTGGGTCACTCCAGAACAATAGAGCCAAATTGACTGCACCAAGTCTTTAAATGCAAACACAAGCGGCTGGGGATTTTCAGCTGAGGGAAGTCTACTCACACCGACCTGCGTGAAATGGCACGAAAGGCGGCGAGAGTGTGGTGTAGCGTAGTGCAGTATATTATGTGTATAATATTCAGTTAGTTGTCACTAGCACTACCACTACCAAGCCAGACACCTCTCCACGACTCGTAGCATTAGTAGCCATCAAATACAACGTAATACAAATATTATGTGATGTCAGATCCTATTTTGCCAGCGCTCATAACCAGCATATCACACTTGAGCAATGCATGGTGATTGGCTTATAGTTCAAGGATATGTGGTGTGTTATTGCCGGTAATATGGGTACCTCTTGGTGTAGTAGCTCGGGACTAGAGTGTGGAGGTAGTCCTAGTAGTCTTTCATATCAATTAATAGTCTAGTCATAATCAATATCGTACCCTCAGAGCCACCTACACGCCACTGCACCCCCAACCATCAGCATTACCGCCTGCCAGCGCCCTTCTGTAAAATACCTAGCATTGGTCAAGGGACTTGGCGGTGCTGTATGCAGGACAGCGAAATCTGGACGAGTTTTCATCAGCGTGGACCTCCGAGAGCTAATGTGTAGTTCCTGCATACAGAGTGTGCGACACTCGACGTGTGCTGGACCGCGCACTCCCGACAGATTGAGGTAGGTCGGAAACATGCCAGAACAATGTCCGGAGAAAGACCGTACATCCCTATGCACCCCTACATCCCATGCAGTCCTAGTTAATGCCGGCCACTGTGCACGCTAGCGACGCAGCCGACCTAGGGGCACAGGCGCCCGCGTGCACGATTGGGTGCGCTGAGCGGCCTTCTCGCTTACGCACACCGCCGCACCTTTCTTTTTCAACGGCTACGTCAGCCCGCGCGGGCGTTTCTTTTTCTCACATGGTGCGTTCTCTGTGCCGGAACTAGGCCGGCGCGTTTCTCGGCCCATCTCGCGACCCCAGAAACGGGGCAGCGCCGGGTATATAAAGCGCCCTTGTGTCCCCAGGCTCCAGCCAACATTCAGCGCCACCTCCGCACACATGACGCAGTCCAAGTTTTCCACGTTGATCAAGCCCGACCAGGACGCCGCCGCGGTCCCTTTCCCGCCGCCCAAAATCAACGGCTCCGTCTTGGACCGCTTCATGATGAAGGACAAGGTCACGGTGATCACCGGCGCCGCCGGCGCCATTGGCGGGGCGCTCGCTGAGGCGTTCGCGCAGGTGGGGCTGCACGTGGCCATCATGGACTTCAAGTACGACCCCAAGCTCGACGAGAAGCTCCAGGCAACCTACGGAATCAAGGCCAAGTCGTACCAGGTGGACGTGACCGACTACACGCAGGTGGAGAACGTGATCAAGCAGATCGTGGGCGACTTTGGCACCATCGACACGTTCATTGCCAACGCCGGCGTGGTGTGGACCACCGGCACAATTCTCAACGCCGAGTCCACGGCCGACCAATGGCGGCGGGTGTTCGACGTCAACGTGCACGGCGTGTTCAACTGCTCGAAGGTGGTGGGCGAGGTGTTCAAGCAGAAGGGCCACGGGTCGTTGATCATGACTGCATCCATGAGTGCGCACATCACGAACGTGCCCAACTACCAGACGTGCTACAACGCGTCGAAGGCCGCGGTGTTGCACATGGCCAAGGGCTTGGCCGTGGAGTTTGCGGGGTTCGCGCGCGTCAACACGGTGTCGCCGGGCTACACCGACACGCCATTGTCCAGCTTCGTTCCCACGGAGCAGCGTGCCAAGTGGTGGGGCTTGACGCCCATGGGACGCGAGGCGTTGCCTGAGGAGTTGGCGGGTGCGTACTTGTACTTGGCCAGTGACTTGGCCACGTTCACCACGGGCACGGACATCCGGGTGGACGGGGGGTACTGTGCGGTGTAGACACAGAAGATGGTTATAGAATATTTATACAAGACTGATGAGACAGTGTATTGATGGAAACAGGCAGCACTCTAGGTTGGCTATGGTGATTAAACCTCTAAGTTGCAGCATCACATAAAGGTATCTGCTTACGATTCATTTTTATTTGTCTACTAATAAGATAGTAGTCTTTTTATTTGAAAGTTTCTTTAGATGGTGACTTCTACATCAACATCCGAATTACAAACTTTACATCTCGCAGTTAGCAAGGTTTAAGCTCTAGGTAACATATAAACAGCTTTATCAAGCCATTTAAAAGGAACATCTACACTTTCTGGGTCTTTACCGTTTGATATTGGATAGCATGCTTTTCATAGTAAAGCATACATCAATAACATTTTTTCTTTATCTTATTTTCATATAGTCAAAGCATATTTTTTAATTACTCAATACACAAGAGTAAAATAGAATGTAAAATAATCTATTACGTAATTTTACGAAATTAGTTGCTGATTATAGTAACCTAATAAACCTATACGAAGATAGATGTGAAGTATATTTCTATCCAATTCATGTATGTATCTACCGGACCTTTTAGGTTCAGCATTATATTTTTACAGAATCCTTTATCAGCAAGTTTACTAACTAGATCCTTGATAGGAGCATGTATTAGAGGTCTTGTGATGGACAGAAATGGATAGTTATTACCGTAAGAACTTTTTTTAATAATAGGCCGTTTTTTGTGGTGTTAGTGATATATTGTAACCTAAGAATCTTGCATACTTGGTAGTATGTGTTGGTAAAGTCTTTTCATCATTTAATGACAAACCTGGAGACTTTCAAAATATCCTTAGACGATTATAACTTTAAATCGATATAGGAACCTATAACTCCAATAAGCACATCGTCGGCATACACGAATTTTAGTCTTTTGTAATTAGGATCTATAGGTATAAAAGCTCTTATATTACGAATTGCAGTTCTAAATTTTTACCTTTGGATAGCATATTCTCTTTACCAATCTCTCTAGCTAATATTTTGTACATAGGGTAAATTTCACGCCTTATTCCTGGCTGACCGTTGACTGCAGAAAGGATTACGATCAACGGTCATATACAGTGACTCAAATGAGCCAATGGGATACTAGTGTAGTGTAGAATGGGAATTTTAGGAGATGGTACTGTAGTGTACTGGCTTGTGTGGTCAGATCTACATGGTAGTTCATTGTCTCAATGTGGCATCATTACATACAAAAGACCTCTTATTCACCTGCAGTTTTTGGAGATCTTCGTGAACAAACGTTCCATCACCTAACACACAACTGCGTCGTTCTCCAATTCCCCAAGACTCAGACATGTACGCTACAGAACTTCATAATCGAGTCGTTTATCAATTCTAGGTAGTGGTATTATTGCAACTGCTACTCTTGCCTTATATTCATCGTAAGAACAGCGGGGCTAGCATGCTGAAATAAGCATCTGTTGGATTTGATTGGTCTTGACTGTGTGACTCTGACTGACTGTTACTGTTACTGTTACTGTTACTGTTACTGTTACTGTTACTGTTACTGTTACTGTTACTGTTACTGTTACTGTTACTG
>NKZR01001237.1:0-10442 GCA_002370795.1 Metschnikowia sp. 03-147.1 | reverse complement strand
ACTGTTACTGTTACTGTTACTGTTACTGTTACTGTTACTGTTACTGTTACTGTTACTGTTACTGTTACTGTTACTGTTACTGTTACTGTTACTGCTACTGATTGACTGTTTGACTGTTTGATTGTCCGACTATTTACTGTTTACTGTTTACTGTTTGATTGTCTGACTGTTTACCGTTTACTTTTTGACTATTTACTGTTTACTGTTTGAAGTTTTTATATTTTACAGTTTGCTTTTTGACTGTTTACTGCTTTCTGTTTGGTAGTCTGACTTTGACTGTTGTTTGACTGTTTGATTGTTCACTGTTTAGCAGTTTACTCTAATTTTCTGACAATTTACTCTGACTCTGACTGTTTACTGTTTACTGTTTACTGTTTAGGGTCTACTGTTTGATTGATTGACTGATTGAATGTCTGACTGTTTATTAATTACTGTTTACTGTTTAACTGTCAGACTGTTTACTGTTTGAATTAGTATGGACAGCATGTGAATAGACGAAGGTGTATTTGAGATCACTGAACTAGCATTAAAATTCACTGAACTGGTACATCAAGATTCACTAACTATTTATTAAAATTCAAGTGAGCCGGTTAATAATTAGATACACATTACAGCTAATCTTATGTAGCCAAGGCTTGTGTTTGGGGATATGGACATACTAATACCAGTAACCAGCAACTAAACGTCGGTGTCTGGTCTATTTTTGAAAGTATTTTCTGACTTCGTTGATCTTTTGCTCTGACGGTACTGGAGATAGCAGAAAATTGCGAATTGCAGAGAGCCAATATGAACTACCCAATGGTTGTTCTGGCGATGTTCCTGTCATTCAATCAGTGTCTCTGATGTGTCATAAACTTGGGTGTTATTGTCAAATTTGTAGGTCGGAGGGAAAGTAATTTCCATCTCATCATAGAACGGAAAGGTCTCTCCATTGGCCATCTGCTTATTAAGCTGATCGTACTCGAAGAGCTTTTGGTATTCATTACTTTCGATCATTTGCTTTACCAATTCATTAGGCAAGTCGATTCTGAAATTGAAGTCCCCAAGCCATATGACTGCATCATGATCTCTGACTTTTTTGTGTTTTACAAACATGATGCCTTTCGCTATAGTCTTGTAGTTTTGATGTCTTTCATCCACATTACTAAACCCAGCAGCCAAATGTGAACATATCAAACAAATCAGGGTCTTGGAGTAATTAAAGCTGACTCCCACTCCGCCCTTGTTTGCACTCATTCCTCCTAAACCCGTCTTTTTGATGGATCCTTCGATGTTGGAGATATACGGTAATTGACTTTTTTATGGTTGTTCTGGAGATGTTTCTGTCATCAATCAGTGTCTTTACTGATGTATACCTTATCTAAACGGAGTTGGTTCCGAATAGACGTAGCGATGGAGACTTTCACAACGTCTCCAGGCGTGGAGTGGCTGGTCTGCAGGGTCTTGCAGGTCCTGAACAGCTGATAAAGATCGGAAACCCAGGTATGGAAGGCACTGAACAGTCTTATTAGAACTTGATACGTTCTAGCTCCAAGTTGTTGTTTAGATGCCTGTATTCGTGTGAAAAGGCTCTCGTTGGTGAGTAACTGCTATTCTATGGTGGAATATGGGGATCTAGGGACTTCAGGACAGTGTGCTAATTTTACTACACCGTACTATAATGAACTATAATGAATTATGAACTATGAACTATGAACTATTATGAATTATAAACTATTATGAACTATAATGAACTATAATGTACAATAACGACCTATTATGAACTATTATGAATTATGAACTATTATGAAATATTATGAATTATAAACTATTATGAACTATTATGAATTATGAACTATTATGAAATATTATGAATTATAAACTATTATGAAATATTATGAATTATAAACTATTATGAACTACTATGAACTATAAAAATACTGTACTTGTCAGACCCGCACGGCATATTCCAATACCCATGAGGACAAGGTAGCATCGCAGATCGATTAGACGTGTGACCGTACAACCTCGATCTAAACACAACCAGCCACCCACAGGGCTCCTACTCCTAATTATATTTACCCGGGTCTCTCCACTTGGGACGAGCCATCAATGAATACACCTGATTGCACCAGACATTACTAAAGTATCTAACAGTACTATAATGAACTATGATGAACTGCACTGTACTATACTGTAGTTCTATATGTAGCATTCTATATGTACTATTCTATACTCACTATTCTATATGTACTATTCTATACTCACTATTCTATACTATACTATTGTATAAGTGCTATTCCCTATGTACTATCCTATTCTGTACTATTCTCTATGTACTATCCTATTCTGTACTATTCTCTATGTACTATTCTCTATGTACTATTCTCTATGTACTATTCTCTATGTACTATTCTCTATGTACTATTCTATACTCACTATTTATGCTATACTATTCTATAATATTCTACATGTATTATTCTATACTCACTATTTATGCTATAATATTCTATAGTATTCTACATGTACTATTCTATACTGTACTATTTATACTATACTATTCTCTATGTACTATTCTCTATGTACTATTCTCTATGTACTATTCTCTATGTACTATTCTCTATGTACTATCCTATACATACACAGTCAAGTTTGGCAGGTGTTGACGATGATGATTCTTGACACTCTTCTTGACACTCTTCTTGACGCTTTTTCTTGACGATTTCTACGGCGTTTTTTGTCGTTTTTCTTTTTGACGTTTTTAGATTTTTCTACATTACTGCCGCATGCTAACCTATCATAGTCGCCAACTGCAAGCTCAACGCCGCAATCTGTTACCTTTCTCTAGCTCAGCCGGTTCCTGAGCACCGATTAGCTTCTACACTCCACAGAGTACCATCCCCGAATGCCTCTGGACCCTGACTTGCCAGGCCTGCGTTTCTCTCTCACCATTTCCAAGTATTGTCGATTCCTATGCAAGTCCAGCTTGGTCTTGTTATAAGCTATGGTTGATTCTGATGCAAGCGTAAGACTGCAAGAATACATTAAGAGTGACCGGCTCAGACGGGTCACACACCTCAAAATGATTCTGTATCAACACATAATGTATAACATGGCATATGCTAGCTACTTAGTAACGTCGGGTGTGATCAGGTGTATTCGTTGACTCTGGTGAGGAGTCAAGTTTACGTAGTTACCGAATAGGAGCCGTATGGGTGGCTGGTTGTGTTTAGTTAGACGTTGTACGGCACACACGTCTAATCCATCTGCGATGCTATTGTCATGGATATTGGAATATGCCGTGCGAGTCTGACAGCATTTATGTACATGTAACTACACGAGTCATCACTCTGACAGGCCCACTCTAGATTAGCACCCAGTCAGTTGACGATAGTTGACGATAGTTGACGATAGTTGACGATAGTTGACCTCGGTACGCCTCACGCTAGATACACGGACTTTGCTACGATGAAAGCCACAGAAAAGTATTGTTAGACCTAGCAGGCTCGCTGCCTATATGACTTTTTCCACATGAGTTACTAGTGTCGATATCGTCGAATTTTAGAGCTAGAGATTCCTGTGGGCTTATCTTGTTGGGGCTCCCATAATTTGACCTCGCTTGGGTGCCTTACGGTTTTAAGGTTCTCTCCAGACCATGAAACATACATGGTTCCAGGCTGTTCCGCTTGGGTCGTCTTTCATCTGAGGTAAGTGCCCGCATTGCTCCAAGATGTTCGTCTTGACGTCTGGGACAGCAGTTGCTCTTCATGCATACACACTGGTCACTATGCTGGGGCAACCACACATTTTTCAACTTTCACCCACTGCGGTTTTAGCTCAGTTGGGAGAGCGTCAGACTGAAGATCTGAAGGTCCTGTGTTCGATCCACAGAAATCGCATTTTTGCCGCCGCACTTTTTCTGCAGCCACAACCACAATAACCACCATAACCACAATAGACCCTGGGTCGCGCACGTCCTCGACGTGTTTAAGAGCCGACATTCCGGACTTTTTCGCCACAACCTTTTGGCCCTGGCCCACTGTCCCCATCGAAGGATGTTCAACGCAGGCCTGATTGCCCGACGGAAACATATCGCTGAAAGCCCCAGGACACGTCTACCTCCTCTACAAACCTCATAGATACGATATATTGAGCATTAAAGCGTTTGATTATGGTACAGAATATGGAGACACGGCCCCTTCTCCCCGCTTCACACACAGCTTCACTAAAACAACCGCCCACAAGGCACGCGGCACATAATGCCGGCAACCGCCAGAGGCTCCCCGTTCTCTAGGAACACCCCCGTGCAGCACACGCCTCGGCCCCTTTCTCGCTTAGTTGGCGGCAACACAGTCTCTGGAAATGTGACCAGCCTCACCACAGTTGTAACAAGTCTTGGCGGGCTTGGCGTCCAGGGCTGGTGCACTGGTGCACTCCTTGGAGATGTGGCCGCTCTTACCGCAAGAGTAGCACTTGACGCTGTTGGCCTGGCAGTCCTTGGCGAAGTGGTTGGGGCCACCGCACTTGTAACAGACGGTGCCTTTTCCTGCAGATGGTCTCTGTCTTCTTGGGGGTGCGCTGGCGGCTCCGTTCTCGTTCTTTGGGCACTCTCTGCTGATGTGACCAAATTCGGAACAGTTGTAGCACTTGGAACCCTGGGCACTGTTGGGGCAGTCGCCCTGCACGTGGCCAATGTCGCCACAAGAGTAGCACTGCTTGCTCATGGCGGTCTTTGGCTCGGGGCAAGCGGTGGACTCGTGACCTGCCTGGCGACAGTTGTAGCACAACCGCTCAGTTTGCTGGCAGTTCTCGGCGATGTGGCCGACTTCTCCGCATTTGTAACAAGATCTCTGGAACATGGTGGTGGCGTAAAAAATTTTTAAGTGGATTCGTGAAGACTGCGGGTGTCACGTGCGCGGCATGACAGGAGTCACGTGCGCGCTGGCGATCTTGTCACGTGTACATCTCACGTGTGGATGGCACGTGATGTGCACCTGCTGCCGCCGGACGCCCGCCGCGGGCAGCGCCGCCCGGGCAGGGCGTGGCCTGGCTCGCGTCTGCTCGTGCGGCCCTCTGTCTCCGTGCCGCGCTGCTCGTCGCCGCCGTGTGCTGCCCCGGCAGCAACGATCACCCTATTTCTGTGTGGTTCTGCATATACTCCGGATGGCCGGAACCTGGCGCGCCTCCGTGCTTCCGCGTTTCCGAGGCATGCATCTCCGGGGGTGTATCTCCAGATACGCAACTCATCGTGCCCCCGGATTCAACCCTTTCCTATAAATACAGCCGGATCCGCAGTGATAGCGTCTATATTTTACAGCCATACAGCGATCCCCATACAGTGATTCCCATACAGCCCATACAGTCTAAGTTTTTGGTTAATAAGTTCTCATTAATCAGATTATACTCGAATCGATCTGGACATCAACATTAAACACTTCTGGAACAATTCTCCTGATCGGTAAAGTTCGTCCAGAAATCCAGAATTCACGCCATTGAACTTTTTAGTTAGAGTTACTCTTTAACCACATTGCAACCCTCATTGAGCCACCTTCTCGTTGGTTCTACGATATCTGGCCACTTTGATTTAACATGTCGTTTTTCAGATCTTTGCAGTCCACGCCTGCCACAATCTCCATATTCCACTGGGCCAAGGTTCCCACATCGGCACGGGTGTATGCTTCGTTGGAAAAGGCATACTTCAAATTGAACGACGACAAAAACCTCTTCCAGATTGACTTGATGGCCAAGCAGATGCCCACCTACGACCAGTTCAAAACTATCTACTCGCAGTGCGTACATGGCGATGTCTGCAAGGAAGTGCTCAAGACAGTATTCCCCCTTCTAAACGATAAGTTGTCCAAGAACTCTGACGTGTGGGTGACGTTCAAGGCTTTGGGCGTGGACAACGAAAGAGGCTTCAAGGTGTTCTCCCAGAACGAGTACGAGAAAATCCATGAGGCGTACACGGAGTTGGTGAGTCAGAAGGAGCCGGAGATAGACCCCACGCTTCTCTTCAAGGCACCTTTGCTCATCGACTGGGACCAGAATATGATCGCCTGCGACGAGGATGGATTGGATGTTATGTTGGAGAAGTACCGAAACGAAGTACGGGACTCTGCTTTGACCACTGCATAGACGCGTTGGAGTGGCTGTCTACTGCATAGACGCGTTGTCACGGAGTGGCTGTCTAGAAGACAAGCTCACGTTTGCAGGTTTGGTTTACGGCCGGCAATACGGTTGGATGAGTGAATGCTGGGTGCTAGTGGCAAGCGGGCATATGCAGTCGTGAAGTGACTGGTATTTTTGCTGGTGACCCACAGCGGACGGAGGACCAGTAAGCAAGCTCTGTCGCTGGAGCGAAGAAGCTGCTCATGCAGGAACATGGTCAGGCCTCCAGAACTGCTTGTGAAGGATTTGAAGATGACGTGATATTGGCTCGAGGGCCGCCACATGGGTTGAAAATCATGTATCTCGCTGATTATTGATAACTACTAGTCATGGTGAGTGAACATTTGGCCTGCTAGTGGCGACTATGATGACGGCTTGCGGCAGCAGTTCGCGGCAATTAACACTACTAAGTGTATTGCTGTGACTCCCAGCCCGAAGCCAGTAATGGCACTACATAGCTAGTCGGAGTCAAGGTGCAGACGCATGCATATGCATGTCAGATCGCGCGTCGAGAGTGATCAGCATGGTTGGACTCTACTAGAGGCAGTCTGCCCAATAGGATATCACCAGAAGCACAGCCAGGAGCAAGTCGAACTTGGTCTTAGCTCGTGAAGCCGTTGGAACAAGAAAGCGCGTGTGATGTGTTGCTTGCAGTAGCCATAGGTTATTAGCATCGGCAGACCAGTATAGCTACTTTTGGTTTTGGGACTAATGGCTACGGCACGTCAAGTGATAAACGGCACGGAATATCTCGGGGTGCCGTGTGGTGGGCAGTTGCTATAGTAGAGACACCATTAGAGAAGTAATTTGTGGATACACTTCCACCACTTGAGACAGTCCGGCACGATATTCGGTGGAAGATTACTGAAATTCTATCTAGAAATTCTATCTATAATACCTTCCTATCTGCTCTAAAACTTTCCATCACCCTACCCCATAAGTAATTGCAGTCTAAACAGCTATTTCTGTTGTGGTTTTTCAATATCAGCAACAGTTGGAGGGTAAAATTTGGCAGCAATAGAAGAACAAGGATCCCCTCCAGCAACCTTGAATTTACGATAGAGCTGCAGAAAGAGCATGAGTAATTTAGTCACAATAAGTCTTACAGGTCTATCTGACTTTGGAAGCTTTGCGCAAGCTAATTTGCTTTTACCCTTAAATTTTAATTTTACGGTACTTTCCTATATTTAAGGTTAACTGTTTTATTCTAAGATTTTTTATTGTAAATTAGATGTTAGTATAATGTAGCTACCCATCAGGAAGTTTGTACCTGCTCGATAAAAGCGACCGCAGGTGTACCTGGATGTTCCAGGTGATTCCTGGAGACCGCACAAGTTAAAGATATTTATGAAATCGTGCAGTCCCATGACCATAGATCCCCTCAAGTAGTCATGATACACACCAGACGCACAAGATACTAAATGTTAGCAGAAGCACTGAGTCACTGAGGAACATCGTGGACATTAGATACGTAAATTCTAGCAATGACTCTACACACTACTTTAAAAGGTGTACTACTCTCTGCTCTACACTGCTCTTTCTACTCTTTCTACTCTACTCTTTCTACTCTTCTACTCTTCTACTCTTCTACTCTACTCTCTGTGCTATACTGTTAGACTCTTTAGTAACTTCTGGTGTTAAAAAGTGGCTTTGTTGATGATCCTTTCACCAAGATCAAGATTGGGTTGTGAAAAGCCTGGACAGCCTTTACCGATGGTAATAATGCCCTCCGTGTACGCTGATCAGGGTTTCTGCCTAGGGTCAACATAGGTTCTAGATCCACTTGGCTGTCTAACCAAACAGAAAGTACTTTACTCGCTATGGGCTGTACTACTGTATTTTTACTACTCTATTATACTACTCCATTTTTACTACTCTATTATACTACTCTATTTTTACTACTCTATTATACTATCTTTTGTACTACTCTATTCACTCTTCTCTATTTTTACTACTCTATTACACTATCTTTTCTACTACTCTATTATACTACTCCTCACTCTACAACCTGTACACTGGTCCAAAGGAAACTTCATGACCAGGTCACCTCCAATGTGCCATCTCGTTTCGACCCACTGGGCTAGTTACTTGTGAAGCTTCAACTCAGCATCGTCAGCGAACACTGCACAGAACACTTCACTCATTAAAATACACTTGAAGTTTCAAAGTAGCTAGCTAGGAGAGCATGGACAGATAACAAAAGAGACTAAAAAAAAAGAGAGATAGCCCCGCTTTATTCTACATCAATGTCTTCGGTCACAGGAGCTAGGCGAGCACCAAATTCCAAGCTAGGAGTAACCAAACACTTAGAACTCACTGCTGAGTAAAGTGCAGGTAACGCAGCTTCCATAACAGCCAGAGTATACTTAGACCAAGAATCGTCATTACGAGTAAGGTCCTATCAAATCACACACACACACACACACACACTACACACTAAGACACACACTATCACACACACACTAAGACACACACTATCACACACACACTACACACTAAGACACACACTATCACACTAAGACACACACACTAAGACACACTACACACTAAGACACACACACACTAAGACACGCACTATCACACTACACACTAAGACACACACACACTAAGACACGCACTATCACACTACACACTAAGACACACACACACAAACTACTACTCCACCTAGTGCACCCGTACCTCCCCCAGTGCGCCAACTTTGTCTGCTCTGCTCCCCCCCCCCCCCCATGTACCTCGCCGCCTACAACGTCCTCTCGTGTGCCGCATGGGCCGCCATCCTCGCCATTGACCTCTACGACAGGCGCCCCGGCCACCTCTACCACACACGCCGCTACACTCACTTCCCCCACAGGTTCTTGACCGGCGTGCAGGTGGCCAACGCCGTGGTCGAGTTCGCCCATGCCGCCAGCGGGCTCGTGCCGTCGCCGCTCTCGTCGCTCGTCCTCCAATTCTTCGCCCGCTTGGTGATCACCGTGGGCATCTCATACTACGTGCCGGACTCGCCTGGCAACTACAGCGCCGCCTACTCTGTTCTTGTGGTGGCGTGGGCCACGACGGAGATCGTGCGCTACGCGTTCTATGCCGCCAAGCAGCGTGGCAGCGTGCCGGCGTGGCTTCTCTGGCTCCGCTACCTGACGTTCTTGGTCATGTACCCGTTGGGGTTAGTGAGCGAGCCGGTGGTGGTGTACCAGACGCTTGGCAGTGTTTCGGGCGGCTACCGGGTGTTTTTGGCCGTGGGCATGTTTTTCTACGTGCCGGGCTTTTACTTTCTCTACTCGTACATGCTCCTGCAGAGGCGGCGGTACTTGGCGCCCAGCCCGGTAGCCTAGCCTGGTAGCCTGGTAGCCTGTGTGCAGGACTCGAGATCCTAGCACCAGCAGTGGCCTACGACGTGACTTGTTTGGTGCCTTCTTGCCTGGCTGCGGCAGGCTGGTAGCTACTGACAACCTTTCGAGGCTGCGTAAAGTTTTTATTAAAAGACTTGCTGTAACTTGAAAGAAGGTTCGGTTAGGGGAACCTGATCGGGATACTTATTTATTCATCTATTTTTTACCTAAAAAAGGTAAATTTATAGTCTATCTCAATGGTAAAGAGATCGATTGATAATCGATAAATATGGTTTGATTCTCATTAGACTAATTTTATATTTATAAGTTCTTATTTTTTAAGGTCTATTATACTAATAGGGTGATATATCTCCTTATTAACCCCTGATCTCCTATAGGTTTAAGTAGACTAATATTAAGCTTATGGGGCCAAAGGGATTATTTTCCTACTTTCAACTACCAGTATATATATTTTATACTTTAAAAAAATCTAAGGAAAATGTAGCAAACTCTAAGATAGTTATAGCTACACCAGCCATAGGTATAAATCCACTAACAAAACCTAATATTGAAGAACTCATTAAATTTAAAATTAATGAACCTAAAATACATTAATAAATGTCCAGACAATCTTTTGGACTATTTTTTTATTATGTATTTATTTTTAAAGGTCTAGAATTATTTTTTTAATGAAATGATATTGAAGATTGACGTAATCCTAATTCTCTTGCAGCTGAACCGTGATTTGACGTTATGGGCTAGTTGCCAGGAATCTGGCATGCTGAACAAGATGGTATGTAAGATCCAACACAGTAGAACTACTGCACTTAGAACTACTGCACGTAGAACTACTACACGTAGAACTACTACACGTAGAACTGTTAGTTTTCAGGTTGATATTTATTGATTATAGCTTGGCTCTAATTCCCTGTTATCCTCAATTGTCCCGAGAGAACTCCTAAGGACCAA
>NKZR01001235.1:0-12646 GCA_002370795.1 Metschnikowia sp. 03-147.1 | reverse complement strand
AGAATTTCACCGTTTAATAGAGAGTCGTTGTAAGGGCCGCTGCATGTTGGGACAAACTGGCCATTGCCTTTTGCGTAGATAACCCGTGGATTGTTGGGCTGCTCGAACATTTCCAGCCATGCCCAGGCAGTGCCTGCGACAAGCAACGTCAGAGTCAAGTGGGTGAACTTCATTGGGGAGGAACTACATGGGAAAGCGCCGCTTTATAGAACCATCAGGCGCCCAAGACTTCTGTGCATGTGCATCCTGCTCACGAGATCGGCCGTCGTACGTAGACTTTGTCCGAGTACATGATAATAACAGTAATGAAACAACAGTAATGAAACAACAGTACATGAAAACAACAGTACATGACAATGGACAATAGCGCGGCTATCGGCAACACCTTCCCCGTTGGCCGACACTTGGAGTATCAGTGGAGTATCAGGAGCGATAGAGCTATTGATTGACTGCGGTTGCCTTATATTAGGCGGTGAACACTCGGCTTGAGTATTCCTACTGGGACCTGTCGTCGTATTGATGTGATGCTAGTTTCTGTTACTGGCGCGCGGCCTCACCCGTTCTGCACCACTAGTCTGCACCACGACTAGTCTGCACCACGACTAGTCTGCATTGCTACCATTTCTTGGTGCTGTGTGAGGGTTAATTCCTCCACCAGACCGTGAATATTGTTATTGTTGAGGTTGCTAGAGTTTGGTCAGGTTGCTGTACTTGATTCTGTATGCCTTTGTTGATGTGATGGTTAACCGGACGATACGGCATGCGGTCCAGTGACTAGGTGTATATTGACTATCTCAGTACTTCTCCCACTTCCACAAAGACTGGCCCGGGTTGACTAGCTCGTTGTCGGTGGCTCTAAAACAAACACCCTTTTCCTCTCCCTGGGACACCAAAACATTCAACAAGTAGAGGAACTTGCTGTAGTCAGTGGGGTCCCACATGGCTTGTGCTTGCTTCAGCACCTCCTCCTTGGCAATCACCTCCTCCATCAACTTGACGTCGTGTGTCTCCTCATACCTCCTGGCCACTTGTTCTGGACTGATCTTGCCCGACTCCACTCTCACCTGGTCTGGAAGCTGCTCGTTTGCTCTGGATGCCACAGACGCAATAACTCTTCCCACATCCTTCAAGTTGGTGAACGAAAACGGCGTCTGGGGAGAGCCGAGGTACGTCACACGCCGCGCCTCAGTGTCAATGCCCACATGTCCAACAATCTCATACAACCAAGGACCACCTGCAAAAAACGAATTGACAATGTCAACCACTTTCACGCCTGCGGCCCGGAGCTTCTGCGAGTGGGCGGATTTGATGGAAAGAAAGCCGGGAAAAACACTATCTGCCTGCTGAATATCACAGCCAAACTGCGAGGGAATGTAAAGCTTGGGCTTCACCAGTGTCACAATCTCCTCGATGCCAGCAAGGGCGTCCGGGGAGGGGTGAAGAAGCGACACGATGACGTCGACACCCTTCAATTGCTGTATCAAGCGGTCTCTGTTTCCAGTAATGTCGGCCGCAATGTACTTGACTGAATTTGTAGACTTTTTGGTGGCAGGGTCACGAGTGAGAGCTAGAACTGGAAAAGCAAACTTCTCCTTGAAGACTGCGCTCTCCAAAGCTTCGATGGTGGGGACACCCAAGGAGCCATTGAGCCCGAAAACTGCAACTGATAACTTCGACATGATTGCCGAGTGATCGAGCCAGTCCCGCTCTATTTAAATGTGAGGCTTACTAACAGACATGGGTTAGTAATGTGAGCCGTAATGAGAGCCGCACGCCGCGCGGCGGTGGCTTGACCCCGCATCAGGCATGACGAGTCGCGTGCGATGAGCTGCTTTGAGTCGCGTGCGATGAGCTGCTTTGAGTCGCGTGCGATGAGCTGCTTTGAGTCACGTGAGCTGGAAATGGCTTGAAGTTTGGCTGAGATGACGGGTCCGAAAGTCTTAGGCTCCTTTAATATTCTAGAAAGGGCGATACGGAATCCATGGCGAATGGTCTTGCTCCGGTCAACTAATGACTGGCTGGTTTACTCATCACGTGATACTCACCGCTGTCTTTTCCTTGTGTCTCTAGCCCATGTTAAGTATATTCCATAGAGACTTACCGGCTTCTATGACATCATAGGGGTATTTCTGGCAGGACCGTTTATTCTAAACTTCAAGGCTCAACTTTCAGAGAGCGGTGTGCTACAGTGTCTATCTTGTCAGCTCATAACTTCATACAAATGAATAAGTAGGACGCGGTCCGTCTACTGTATCTTCAGACTTCCGTATTTTACTTAGAGCTATTGCCAACTTTCCACTAGCTCAGTCAAAAATTCCCGGTGTTTCTGTATAACATTGATGTCCTCTGAGTTATTCTCTGGCCCATCAGTACCCTGGTTCGTAACAGCCGTTTCGAAAGATTCCAGTATGGGTTTAGTGGATACAGGTTCTTGGTCATCTTTTTTCTCAGAAACGGCAGTTTCAACAGAGTCTGGCATCGTTGTTTGGGTGGCCTTAACAACATCCGATACAGCAGACACAGACTTTTCAGAAATCTTAGACTCATTTCCACGCCCAGGCATTCCCCAATCTTTCAGAATAAACTTGGTTGCTCGGTCGTAAGGCAAGAGGTAGATTTCCACCTCGAAACAATTGGATGTGGGCACAGGCTTGGCATTATTTGAAATAAGGCGCGTTGGTGAGCCGGGTATGTCGCATGAGTGGAATGGGTAGTTCTGAACCTTTAGTTCACCGTCAAAATCCAAAGTTGCCGGAGTGTCAGTAAGACCAAAGACCATTATTCCTTCGTGGAACGACACGAACCCTGGGCTGTGGGCGTTTGTAGTGATGGCATAGCTGTCCAACAAAAAAAACTCGACAGGGGTCTCTCCATAAGCCAAGGCCGTCAATTTCTGACCTTTGTCGTCGAAAGAAATGAGTGAGAGAGGAATAAATTTGTCATTCTCCTTTGCAAAGAAGGTCAACGGATATCCGAGACACGAGAATGCGGAGTCCATGGTTTTATTTTCATGAACTTCTGGCACATGTACTTCGTAATCAGGCAAGTGTTCTTTTCTCTCCGGTTTGTTTTCAGGCTTGTGATCCTCAGGTACAACAACTCCGGGCTTGCTTTCCTCAGGCTTGTCATCTTCAGACTCTTTCTCATGAGAGTCATCTTTATCGGAGTCATCTTCTGTGCCACCTTCTTGGGAATCATCTTCTCCGGAATCTTCCTCGAAATCATTACCTTTTTGATCATCTTCTTGATCATCTTCTTGATCATCTTCTTCGGCTTCTTCCTCTCCAGCCTGTTTATTTGGAGACTCCTTCTCTGGATATTCTTCTTCCCCGGCATCATCTTGTCCAGGCTTATGTTTTCCATCCTCTCCAGATCCCTCCCCTTCAGGCTTATTATCTTCAGATCCTGCAGACTCATGTCCTTCACCATCTTTGTCCTTCTCTGTGTTCCCTTCATTCTCCCCTGGCAAGCTCAATGCGTGTCCCGTTTTTCTATCATAAGGCAAAAGGTAGATTTCAACTTCCAAGCAATCTTCCATCGGCCGGACGCTATAGTGAATTCCACGTACAACCTCATAAGGACCCATGCATGAGTAAAAAGGATAGTTTAACACCTTGCGTTCACGATTGAGAACCAACTGCGTCTCTTTAATGACGGTACCGACAACGAAAAGACCGCCCTTAAAGCCCGCGTATCCAGGCGTAGAGGTACCATTAGTAATGGCCTGTCCATTTTTGGAGATGAACTCTGCGGGCAAAGCCTTTGGATTCAGATATGAAAAAACACTCAATTTGACACTGAACTGCTCAAAAATCTCTCCTGAGAGAGGTAACAAAGTGTCGTTCACTTTGGCGAAGAACACTGATGGTATTTCGGAAGGTACCGAATTGGTGAGGTTTGCCTGCTCTTTGGGCAGAGTCATACCTGAACCTGGTTCATATCTGGGGTCAGCGTTAGAAAGAGGTTTCTTATCAGCCTCAGAAAACTGATCAGGATTTTCTCCAGCTCCTTCGGGAGCAATTTCTTCTTCGGGTTGAGGAACTGAAGTTTCTTGAAGAGCTGATGTTTCTGAAGATTCTGTAATCAGGATCGGTTCTGGGAAAGATGTTTCTTTGGGCTCAGAAACTTCCTTTTCTGGAGCTTTAGCGACTGATGTTTCATCAGGCTCAGAATCCTGCTTTGTAGATTCAGTGGCAGTTTCCCGAGGTGCAAAACCCAGGTCACCCTTAGGTCCTAGAACTGATGTGACTTGAGGTTCAAACACTGCGGATTCAGCTGATTCCGGAACTGATGTTTCTGAAGGTTCATGAACTGATGTTTCCTCTCCAGGTAATCTTTTCTCTTCCGTTCCAGAGACATATGTTCTGCCTTCGGTCTTCTCTTCACCGTCTTCAAACTCTTGCTTCACCTCGTGGCTAGTCATTGGCTTTCCCTCTTCAGTCTTCTGCTTCATTTCCCCATCCAGCTTAGTTCCATCCACTGCCGTCAAGCACTTTGCAAAGTCGTTTGCTGGGTTGTAAGGTAACACGTAGAGGTCCACCCGAAAACAGTTGCTAAAGTGGGCCGTCGAGTACCCGTAAAATATTCCACGAATTTGGCCGTCTACTATCTCGCACGAGTAGAAAGGGCCGTTTTGAACCTTCATTTTGCTGTCCAAATTCAATTTAATCGGAGAAACCGTAGAACCATAAGCAATCAAGCCGTCGTAAAACCCGGCATATTGCGTGGTGGTGGTATGCTGGGTCACCAAGTAGTTGTTCTTTTTGTAGAAGTCAACAGGTGCGGCACTCACATTTCCATACGACAAGATGGATACCTCACTATGTTGGTAGTAGGTACCGGAAAGGGGCACCATGTTGCCGTTTACATCCGCAAAAAAGGCCAGGGGAAACCCCGGGTATGCCAGCACAGTAGCGGCCAAAGAGGCGTGGATCAAGGTAGAGAATCTCATGTGCTGTGATGGTTAACGGGGCAGGCCGCCCCTTTTTTATCTTTCCTGAGAATGCAAATTCTATCGGAGCACTCTTTTGGAATGCGCATTCACAATGGCAGTCCATCAACAATGGAAGAGATCTGGGAACAATAGCAGGATTCTGACATGACGCATGCATTTACTTTCCCTTAAAGGGAGCGGAAATTTTTCGAGAAGCACCTCACTCAAATGGATGCGGGTGTTTTGAGTGGACAGTATCAAAAAACCCTAGCCTTTGTTATTCGAAACTTCTGAATGCCACATTACACCGAAACACGAAACTCTACTCTCATTCTGCTTTATAGGTAGTGTCATCGGTAAGCGCGCTTCTACGACTCGAATACGTGAGATTTGGCTGCGCACCAGGAAATGAAGCTTAATCGGCGTTGCTACGGCGACTGTCATTCCGCATTCCATCCATCACAAATGTTAGGGGCCTTTTGGAAGGTCAATTGCATAGAGTAGGACATTCCCAGCTCTTACAAATACTGACACTTTTTGGTAACTACAAGCGACCGCTGATGCATTGGTCTGACGAACCCAAAAATTCTGCGCTCTTTTGAAACTGGAATGACTGAGAAAAAATAGATTGAGGTAAAATTAGTCGTTCACTGTGTGAGAGTATGCAATGGATATATGGGATTTAGCTTCCACTACATGGACTCTGAGCAGTCATCCACCCTCTTTCAGCCAGCAAATGTCTATACTAAGCACTTGGTGGTGCTGCTTTTGGTGGTAAACATCAAGTTTTGAACACCTGGACCAATATTTGAGATAGCACCACACTCCGGCCGCGTGAATCTACCCGTATCAGTATGGCAATATAGCTGATCATACTCAGCTGTTTAGCCAAAGCTGTATCTCATTAAGAAATACTCGCATCAAGTAGTCCAGGCATGTCTGTCTCATCATCGTGGCTGCGAAAGCAGCCATATCGCATGTCCACTTGCTGATTCCACCACATTCAATGACCACGTACTAAAACAAAACTGATATACTGGAGTAGGTAGAATCAGCGCCTTGACCCCTAAAGGTGTGGATCTGCGAAGTCAGCGCAGACGAGTGTTCACTGTCTGCCTCCTCTAAACCCGGTAATGCTGCTTTGTATGGATGTTGGTCTAGATGATACATTCTGACCTCATTTGCAAAAATCAAATACCGTTTTTAGCTTTCATTATTTCCTTCTTTTATTTTTTAGGCAAGGTAGTCAGTTCAGCAAGTGTACTTTATCTCGCACGCTGCTCAGACGTGCGAGAGTAAGAAGCGCAGTCTCGTGATTAACGCAACGTGACCCTACTACACAACCAATTTTCCAAGAACGCTGTCAGAAAACAAGTCAATAAATGGGGTGGGACCCATACAATCTAAAGAAGTCCCTAGAATCTTCATTACCCTTAGGAGCTACAACACTCTTTTTCACTCCTCTGGTCAGACGCGCGTTTGAGTAGGATGCACGACGTCTAAATGTTGAAGTGAACACTCCGTGTCCGCGTTAAACTTCCTAAACTTCTATAGCTACAGAACACTTTTGGTGGGTCTGGTTGAGGGAGCCATGGTATTCTTATGACCCCTGGTGGTTCTGTTGATTACTCTTATAAAAGTGGGCGCGGCCCTCCCTTTAATATATGGGAGTGGACCTTCACCCTTATTAGCCGCGTTTGTGGCACTGGTGTGCATGCAACTATTGAGACAGCCCAATTAGGGAGTCAAAGGGTACACTTGAAACATCCTTATAGGGCAATGCGCATAAACCGCGCATTCTCACATTTTGACTCTCAACACTAAAAGGCATGGTTGCCATGGCAATGCGCCTAACCCCCTCCAAATCGGTCGCCAACAATGCAATTTTACTGTACAATGAGCTAGCTTTCTAACACCAACCTGAACGTGGACATTTGCACCTCGCAAACGCAGCTGCGGCGATTCTTTTTTGGGTAGTTCATGAGTGCATCGCCAACACCACTTCCGTAAAGTATGTTAGTTTGATGTGTCTGAGCTAAGATTTTTTTTCCAGCTCAAGATTGATTCCATTACCCGGATGATTGTTACATTCTGAATGCAACACCAACTACGCCATAGCATGAAATCACTGGCGATGTTTGAACTATTCTTGGCTCGTCATAAATGCGTGTTGAAGCCAGAAATTATTTTTGGCGGCGAAGGCCTGATGTGTATAAACAAAAAGTCTATATAGGTAGACGTCCAAATATCAGACACCGCTTCATGCAGCGTGATGCCGACTTCATCCTGTACCCGTCACTGAAATTTTGCGTTGCTTTTGCTAGCATCTTTGGCCGGCGAGCTTAGTTCACCGCGACAATGTAATTGCATAATGCGCAAGTATGCGTTTAGCGATCCACACCAGGCCTGACCTCTTTTCGCCCAAAGATCGAGTATGCAATACTTGCCATTTACCCTTAGAGAACTCCATAAACCCGCAACTACACGATTAATTAGGATGACATGTGCTATAAGCTAACTACGCTTCAGTATACAAGAGTCTACTTATGGTGCTTTAGAGGTGTATGATCTTCCGCAAGACATGCCTCTTTGCAAAGGCTGCTCCCTAGACACTACTTGCTCTGATTTCTCAGTGATTTGACGTTAGCTGCTAGGCTGGTGAAATATCGAGACGATTCTTTGTAGAAGAGATGATTACACGTATCGAACTTGTGTGACTCTGGTGCGCCATAGATCATCAAGGAGAACAGTTCAGTGTTGTGCGATCTCTACGATAGGAAGACCTCATATAGTCGTAGGTGAGTGAAAACCCCCCTCAGTAGGAGTATCAGGCAAAGAGTTTCCTGTTTTCAACTTATGTTTTGGTAGATATTAATATACAGGGCTATGTAAACTGTTCCTTATAAAACCGGCATCCTAAGCTGGATCCCCAGCTCCTTTTATGCCTTTTCGCTCGTCTGACAGCCCTATTGTTTAGCACTTTTCTGCACACAACATATCTACGAAGTACCTCTCTCCGTACATGCTAGGTACTCGTTGACACCTGGTGTCAGGTTCCTCGACGACTACACGCACTTCTTGTGGGTCTTGCGGGAGCCATTGTAATTTGAATTACTTCCTGAGTTAGATACAAAGTAGGAATACAAAACACGACTATGAAAACTCTATAGCTCAAAGCTTTTTGGAGAGCAAGTGTGTAAAGGTACCAAGCTACGTGAGTGTGGGAATACGCGCAACAAAGCCAAGGTGCTTGAAGACCTAGTCTTGTGAATCCCGCCCGGTAGCTTTTTGCTCAGCATTCGAATAACAGTCTGATAAGTGGCTAATTGTAGAGAAGCACTGACAGGCTCTTAATGTCACTTATGCAAGGCCGAGTTGTTTAGCACGGAAGTGACTTTCTGTCAACAATTAATAGCATGTACGGAGTCAAGGTACTAAGATGTGCTTCAGATTACTGACTGTGTTTTCACCCGCCTTGAACCTCGCATAGAATCTAATCATGTTGGGTGCTACTTACATACCCCTGCATATCAATACATACTAAACATGGGCAGAAACTCCTCTACCTTGTAAGCACATCCACTTCGAAGTGACATTTGATGCATTAAAGCTCTCAAGAATAGCGGGATCACACAATACCGAATCCAGAGCGATATTCTGGCTGATACGTTAGACCCACGATGGTTAGTGCACGACCACAATCCCCACCTTCGCTGCTCATTGAGACCCTGACACAGGGCCAGTCAATCATACCAGCTTCAATAGCAAAAAGCCAGCTTACTGTCCAGCGAGTCCTGACCCATTCATAAATCTCCGATCGCTAGTGTGAACAAGGGACCGCAACGAACAACCTGATAGGTTTTAGAAGTTACTCAAGAATCTAAAAGAAACCTTAAAGACAGCCCCTAGTCTGGAATGTGCAATATCCTTGATCTTTGACACTCTAAGTTAAAAGTAAGTGTGGTGCTTAGTGACCTTCCGGTGCTACTTAGAAGGAAATCTTAGAAAGGTATTTTATGATTGAAGATGGCGTGTTTTGGAGTCCAACCATGGGCAGCGTATTACTCTTCGATGCATTACGTTGAAAATCACCATGTGCATCTACGGCATAAGTGAAGTAAGATGATTCTCAAGTAGACTTCGAGGGCTTTAGTGTCTTTATCAAGGTCTACAACTTGTTGGGTCACATCTCTTCATCACTTTTGACTTCAGACTTCAGAATAACAAATTCTGCCAATCGCCAAGTTTCCGCTGGAATCTCGCGTGCGTCCAGAATTTAATGAACAGTTTGCTCAATTGAGTGAATCTACATGAAAGGGCGCCTGGCGTCTGTTGAATCGGTTGCGGGCTCATCGACTATGGTCTGGTCATACACGCTTTAGTGAACAGGGTAACGCCCTACCCTAAAATATCTAAATGTGACTTAAGGTCCACC
The DNA here is from genome assembly GCA_002370795.1 of Metschnikowia sp. 03-147.1. Lineage (NCBI taxonomy): Eukaryota > Fungi > Ascomycota > Pichiomycetes > Serinales > Metschnikowiaceae > Metschnikowia > Metschnikowia sp. 03-147.1. The sequence continues at coordinate 3,278 of NKZR01001235.1, read as the reverse complement.
ATAGGCACACGTGTCAAAAATAATTGTCGATTATAAAATAAGTAATTAATAGACCAATGATAAAAGTGGCAAGAGTATCATGAATATAGCTATGGTTTCCTTGCTACCTTTTCCATCGACAATGAATACTGGAGAAACCGTTGGCGAGGCACTTGATGAAGTTTCCCTCGACGTGTAAGATGACTGTGTACGAGAAGTTTCAAAGGAGCCTCTGATTGTAGAAGAATATTTCTTTCCAGAATTCGAAGTTGTTTGAGTAGAGCCATCAACAGACGCGTTCAAAAATTCGCTACTCGTGAAAGACTCACCTGCGGTATGTGTGGACTTAATCATATTACCATCGGAGGGTGCGCTAGACTTTTTTGGATTCTGACCTGGTGGTTTGTATGACATATTTGTCTGTTCTGAATGATCTGGTGAAGACGCGCTAGAAGATCTTCCTGCCGAGGGAGCAAAGGTTGGTATAACATCAGAAGACTTGCTTACCTGTATAGTTCTCAGACTCGATGTCTGGTTAGATGTAGAGTGAGAACTTGCAACATTTCCATCAGGTACCTTGCCAGATATGAAAGTGCTGAGAGAAAGATGTTCCGAATTCTGGCTTTTTTGCGTGATAGATTCCTTCTGTGATTCTATTTTGGAATCAGAAGTTTTTGGAGTCTCAAGGGCATTCAGTAGTGTATTTGTCGATGAACCAGAAGTTTTGGAGCCTTCAGAAGTATGAGTTTTTCCGCCGGGCATTAACGCTGACTGCACGGATTCAAAGTGTGACTTCAGCGGAATGAACAAGCTTTCATATTGGGAAGTGCTTGTAGTCAGTCTATAGACCATTGTTGTCAGCGGTGTTGTGTCATGAGCGGAGCCAGATGCCATTGCTGACGAAAAAACAAAGGAAGAATTCCAACCTCCACTTGGGAATGCTATGGAGGTAGGAGACTTGACGTATGATGACGATGTTGGAGTGAGAGACAGAGTTTGATAAGCAGACAAAGTTGAATCGACTGATAAAATTGACTCTGATGATGAACTTAATTTAATTGATGAATTTGGATCAGATGATGAAGTTTGATAAACGGACGAAGTTGAATCAACTGATAAAGTTGGGTTAACTGATGAATTTGGATTAATTAATGAACTTGATTCAACTGACGAACTTGGATTAACTGATGAACTTGATTTAACTGATAAACTTGGATTAACAAATGATCTTGGGTCAACTGATGAACTTGGATTAACTGATGAGCTTGATTCAACTGATGAGCTTGGCTTAACGAATGATCTAGAATCAACTGATGAACTTGATTCAACTGATGAACTTGGCTTAACGAATGATCTAGAATCAACTGATGAACTTGATTCAACTGATGAACTTGATTCAACTGATGAACTTGGATTAACAAATGATCTTGGATCAACTGATGAGCTTGATTCAACTGATGAACTTGACTCAACTGATGAGCTTGGCTTAACGAATGATCTAGAATCAACTGATGAACTTGATTCAACTGATGAACTTGGATTAACTGATGAGCTTGATTCAACTGATGAACTTGATTCAACTGATGAGCTTGATTCAACTGATGAACTTGCGTTAGCTGATGAGCTTGATTCAACTGATGAACTTGGATTAACAAATGATCTTGGATCAACTGATGAACTTGATTCAACTGATGAGCTTGATTCAACTGATGAACTAGATTCAACTGATGAGCTTGTTTCAACTGATGAACTTGGATTAACTGATGAGCTTGATTTAACTGATGAACTTGATTCAACTGATGAGCTTGATTCAACTGACGAACTTGGATTAGCTGATGAGCTTGATTCAACTGATGAACTTGGATTAACAAATGATCTTGGATCAACTGAGAAACTTGATTCAACTGATGAGCTTGATTCAACTGACGAACTTGATTCAACTGATGAACTTGGCTTAACTGATAAGCTTGATTCAACTGGCGAACTTGGATTAACAAATGATCTTGGATTAACTGATGAGCTTGATTCAACTGATGAACTTGCATCAACTGATGAACTTGCATCAGCCGGGGAACTTGCATCAACTGATGAACTTGCATCAGCCGGGGAACTTGGATTAAGTGATGATTGAGTGTTTGAGGCAGAAATGTATGATGATGAGTCAAAGACAGACGACTTGGTAGCTGGAATTTCGACAACAACTGTATTACTCTCTCCCGGTCCACCTGTAATTGTAGTTGTAGTGATAAAGCTTCCCGTCCAGTAACTCGTAACAGTATGCGTCGGTGTCGGGATAAGAATCACGACATCGTTAGTTCCATCTCCAGTGATGGTAGTTGTTGTAGTCAACGAGCCATCATAGGTGCTAGTAGAAGTAACTGTAGATTTGGGGATTTCGACCACGATAGTATTATTTTCCCCGGGACCGCCTGTCGCAGTGATCGTGGTGGTATAATCACCAGTCCAAAAGGATGTTATAGTTTCAGTTGGGGATGGGATTAGAACAATCACGGTGTCTGTTTTCTCTCCAGCGATTGTCGTTGTAGTGGTGGCTGATCCGCTATAAATTTGGGTCACAATTTTTACGGACTTCGGAATGTCAACAACAACAGTATTGTTTTCTCCAGGACCACCTGTAACCGTTCTGGTAGTAGTGAACTCACCGCTCCAATAGCTAGTCACAGTGTCTGTTCGAGTTGGTACCTCAACAATAACAATGTCAGTACCGTCGCCAGTAATAGTAGTGGTAGTAGTAACAGAACCATCATAAGTGCTGGTCAAGGTACTTGTGAATTTGGGAATCTCAACAATAACAGTGTTACTTTCGCCGGGTCCGCCCGTAACAGTTGTGGTGGTGGTGAAATCTCCGGTCCAGAAGGTGGTAATCGTCTCTGTTGGAGTTGGAACTTCAATCACCACAACATTCGTTTCATCACCAGTTATTGTAGTGGTAGTAGTAACAGACCCACCATAAGTGCTGGTCAGAGTACTTGTGAATTTGGGAATCTCAACAATAACAGTGTTATTTTCACCAGGACCGCCGGCTATAGTGGTAGAGGTTGTGAAGGAACCCGTCCAAAAAGAAGTGATTGTGTTAGTAGGGGTAGGTACTTCAACAACCACGGTGTTTGTTTCGTCTCCAGTAATGGTAACTGTAGTGGTAACAGAGCCGTCATAAGTGCTTGTAATAATGTTGGTGGACTTTGGGATTTGCACAATAATAGTGTTGTTTTCTCCTGGGCCTCCGGTAACCGTCGTGGAGGATGTAACGTCGCCAGTCCAGAAAGTGGTAACAGTGT
>NKZR01001233.1:0-18133 GCA_002370795.1 Metschnikowia sp. 03-147.1 | reverse complement strand
CACACACCACCACCACGGTGACTGTGCCTCCAAACAGTCAATACTCCACTCCAGGTACTTACACACCAAGTGACTGTGATGATGTTGAGACTTGTACTGTTGAGGTTGTTCCAACTCCACATACCACTACCACGGTGACTGTGCCACCAAACAGTCAATACTCCACTCCTGGTACTTACACACCAAGTGACTGCGCTGATGTTGAGACCTGTACTGTTGAGGTTGTTCCTACTCCACACACCACCACCACGGTGACTGTGCCTCCAAACAGTCAATACTCCACTCCAGGTACTTACACACCAAGTGACTGTGCTGATGTTGAGACTTGTACTGTTGAAGTTGTTCCAACTCCACACACCACTACCACGGTGACTGTGCCACCAAACAGTCAATACTCCACTCCTGGTACTTACACACCAAGTGACTGCGCTGATGTTGAGACCTGTACTGTTGAGGTTGTTCCTACTCCACACACCACCACCACGGTGACTGTGCCTCCAAACAGTCAATACTCCACTCCAGGTACTTACACACCAAGTGACTGTGCTGATGTTGAGACTTGTACTGTTGAGGTTGTTCCAACTCCACATACCACTACCACGGTGACTGTGCCACCAAACAGTCAATACTCCACTCCAGGTACCTACACACCAAGTGACTGCGCTGATGTTGAGACCTGTACCGTTGAGGTTGTTCCTACTCCACACACTACCACCACGGTGACTGTTCCACCAAACAGTCAATACTCCACTCCTGGTACTTACACACCAAGTGACTGCGCTGATGTTGAGACTTGTACTGTTGAAGTTGTTCCAACTCCACACACCACTACCACGGTGACTGTGCCACCGAACAGTCAATACTCCACTCCTGGTACTTACACACCAAGTGACTGTGCTGATGTTGAGACCTGTACTGTTGAGGTTGTTCCTACTCCACACACTACCACGACGGTGACTGTTCCACCAAACAGTCAGTACAGTGTACCGGGTACTTACACACCAAGTGACTGTGCTGATGTTGAGACTTGTACCGTTGAGGTTGTTCCTACTCCACACACCACTACCACGGTCATTGTGCCTACTGACGCTATACACTCTGTTCCCGGAACGTACATTCCATCAGATTGCTCAAATGTTGCAGAGTGTACTGTCACTATTGTGAAACCTGGATACTATCCCAACGTGACCACGGTTATTTCGGCATTCGGCACTGCGCATTCCGTCAAACCCGCAACCGCAATTGACACCAATGTTGTTTCTAGCCGTACGGGATGGTCAACAATTGTCACGTCTGATTCAACTGCCGTTGTTCCTTGCACGGAGTGTGAAGCTTCGGTTTCAGAAATCCCAGTACCTTCGCGGACTGGGGCTGTGATATCAACCGGTGAACTGGTTACAACTGTTATTTCTGGCTCTACTGTTGTTGTTCCTTGCCCGGAGTGTCAAGCTTCAGCTTCAGAAAACCTAGTACCTTCGCTGACTGTGGCTGTGATGTCCACCGCTGAATTGGTTACAACTGTCATTTCAGGCTCTACTATCGTTGTACCTTGCACCAGCTGTAAGGCCACATCGCCAAATGTGGCAGTCTCCACCGATGTTATTATCCATGGTACTACTGAACAGTGGACGACAGCAAGCATTGCAGGATCCACAGTTGTTGTTCCACGCAGTGGCTTCGCAACTAAGTCAGCTTCCTCTTCTGGGTTGGCGTCGCCTAGTAAGGGCGGTCATGCGCAACCATTAAAGGTTGGGTCAAGCTCGATAGTTTCTGAAGGAGCCTCGGCCTCCGTTACTGCCGTGCGGCCTGCAATCTCTACCTATGAGGCAGGCTCCGGCTCCAAGCAGTTGTCTGGATTTTCGATATTTGTCATGGCGTTAGTTTTCCTTTTCTAGGGTCTACGTTGATGAATTTATTTTCGTGTGAATGTCACTTCGTGACGAGTAACTTTTTAGCTCCTTGATTTCTCTTGATTCCTAATAGATTATTATCAATCATTAAGTGTCAGTAATTGAATATTCGATGAACACCTTTTTATCTACATACCCGAAAATGTTCGGGCTCTAAGCTTTCCACTGGCGTCTTGCTGATTTGGGTGGAGTCCAAGAGAAGGACCTTGCGCGTGGACCTTGGTGACATGTAGCATGATCTACACATCATGGAGCAATGGACTTCTGTATTGGGGGATTTTCCGATTTTCAACCTGTTTTAGTATATTAATTATACAGGGACATAAAGTTGTTCATGCAAATCGAGGTTCTAAGCAGCACGTTCTAAGCGGCGAGATGGGTATAAACTCTTCATCTTCGTGCACCTGCACATAGTGCTTTGCTGGTATACCCACAACACGTGTACCTTGACTCCGTACATGCAAGGTGCTTGACAGATTTCGAAAAGAGCCTTAGAACCGGTGTCTGAACCCTCATTATAGTTAGACAGTTAGATGGGGGGTTAAAGACTGAGGATACATAAATACAGCAATATTGTGCACTTTCGAACCACTCCGAGTATACTGACACCTGAAGCTTGAAGCCAGTCGTTTATATTGTTTGCGTGGACCACACCCGCCAAGTTGCCTCCTCCATTCCCAGTTCTCAGCTCAATAACCACGACCTACGTGTCCGGGCCTCTGTCTCTGTCAGGCGGCCCACCCGAAGAACCTGCCTTTTTGCATCTGCCACGTCAGATGTGTTTAGGGGCCAAGGTGACTCTCAGCACACTGTGAAAGTGATGTAGGCTTGATGTTTCTGCTGTTAGACATGCTGAGCAGAAACACGGCCATTTGTATTAGAGCACGAGCAGTAGGCTCTATGAGAGGGTGAGTATAACGGGGTCTAAACCATAGTAAACTACCAATAAGACCAGCACAAAACAATCTACCTTTCCGTGTGCTTACTTTGGTGAAAACAAGAACTTGAAGCCTACAGAACTGCCAGCTTGCACACTTGCGCGCCAGATGGCTGCAAACATGCATACTGCTGGCCTACATCAAGAGACTTCTCTCCATGTTGTCCGGTTGCACACCGGTTGTAAATCAAAAGACATTGTGATTCTCCTGGCCGTGTGAGTATTTTCAAAGTTGAGTCTAGGATAAGCTTGAATCTGCATCAATCAAACTAATATTAAATAGTATGCTTTATATCACGTCGCGTTCGAATATTCACGGCAGCTCATCCCAGTGGCACTTATAAAATTTTTAAAAAATCTTTAAATCGAGAACATAAAAGGTCAGCATTCTGTTTTAGGTCTCGCAAATGCTCACACTGCCTTTCCATTGTGCAATTTAGGCATTCCACGACTAACTGGACGTACCGATCGCCAGGTAAGCGATATACGCGTCTCATTGAGGAGTGACCTAAATATCCAATTAGCCTGGCCCGTACCAGCATTATCGTGTCTTGAGGTACGGCACCGGGAGTACACTACCAAGGCAGTCATGTTTCTCCAGTGTGCTTGGCGATGGACGGTCGTGCATGAACCGACGACGCCAGCATACACTAGCACAACTTGCGGGAAAAAATTTGAGGCCCGTTGGTAAGTCCGAATAATCCGAAGAGCCAATGGTCTTATTAAGACTACACACGATGCTACTTCGATTTTTAAACACACTATTTGTTTCTTTATTTGTCGTGACCGCCGCAGAAATACGGGCGAGCGCGGACCTCACTTGACAACTGACAATGCGATCCTTTTAAACTGCTTGCAACGAAAGACAAGTAAATTTAAGTCTTCGAAGAAACCAAAGCAATGTCTTGAATCCGTCGTTCCCGTACAAGTTTGCATTCGTTGACCGAGTGTGAGCCTAAAACATCGGTGCACCTAGAGGTGAGCCTAAAACATCGGTGCACCTAGAGGTGAGCCTGCATGTTGCGATATTGCATGCCGTGAGACTGTTTCACTAAGTTTCACTGAGTTTCACTCGGTTTCACTCGTGCGGAGCAGCATGGTAAGAACCTCATGTCCTTGATTGGGATTGATTAAATCAAGGTTGCTTGACCGGCATAGAATGTCCCGTGCGGACAGAGCTTAGTACTGTGCCAGAGCACTAATTAAGGACGGCGTAAGCACCATTTATAGTACAGAGATAAACAGAACAACAACTGTTTACCCAGCTAGAAGAATTTAGCTCCTCGACACTACCAGCAATTCATTCACATGAGTTCGCCGTGCAAGCCGTTAAACTTCTCCATCAAGCAATTTTTCTGGGAAACATGTAAAGGCAAATTTGAAAGAACTATCTCTACCGAGCCAACATACACGAAAGCGGTCGCGACTAAACATGCATGCGTCTTATTGAGTCGCTTTTTTCCATAGCCATGAAATAATCCCAGATGTTTTCCGAATCGATACCGAGTATAGGCTACTTGATGCTCACGAAATCTAGACTAGAAAGAGTCGCTCAAAAGTAGGTCCAGAAAAAAACAATATCACAGCTACGAGAAATCTAGCACACGTACGAGGTTCAAGAGGAGCAACCAGCCTTAACCGGTCTACTCGCTTCAAATCTCTGCCCCCAGCAGACTGTTGTCCCTTGCCCGCTAAAGGTGTATGTGTCAAAGTATCATGTAGCTAGAGGTATTCCTTTTTCAATCACAACATTCTTGATATCTACGATCCACCTAGTATGGTCAAGTACAAAGATCAGCCTTGGTTGTTTTGTTTGTTCCAAATAAACGTAGGGTGGCACGACAGCGACAGACTCAGCACCTGACAATTGCTGCGATCATTATAGGGTATTGAATGTTCCGCAATTTCGCAGTGTATTAATTCTGTATTAATTCTGAGTGTATTCCCACTGCGGGTAATGTGGTAACAATTAATTGTGGTTACCAGCCAGATTCAGAGTTTACCTACAATCCTTGACGAAGAGTCGCACGCCGTTTTACGCTTACCCCTCAAACTCCCCATGCCTCTGTTATCATGTAGCAATCTCCGTCAGGTAAGGCATTTCTCTCCATGTGCCACTTCTAAAATGCGTGTCGCGTCGTGTCAGGTCAACATGGCAGAGATGGCGTACTGTGCACTCCTCCGAATCTGAGGTTTAGGCTACATGGCACGTGGGGCCCGGGTTTCCACGACTTACTACTACCTCTCGGATACGAGAATAAAACTCTTCTGACTCCTAATCAAATATGCTTCGTTGTACAGGGCGACTTGGAAAAAGCCCGATATCTTTCGCGCGCATGTGAGCCCACGTGAGATAATCTGATCGCGCATTCTATTGTTGACGAGAGCGCAATCAACAAAAGCAACCGGGGTAATGTATCGTACGCCTTTTGGTGCAATTAGCCCGTGTTTCAAGCCACAGTCCGAGACTCGGGCTAAGACCGGCGGCCAGTGACTTTTTTGCGCAGCCCCTCTGCATCGAGTCACCTGCAGATGATAGCATTACTCACCAAACAGCTTACGCCGAAATGTCCGATGGGGGATCGTCCGATGGAGGGTCCGTCGGAGGGATTTGAGTAGGGTGATGGAATCAATAGTTCTGACAGTGAGGCGGGTGAGAGTGCTGGCCTCATAAGTGATGCCGGTGCAATGAGGCAAACTCCTACTAAACGTCGAACACGCTACTGCGAATATTAGGCACCGAAATATCTCGGGCTCGGGTGTGCAGGATGTTTGCACATTTACTGTTGTTGCGGTAATACTCCAGACATTGTTTCTATTCATTCTCAGCTATCGGAAATTGGCTAACTATATAAAAGAGGGCTTATCCCACAGTCAGGAAAGTAAACAGAGATGAGATTCGCTCAATTGACTTTTGCTTCATTCATCGCCTCCACTACTTGGGCAAGCATCGAAAAGCCATGGGCATTCTTTGCCAAACTCGAAGATGGATTTGTGCCCCTCACCGACAGCAACTACACGGAGTACGGTGTTACCTTTTTTCAGTTAGGATACCCCGGGGATTACCCTGTCAAGGTCAGCGTCAGTCAAAATAGAGCATACACTCTGAAAGGAAAGGTGGGGGATTTCCTGAGCATGATTGCTCAAGGCGATAGGGCTGAAGATATCACATTCGATGATCCAAATAACGGCAAGGCCAGTGTTAGTTACTTTTATATGTGCGACCAGCAACCCGAAGTTCCTCCCAGGGTGATGATCGTGAATAATTTACACGGAAGTTGCCGCGAGATAGAGGTTCATCTCTTGCATTATGACCCGGGAAATGGGCACCCTGAGATGGAACACAATGGCCAGCATGATAAAGAGAGAATGATAGAGTACAAGGAGGATGAAGAGAATGACGCAAGATACGAAGAGTTGTATGAGAAAGCATACCAGAAAGGCTATGAAAAAGGACATGAAGAAGGCTATGAAAAAGGACACAAAGAAGGCTATGAAGAAGGGTTTGAGGAGGGTTACGAGGAAGGCTTTGAGCAGGAAGTTGCTGGGAATTATGAGGCACAAAGCGAGGCACATGTGAAAGAGGGAGAGGCGGGAAACAAGGAAGAAGAGAAAGGTAAAAAGGACAAAGAGAATCAAAATGTGAATATAGAAGAACAGAGAGAGTTTGAGAGGAAAGTCGGTAGCCAGTATGAGAAGGAAATGTCGTTGGAAGATATGAAAAGAATCATAAACGAAATTTCGGCAGAGAATGTCAGAAGGACATTAGAAAGATCGCGTGGAAAATCATGAAGAGGTGTATCTATCCACAGAGCCCTTTTTAGTTTTCAGCGGCTGCTTCCGTTGCATCTACCTAGCTATGATTCAGAAAGGTAAAGTTCCAATTGGTCATCAACGAGCCCGTGTAAATCTTGAGGGTGAGGGTATAAAAGCATGACTTGCGGCGAAAACTAACGGACGTTATCCTGGCATAAGGATTCCAAAATTGATCAGTCAGATGAGAATCACCATCGAAGGCCATTGCCAACGTCGTGAATTGCGTTACAAACCTTCGCGTAACTGAAGCTATATGATGTCTGTTGAATCCAGGCTTCTCATTGACCATCTCGGTCAACTTCCTGAACGGTATTCTTTATACTTGAACCGTTTATGAACTGCCGCTTGAGGCGCTCAACCAGAGCGGAGATGTGTAGTCCTTACGACCCTTTACTCGCGATGTATGAGGTGCTGAGTGGCCGTGTGTGATTGAGCCCTCTGTAACAAGTCTTCTCTGCCCCAGTATTCTGCAACATGTAGTCCCGCACATTCCTCCTTAGCATGTGCTTGTATTCTCTTTTGTTCTGTTGGATCAGATTTCCGCATTGCAGATTAACATTCACAGTTACGGCGAAGCAGATCCTGGGCACCGCGCTAAGACCGCAAAAAATGGGCCAACAAACTCATAATGGCTCCCAACCGCCGCAGAACCCAGAGTCAAGTACCAGGTGAAACAACGAACTTGCCTCTCAGTCTATTGGTCAAGCCCAGATTGGCTAGAACCGCACCTTGTGCAAAATATACTATAAACAGGCAACCAGCAGTAGGTGTTTGCAGTTGAACGCAGAGATAAGCGACCCTTTTACCCTCTCGTGCATAAACATCCGCTGCTAGCCGTCCAAAAAGGCATCCTGTGTCTGCTAAACCAGATTCGGGATCAGAGATGAACTTGGAGAGACTTGACAGTAAAATCTGGAGACACTAGGCACATAGGGCGCATTTCTACGTATTTTCAGAAGACGTTGAAAGCTTGAGTGTCCATAGAATCGTCATGACGACCACTCATTGCATGCATACACAGTGGCGTATTTAGCCTCCCAGACTTACGGGTGTGCGGAGAATTGAGTGCCCCGCTTCTTCGGACTACACCACTTGTTGGGCACAGTGGCTGTGGACATCAGCAGTTCTTGACATTTCTATATAAACGCCAGCATGTATTTTGTGGGTAGCATTGACAAGCACCATGAGAGTGACCCAGATAGCTTTATTCCTCTTTGTCGCTGGAACTGCGTTGGCTCGTGCCAGATATCCGTTGTCCCTCTTCGCTAAGTTCAAAGGCGAGTTTTATGTGCTCGGGGAGTTTACTAGTAGCGAGCGAAAGGATGTTAGCATGTTTCTCATGGAGGACTTGTACTGGGACCCCCCCACCTTCACAGTGGGCGACGGCTACATCAAGTCTCTGAAAGGTTACTTGGGGCTCAGCGGTGTCGAGCTAGCTTACGGACCCGCAGTCAACAAGACCCGCTTGGAATTGGACGAACACATGAGGATTAAAAACCACCAGTTCTACGCGTGCGGCGAAGACCAATACTTTGGTCGGGTCATCAAAGACGACAACGACGAGCTCTCATGCTTCAAGGTGGGCATCTACCTCTTGCCCTTTGACCACAGAACAAGCACTCCCGCAAAAGGCCAGTTCACCTTAGGCAAAGAAGACAATGAAGTGGAGATAGAACAAGAAGCTGAGCCGGAAGACGATGAGCTGACGAAAAACCCGGCACTGTACCTCAGCTTTCCGGGCGCCTTTTTTGCTAGGGTCGGTGACAAGTACTTTGCACTCTCCAACAGCTCTTGCTTTTGGGCCACTTGCTTAGGCTATGGCAGGCGCTCTGCGACTCCCATAGAGTTTACAATGGAGGACGGCTATGCCGTGAGCCGCAGCACATTATTCCCGGGGCACATCAAGTACCGCAATCACGAAATGCACATCAACCCGGCTAAAGCCAAGACTCACTTGGAATTTGATAGCGACTGGTGTATCAAAAGACGCCGTCCGTTCTATTCGTGCGTACTTCTTGAGGGCAATTACATCCGGCTTGAACCGGATGAGAACAAAGTCTGCTTCGAGGTCAAGGTCTGCCTCTTGCCGTACAACAGAAAAACAAAATCTGTTGTCAAGGGCTGGAAAAAAGTGTTAGGTGAGTATGAGAAGTGGAAAGGCTCTTGGCCAATGGAAGCCTCACTTCGCTCAGATCTTGACGCCTCTTCGAGTGTCTCTCCGAAGTTGGAAGACAGCTTCAGCCAGACAAATGGATCCAGACACAGCTCCTCTAAGCCTTCTGCCTTCAACAGCTCGATTGCCTCTGAAACATCAGACCTGATGAGTGCATCCAACACGAGTGTGTTATCCCAGTCGAGCATTTACACACTGGGCAGGTGTGGGATATTGACCGATAGCTGCCGTAGAGTCGAGCTGACGCTTTGATCTCAGGATGTCAAGTTCAGGACGGGTGTGATCTTGGAGCTCTGCTAATAAAGGTCCTACTGTATGGTGATGTGTGTGGTGTGTGTTGAGTTGGAGGAACGACAAGACGTAGTAAGAGTTTTTAGCACCCGCACTTCCATATTCCCAGATGTAGCAGCTTCTGGTTTCTCCAGACGTACACTATAATTCTGCTATGAGCAGTTGCCAGACAATGCTTTTAAAAGTCCTCTGTGTTATGTTATTGAGTTGTCACAGTGGATCAATACAAATGCTCTCCAGCCCATGCCTAGAACCTAGGGTTATATTATACAGCACGCACTACTCTAGGCGAAGTCTACACCAATGCACTTACGCCCATGAGCACGAATCAAGTATGCAGCACATAAGAAGCGGTAATCCATGTACAGCAGCCTCTCAGGAGGTATTCCCTTTTTTCTTGCAACAGAGAAATTCGGGAGAGGGGATTGATTGACCTACGAAGTCTGCTTGGTTCGTAGATTCTGGCGCTATAGTGGACACTGCCGTACTAAATGTGGCTATTCGTCATCAAGACGTCAATAAAACCGTCAGCTGCCCGAAGAGTTTGTGTAGAATTGCCAGGGCGAGCAGCTGAAGGTTTTCAAACTTGCCTATCCAGAGAGAGTCGTGTGTGGAGAGCTGAGCTGCCTAAAGAAATGGTCTTTTGACTAGTCGTGAATGATGGACTATTCGGAGGGAATGCACAACTCTGCCACTGAAAGCTTTACCCGGCTGTGAATAGTGCGAGATTTCCATCAGACAGTATCTGGATCAAGCGTTTGTTCTAGGTAACGGGGTGGAGCACGACTATGATACAGAGCTCTAACTGTAGCCTATTGGTGAGAGATGTCCATGCGTGCGACATCCGCAATTGGTCTGATATCTTCTGCACATTGTTCCATACTATACGTCTGAATACCTTGGCGAGCAATCCACAGGAAGAAGAAGTGGAGGTGTGTTGATACCCCATACATTGTGCAGCCCATAAAAGCTCCAGACCACACAGAATCCATACGTACACAGTCACCGGGAGCTATGAGTAAGTGCGTTCTGGTGGCACCTGCCTTCAACCGCACTTTCCATCAGTACTTCAAAAAATTAAATGAAGTACTTATGGGAAGAACCCACAAGTGTGGAAAGCAGAATGCTGCAGTTATGGTGTGAAGAAAAGGGGTGCCACGGGAACATTGCGTGACAAGCCAGCAAGTGTCTGCCGCGTTCATGTTTTTGCAGCCATCTATCAGCGCGCAACAAAAGCGCGGTTCTGCACGGGTTTCCGCCGAGTTAAACTTCATGATCTCCTATAGCTACACATTTGGTGGGTCTGGTAGCAGGAGACATTTTTGTGAACCCTATAGATAAACTTGATTAGTTGAAAACGTGTGCGGCAGCCCCTCCTTTTACATTGGAGTGGACCTTCACTCTAGGGGTGTGCATACACCCATTGCGACAGCTCAATCTGGAGTTCGAAGGGTCTCTTTAAAACAGCGAGTCAAGTGCGAAAATCGCGTACTCTCAGACTTTGACCTCCAACACAGTCTAGCAGTTTGAGTGGTGTGCACGAAGACTCAAGCTTGGTTGCCGGAGAAAATCATGGTCACCCGGTGATCAGGGTCCACTCCAAAAGGAGCGTGTTTAATGTTCAAGTCAGTCATTGACTACACTGCCATTACAGAGGGCCGTGCAGCAGTTGAGAGACCCCCTTCGACTAGTGGATTAAAAACTCAGCTTTAGCGTGTAGGTAGCTATGGCTCATCTGGGAGCCGAAGCATGAGTGCATAGACGGGCTAGCACTCTCGCAAACAGCCCGTGTGTCGCATTAGGCCTTTGTTCGGCAGTGCCTGACGGCTTACCCGGTGTAGTACCTGAGCGGGAATCAACTTGAATCGGAGTCTTATGCCTGAAATTTATCAACAGCACCATACATCAACCAGGTCATTTCCTTTGCACCACTTCTCCACCTCTTAGGTGCATTGTGGCTCTATGAAAAGGTCTCTCTGCTTTCAGCACCTTTGGCTTGAGTAGGCCTCGCCTAAAATTGCCAAGGAGCTAGATCTCATCTTCCGCGCCAATGTATCAATAATGTCTACATCTATCCTCCATCACGTCATGTGCCGTTCAAAGAAAGATGCAAAGAAACATGGCAAGGCAAGCCCCGTAAGTATGCCCACTCGGTACTTTGTACTACAGTCGTCTCCTGCGCTGGGGCACCGTATCTACTGCCCTGGCATTGCATTTTGTCTGTACCCCACAGTCCGGTGTCGTATCGGCCAAACTTGCTTGGAATTCATGTCAACTGGATAATGTTGCATGCAGTGCCAAGCCGCAGGCATGATCAAATTACGTATTGTTAACGGGACAATGTGAGGCTGCCGTTATGCGCGTGGAAAGCCTATAAGACTATCTGTGGCGCCGTCTCGTAGCAGCACATGATGAGGTCGCAGTTGCTTTTTTTCTCTGTGGCCGCCACGGCATGGGCCTTGGACAACCCAGTGGCTTTTTTTGCCAAAGTCAATGACAAATACGTACCGCTTTTCAACCGCATTAGTCCCCCTGGAAAAGTAGGGGTGTATTACTTTTCTTGGACTACCCAAGCAATGGATGCCTCGGAGTTCACATTCAAAGACGGCTACGTTTCTGATTCTGAAGGCTACGTTGGGTTCAAGAACGGCACGTTGCTTTACGGTGCGGTCAGCAATTCCCAGTTGGAATTGGACAGTGTGGGAAGAATCAAAAACAAAAGCTTTTACTCTTGTGATTCCATCATGAAATTGAGCCTGATACAGCACACACGTCAAGACCCATCGTGTTTCGCGGTGGATGTCTTTGTTTTGCCTTATGACAGGAAGAAGAGATCTCCCGTGAAGGGCAAGTATTTGCCTAGGGTAGCTAATTCGCCGAAAACAAAAGAGAGCCTTTCAACACTCCTGTCCAAGTTCCCGTTGGCCCTCTTTGCCAAAGTCAACGACGACTTCATGGTACTCCTGTCTCTCAGAGATGGCGCCTGGCCCAAAATCTTCAAGCTTCGCATCGACGAGCAGCCCTCAAAAGTACCCACGTTCTTTATGAAGGATAAGTTTATCGCATCATCCGACGGCTTCTTGGGAATCCACAAAAAAGAGGTTTTAGCCTACGGTCCTTACATGCCCAGAACGCGGTTGCATTTGAGCGCCAGCATGAAGATTGAAGATCACAAGTTTTATGCGTGCGGACAGAAGAAATTCTCCGACAAGGTGATAAAGATCAGCGGCGACGAGCTTTCGTGTTTCGACGTGGACGTCTACCTTTTGCCGTACGACAAAAGGATGAGGGGTCCGGCGGATGGTCTGTATGTTCCTGATAAACAGGCATCTCAAAAGAGCCCCAAAACCGCAGTTGAGGAGGTGACGGAATCCTCGCTGCTTTCCGACTTCCCATTGGTGCTCTTCTCGAGACAAAAAGGGGACAGCACCTACTTCTACCTTTCCAGCATCTCTTGTAAACTAGGCCCTTGTTTGGGCTATGGAAGGCGGTCGGCAGTGCCCGTCGAGTTCATTCTTAAGGGAGGCAAAGCCGTTACCAGCAGCTCGTCCCCAGGGTTTCTACTACTCCAAGACGGTTTTCTCAGCATACGTACCTCAGCCCCAGAGAGAAATTTATTCCTAAACAGCGACAACTGCATTGCAGACCGAGTGTTCTATTCTTGCACCAAAGAAGAAGGCAACGAAATTTGGTACATACCATACAGACTGCTGGGTCAATGCTCCGAGGTCGACATATGCTTTTTGCCTTACAACAGGAAGACAAAGACGGTTGCGAAAGATTGGAAAAGGTTGCTCGCACAGCAGAAGGTGTAGCTCCCGGCACGCAGCCGCTTCTTTCAGTCGGCCACATGGCAAACCAATGTGCCTCTGTCCCCATGGTGCAAAAGCGCAGCCACGGGTAGCTTCAGAGAACATCTCTGCTAGAAGTAAGTCAGTGAGATACTGAGGAACTCGGCTACGAACGTTGACAGACGCATTGAGGGCCGCTCTATCCAGCCGCAAGTCTGACCGCCATTAATGAATGTGTGCGCCAGTCTTACACAAGCGGTTTGGAAGAAGATGCCGTGGATTTCATTGATAAGCTAGATTAAAAATTAGCTAGGGTGAACCTGCTAAGGATCGCATCAGGCTCCTGCCTATTTGTTCTTTGTAGTAGTAGGCTTGGCTTCACGGCATGGACACCATGACATGATGGGAGCCTCCTGCTTGTTGATGTGGAAGCGTCAAGCTACCCCTAGGTACTCCCCATTACTAGAAACAGAAACCCTGACCGGCATGTAAGTGATTCCTGTCAGCGTCTGCAGTGAAGCTGCCCGAAATTGCGTGACTTGTCTTCAAGCCCAAACTTTTCCCCAGCTCGGCTTTCTGAAATGGGTCTCCCTCTGGTTAGTATTTAAACCGTAGCACATTGGTGATTCCTGGACTAATGGATCCCAAAACAGACTCCTCTTTCACTTTTCAAACCAGTCTATCTAGGTGATGTCCAAGTGCAAAGGCTAGTGCGTCTCCTGTCTCTGTTACTAGGACTGAGCTTCATGTTTAGTATGCAATGTATCGGAAGAGCACTCACTAGGTTGTCTCAGGTTGCCTGCACTCAAAGAGTCGGTAACCGGGCGCTTGAGCCCATTAGAGTAGAGAAGAGTGAGATTACAGAGAAGAGTAGCAGATGAGTAGAGTTACCACTAAGAAGTATAGCATCGTCTATAGAGAATACGGACAGGGAAGTACATGCAAGATCAGCTAAGCTACAATGTGTTTTCAAATCATGTGCTATGTCCCAAAATGCTAGAGAATTGAGATAGTTGCTAAAAGAGTAATGAGTCGTTGGACAGATCACGGATACCTTGACGTACATGCTAGGTAGCCTTTGAGCTTATTCTCTCGTCTGGATCGAAGATCTGTAGTTCTGATTTTTCCGATATTGATCATCTTTCATCATCTGTTGATCGTAAACAGCTCTAGCCCAACATTCTGGTGAATAGATTCCTCTTTTTATTCCTAAAAGAACGGCGTCTCCCCTCAACACGTCTTCTAGACGGTCCAATTCCGCCTGTTTGTGGTGCACTAGTGCAAGGTCAAGCGCGATGTGGTCAATGGTGGCAATCAAGTCTCCCTCGGGCGGAGAGAGCGGTCAAGAGTGGTGAGATACGCCAAGTTGGCAGCAAACGCGCCCGAAACGGGCCCTTGAGGTTGACCCGGAACCCACGCCGCTTCCGGAAAATTCCCCAGCTATTATCGACATTACAGAAGGTGCCACAAAATCAAGCCTCTTGCAGTTGATTGAGGACTTGTAAGCCAAGTACAACAGCTTTGAATTTAGTCACTTCGTAACCTCGCAGCGTGCTTGTTGTTCAGTCCCGTTTGTTAGCTACATCAAGGCTGATTATCTGTCACCAAAAACCACAATGCCAACCCTATGCTTGCTGTACGCTACCTAGGCCCTTTCGGAAACAATAAGCTGATTTCAATTGCTGCGTAGCCTGTTCTTGTGATATAAACAACCATCACTCTGGGCGCGCTCAACGTAGCCACCGTCGACATCTTGCATCTACTAATACAGCTTCAGCGCCTTTCGGGGGGCGTAGCGGTCAAAGGACTCAAGCTGATATGTTAAACTGGATTATTACCATCTAGATTATCTACCTTGTTCAACCAAATCAATATGCAATACACCAGCCAAGTTACCAAACAAAGTACTTGACTCATGACTCCGGAGGAACCCGGTCGGTCTTGCAATCGCACCAGTCAGTCTTGACCGGAAGAATGTATAGATTAGCCGCCTCGCAACGAATCGAATTCGAGGAGACATCGTTGATCAGCACAAAGTACCGTGTAGCCGTCTCTTTACACAAGTACGACTGCAACATAAGCCGCATGTTCTTGTCCAACACAATCTCGAGCGGGGGTTCCATGGACCTAGAGTAGGCCAACTTGTCTTTTTCAATGCCAACGGTTGCGATGCTCCCGTCAACTATTGTTGTGGCTCTCCCGTTCTTCAAGCTAAAGTGAGTGGGTGGGGCTTTTGGCTTTTCAAGACCAAGGAATCTGTGGACGGTGCCCCCAATGCTGCCAAGTGCTTCATATTTGCCGTTGATTACGGCATGGAAAGCGTGGAGAACGTCTGCCGAAGCCGTTGCCACAAGTAGGGCCAACAAACACCAGGATGCTTTCATGGTAGATGTGATGAGCTGGTCAGTGCCAGTTAAGGCCAGACACGGCTTTTCAAATCAATGTAACCACACTTACTGGAGGCATGACCAGGAACATTGTAGATAACTCCGTCTAGTCGAGCGGTAACGCCGGGTCGGTAGAACTTGAATGCGTCACAAATTTTAAAATGATGATGATGGTTTGAATCAGTGAGTGGAATAATAAATTGTCAATGGTGGGTAGGCAATAGTGAAATACTGGTTGGAAGTTATGGAGACAGGCTCGAAGAACATGGCGACCATACACCACCCATGCCATCTTCTTCGTGCGGTACACGTTAGTTTTATACAAAAATAAAAGAAAATAACGCTGTACCAAAATATTTTTGTATTGTTAAAGCAATTTGTTTTTTCATTGTTAAGGAAAATTGAGTAAATTTTAAATCGGTCGGGTAAAATTTACATTTTCTCAGAATTTTCTGTCGGATATACTTAAAATGTTGACAGTACGCAAGTGATTTTTAAGCTGAAGCCAAGGGTTGTGCGTGTACTTCGTAGAAGCACAAGTGTCATGTGTAAGCACAGGCTTAGGCTGTGTTTCGTTCGGTTGAAAGCCCTCACAGAAGTCAAAATAAAAGTCTGTAATTGGAGGACCGTTTGGACCTGAGATCTGTGATCGTGATGCCTTCCGAGGGTGACCTTGGGTGACTCTAGAACCAGATGGAATTGAGGGTGATTCCTGGAGGGCTGTGGAGGTATCCTGGGTTATGGGCCTGACTAAATAACGGAAGATAAGGGCTTTAGACTCATAACGGGTATGTGGTAAGGTACAGACGAGTGCCAGTGTCCTGTTGAGCTTGGTACTTACTGGGTGCCCTTTTAGTCAGCAGATCTTCCACAAAGCGCACAGGACGCATCTCCGGGGCTGGTTAATTATGCTATTGCCTCTTTCAGTGAGTACCTAGCTGTTGACGCGTGACCGGAGATCGGGAAAGACAGTCACACGCATAGTGTGACCAAGAGACAACATGCAGGACCACCAGTGGGTCGCCGGCCGCGTGGAAAAGAATTTTAAGCCATCGATGGGAGCTTGAGTTCTCCCGTAGGGTTAGGCGACAGAGCACACTGAACCCAAGCATTAAGTAGTAATTCCAAGTCTGATAATTAACACAAACCAATGAGCCTTTATGGACTTTTTAAAACGTTACTGTCTGAAACTGTTTCCTTTGTCTATTTTGCTAAAGTAAATGACTTCTGTTATCTGGCACTAATTGGCATGGTACCTCGAATACTAGCATGTTTCCAGAAAAAGTACGCAAAAACAATAAGGCTAGTTTTCAAGGCCGCTAGGCTTTACTAAAAACAATGGTTTTGGCTTGCTTTGGTGTGTGTCGATTGCTTTACTGACTTGAAAATGGATAGTTTCGGTGCATCAAAGTGCCTCCGTTTTATTATACCAGCTCATGATTTGCCCGGTCCAATTGGCTCCTTACGAAGTTTGGCGTACTTTTGCTTTGAGGTGGATTTAAACCTCTTGCATATGGCAAACAGAAGGGACGTGCATCAAAAGAGATTAACCCACCGAGAGGCTGCGACCACTGAGACTTTTTTGATACTGCCCTGAGCAGGCGATGCTTCAATTAACTCAACTGCAATTATCAGGCTAAAAAGAGTCGACTCGATTAAAGCTCTTTTTGCTTATGTGTTTTCTTTTCAATTATCGCCTGTGCTCATTTAATTGTGTTAAGTATCGTTGCCTTTATCTCTTTTACATGTTGGAGAATTTGGAACAAGAACTTTGAACTGCCGCATATTCCCAAGTGTCTATATTCTGCGACAGGGCCGACTGCTCCAATTAATGTCTGGCACATTTTAAAAAACATTTGACTCTGCCATAATCCTTGTGCTTGGAGCTTTCGCCGCCTCAACCACTGTAAAACTGTTATTCAATTCATCATATTTTTTGTCAGAGGATTTACTATATTTATCTGGTGTCGGTTATCCATGAAAACCATTACGTGCATTGTGGCTAACAAATGTATGAGTACCTAAACGTTGCTCCACAAGGAGTAACAATAGCTCCGGTGATCGGCAACAACGGAAGTATTAAGATATACCGGAATTACAACAAAGCCGAAAGGCAGACCCGGAAACCAATGGGCAGCTGGATTGAAGTTCCTCTCTACCGCGGATCTAGCTCGCTCTTTCCTATACCTCCTGCATGCCGAATGGCTGCAAATGCTGCAAAACGCGCGCGGGTTNACAAGGGGAAATGTCCAGTGATTGTCGACATCCATTAAATGATGATATCATTTTATCATCTAGGTGAGTAGGTACCTCTTCATTACCAATGGCATCAGGCAGAGAGATCTCGTCAGGATCCTTAGTGACTACACGTGGAGCGCTTCTTGTGGGTCTGGTTGAGGGCGCCATTGTAGTATAATGGTCTCTGATAATAAAGTTGATTACTTTTATGAATGTGGGGGCGGCCCTCCCTTCTTTATGGAAGTGGATCATTTAAATTAGCCGTTTTGTGGCACTAGTGTGCAAGCTATTGAAACAGCCCAATTAGGGAGTTGAAGAGTTCACTTGAAACGTCCTTGTAGAGCCATACGCATAAACCGCGCACTCATATTTTGACTCTCAACACGGCGGTACGGGTGTATCTTCCAATACACGTTGCGCGACTTACTGGCTGGCGGATGGCCATGACCTGTGGAATCTTGTGACCTACCCCATGGCTGCATACCACTCATCCACCCCGGTCAAACGTTCATTTAACAGGTAGTGCGTGGCACACTCTCCCTAATGGCGCTGGTTTATGCTTACGGCCTTGAATGTGGCTTCAACAATGA
>NKZR01001227.1:0-86672 GCA_002370795.1 Metschnikowia sp. 03-147.1 | reverse complement strand
GTATATGAAACGTATGCACGTTATATGCAAGAGTTACCCGGCTGGGATACCTTGCATCTCAGTATCCTTACGACGAATCCGTTTCCTAACACGTCAAAAAACGGTTGTATAGTGTAGTGGTTATCACTTTCGGTTTTGATCCGAACAACCCCGGTTCGAATCCGGGTACGACCTTTTTGCTCCTCTCGCGTGCCCGAGCTCGGCATTTATCTAACCCCACAACTACCCCCGCTTCCTAGGCCGTCTCACCTGCCTCCATCTACCCGTATCAGTTTCTGCTGTTCATTATCTATAAACTAGTCTACTTGGTGTCTTCTTTGGTGTAGGTTCTGAAGTTAGTATGTGGTTCACTGGAAGAGTAGGCGCCCATTGACGGACTCTCCACAGGGCCAGGGCCTGATACATAAAATATACATACTCGATGAGTTTCTCCAAGTCAAACTCGTCATCCTTGGCGGTGGCAGGTGCGGCCACGGCCTTGGCCTCTGACTTGGCTCTAGGCCAAGCAGCAATGGCGGTCACTGACCCTAAGGTCAAAATTGCAAGCTGAAGTTAGTAAGGCTGAGTGTGAAAGTGGGCCAGTCTACCCAGACAAAGGGTAATTCAAAGCCACAGACAAAGGGTAATTCAAAGCCACGGACAAAGGGCAAGTCAGACACGCCCACACAAATGGCAAGTCAGACACGCCCACACAAGGCCAAGTCAGACACGCCCAGGAGGCAGAGGGCCCTAGCTTGAATTGTCAAGAGCCGTCCCCTAGAAGATATGCTCGCACAACACTATCCCGTTCTGTACATACAACGTGTGGTTGCACTTGTCTGCCGAAAATGTTGTAAGCAGCACCCATTGGAGTAGTTGGTTGATGAAAGTTTGGAAGTCGCGCATCTTTGGCCTGGTATCGTCGCCTGCACACAGTGGTGGGTGCGAATGCTCGAGCCTGTAGCAACGACTCGGGTCCTGGGGAGAAATCCAAAATAGTGGTAAAAGTCCCAGTCAATTGGGTCTATTTGGAAAGAGTCTTTTCTCCTCGATGTGGATGGCAATAGATTGCCTATGACGACGCTTTGACTCTTGCAATAGTGAGCCTGGTTCTGCGGTTTGGGATGTTCGTTGATAGTTATGTTCAGCTCCTGCCAGCACTGGTTCCATAAACAGAGCAAGTCGCGTAGAAGCAGATAGAGCCAGATGACTCAGTCTTTAGTAGACTTTGGTAGAGCTTCAGGAGTTGGTAGACCTTTTGCAATGTACCCCGATTCACCGTACGGATCTGGAGTCTCAGAAGATAAAAAGGTTGCTCAGGTCACTGACACACTTCAGTTTTAGGTTTGACAGACATCTGCTGCTCGCCAGATTAAATCTCTGGTGCGAAAACTCCATGGTCAAACTGTTCTGTAAGTCTTTCTGTCACCCCGGTTTCTATCTTGGATTAGCAAACAGCATTGGGATAGGCTTTAGTCGATCCCATGCAGATACCCAAGTATTGCCCGATTTTTTGAGCCAATCTCTGGGTTTCCACTAAATCACGCTCAGATGAAGAAACTCTCAGCAACACAATCGGCAATTCTCGGGGCTCGGCAATTGACAATCCACTAATCTCCAAATCACCCACTAGTCAATGGCACTCGCTTCTCGCCAGTAGTTCTCATGGCCAAACTTGCTAAGCACCTTGTATGCACCCTCGTCATCCTGGGTATACATGGGAGACCATTTCATAAACGATAGGCTGGGAATCTGCCCCTCCCAGAGCACGTGACACGAGTTCTGGGAGAGGTCCGTCGTAGCCTGGCCTTCCTTCTTGGCCGACGGCTCGGTCCACTTGATTCGCTGGGTCATCAACTTCCTGTAGAACTTGATGGCCTTTGCTCCACCCTCCACTATCACAAGATTGAATTTTGGGTTGACCAAACAGATGCCCACAAGATCCAACTGCTTGGCGTTCATGTCCACCTTGAAGAAATGCTGGCCGTCACTGAGATCGGACACTTTGTACACCGTCGTGAAGAGGCCCTGGGACTTATCCTTCTCCTGCAGGGCCTTGAGCTTCTCAATGCGTTGCTCATGTGTGAGTTTGCGGGCCTCGTTGGTCTGCATGTGCTTGTTGTAGCGGTCTTGCACCTCCTGGCGGACTCTCATCTCGATGCCTGTGGGATCGTTGATAGCCTCGTTGGTGAGCACGTTCATGAGGTTCAGAAGCTTGACCTTGGGGGCAGGGGCCGGCTCGAGCCCCAAGCGGATGCGGTCCTGGAGGTCCTGGTGCTTGGCTTGCCGCTCGATCTTCCTCTTTCGCTTCATTTCCTTCTTCGTCAAGTAGATTTTGTCCTTGACGGCATTCTGGCCGGTGGCGCCAGGAATGGGCACCGGGTGCTGTATGTAGAGCGATACCGGGCTGTCTTCGTCATCGTATATGAAGCGACGCTGCTCCTTCCGCTCAAACGCCTCGTACAGCCGCGTGCCCAAGTACGGCCGGTCCCACCACTCGATCAAGGGCGGCATCCGGGGCTGGTACAAGTGTTCCTGCGTGTTGACCTCGGGGAGGATGCCCTTGGCGTCTTTTTCTCGGATACTCTGCTCGTGAGCCCGCTCCGCAGCTTCCTTGCGGCGGAGCTTGTCGGCCTTTTGGATCTGCACGCCCTGCTGGTTTATCCTCAAGGGACGCCGGTGCTGCGGAGCCAGTACGTCGTGCTGGTTGATGTAGGGGTTGAGCGACGTGGCGTCAAAGGCAGCGCGGCTGCCGTGCAGGCTTGGCTTGGTGGCCTGGGGAAGTGCAGCCATGTCCCGAAGGAGCGGGTGGAGCTTGACGCTCTTGAGTGCAGGCGCGTCAGGCGGGCTGGTTTGGCGCCGTTTGGACATGGTGCAGCGGAGGACGAGCGCGGGTGTTGATGGAGTAGCGAGACTGGTCACGTGATGCGATGTTGTAGGGTAGGTTGACTATGGTCCACGACAGACAGTATCAAACAGTATCAAACAGTATCACAGTATCAAACAGTATCACAGTATCAAACAGTATCACAGTATCAAACAGTATCACTGTATCGAACAGTATCACTGTATCAAACACGCATCGAATACAGTATCAAACACATATCGAGTACAGTCTCAAACACATATCGAATACAGTACCATTTACACATCCATAGGTCCTGCTAGTATCGCCGTCTCTATGCTAGTCTTTTCCATCAAAGTGACCGCGTAGTCCAACGTCTTGCTCACCCGGAGTCATTAGGCTTCTCATCAAGAATAAAAAATAAACGGCTATATGAAATTTATATATTCCAGCAATAGACCAGGCATTTATTAATCCTAAACTCGCAGCTTAGCTGTGTGCATTTTTTATAGATATATATAATATAACGGATACCCAGCGAATCGAACGCTGATAGNTATAATATAACGGATAGCCAGCGAATCGAACGCTGATAGCTAAAAAGCAACTACGTAGCAAGTAGATTAGTTTACCAATACCGAGCTATCCTTTTATTACTTCGCATCGCATCAGACTCGAACTGACACCTCTTATAGTGACATTATAAGGCTTTACCTTTGAGCTACCAATGCTTACTGAGTCGACATGATTCGAACATGTATAGACCTAGCTCAAATCTAGGTGACTTGCCAATTAGTCTACGACTCATCTCTTTCCCGTTCGCACCCGGGCATATCCTTTTCTTCATCTCTCGTATATATTTTTACCCTTTCTTTTATTAAATTTTACCCCTTCGGTATGATTAGGGCATTTTTTTATGCCCTAGGAGCCGGGATAATGCTTAATCCCCCGAAGGGGTAAAAGAATAACCCGCAGGCGGGAATTAAGATATACCTTTTTCTATGTGCTATCCCCCTTAGGATGGAATTATTAAATGAATATTTTTAGGTCAAAGCCCCATATAATATCCCTATCTCTATGTTAGATCCGCCATGGGTAACACGCTACCCATTAGGATAATAGCACCTTCGTTTCCCGATTAGTCGCACTGTGACTCGCCTTTCACCTTATCTCGTGACATGGCGCTGAAGCCGCCTCAGTGGTTGCCTATATAACTACCTAGATTCCCACTTACTGGGAATCGATCAATGAATACACATCTGATAGGCACCAGACGCTACTACAGAATCTAATACTCTATTAATCTTTATGATATAATATCCTCATATTTATCTTTATGATATAATATCTCCATTTTTATGGGGCCCGAATGAAATAGGCTCCCCTAGCGGGATATAAATCATGGGGCCAAAGGCCCCATTATATCTGAAAGAAAATTGAGGCCCTAATCATATCCCTCTGTATTGTGTCAGCTGGAATCTAAATTTCCGGCTGACTCAGAATTCGGCCTTAAAATCTTGCTGCTCCTGTATTGCAATAGCTATCTTTATGGATTCGTACTTGGCTTGCGTGTACATTTCCGAGCTGTAAGTCATAGACTGCACTAGAACCGACAGCGTGAGTGATCACTTCATGGGCGTGAGTGATCACTTCATGGGCGTGACAGGTACCCGCCGTTTTCCAGAGTTTTCCTATTTTGGTTTGCTTCTGGAACTTTGACATGGGGCTATCAACTTAAATAGGTTGCAACGAGTGGCTGCGAAATGGCTGCAAAGTGTCAGTGGTTCAAATACTCAGGTCGCGCAGCTCTATTCGGAAAGTGTCCCAAGTAGTGCCCTACCGAAATGATATTCCTGGTCCCAGCCTCGATAAGGAAATGGATTTCAGACGCAGATGCAATTACCCGAGAACACAAAGGTAGATATCGGACCTTTACGGGACAACTCATTGCAACAGCAAGCATAGAATCAATCTGAGCATTCTGCCAAGCAATATGTATCTAGTAAATGGAGTCTGTCAGTCTCCGGTACTGGTGTCCAGCTACCAGTATTTTTAGCTGGTGATCCCCACGCCACCATTCCCAGCACTACCCCCATATCCATAGAGCTACTTCTCTCACCATAGCCGTCGTGTGCCACAGAATACATCGACTCATTCACTCACCATAGACTTCAATGGGTCTAGCACGTATCTGTATGAGGCCGTACAGTATTGGCTATCGCAGCCCTACCCGTAGAAGCGCCAGTCCTTGTGTGGACCTTGGACAGCGACAAATTGGACAGCGACAACTTGGACAGCTGGAAAGTTAGTTCTTTTCTGGATGAGTCATTGCTTGCCCAGATAAAAGGTGGTATAGGTTTATCTTTGGGATAGCTCCAAGTAATACGTGACTATTGTATGTTGAACTCCTATTATTACTGCGATCACAGTGCCGTGCAATGTGGAACTGTGACTTTTCTGTTGCGTTAATGGGTCTAATCCACGTTTTCTTCAATAAAGTCTTTTTAAACGTGGCAGCCCTTACATTCGTCGCCTATTTTTGACGGTAGTAGACAGAGCTAGACAGAGCTAGACGGGAGCCTAACCTCACCTGGCCTCTTTAATGTCCAGCATTGTCATCTGTATGCAGTGGTGGAACACCGGGCTATTCCTATATTCACTATTCAACACACGTCAACACTATCGGGCATGGCAGACACCTACATCAACAAAGCAGCGAACCCAAGGAAGAAGGCCCCGATGGCATTTCTAGCGGCCCCGTTGATGGAGGTAACGCTTGCGGCGGTGGGGGGTTGGGGAGATGTTTTAGCCAGGCTAGCAGCTTTTGGCTTGACAGGGTTGTTTGAAGCGTTGTCTGGAGAGTTGTCTGAAGTGCCTGAAGTGCCTGAAGAGCTGCCTGGATTGGAGCGCCTGGGCTCTGCAGTCGACTCGGCTACATCTGTAGCCTCACTAGGGCCCTTCCGAACAGAAGACTTT
Source organism: Metschnikowia sp. 03-147.1 (assembly GCA_002370795.1). Taxonomy (NCBI): domain Eukaryota; kingdom Fungi; phylum Ascomycota; class Pichiomycetes; order Serinales; family Metschnikowiaceae; genus Metschnikowia; species Metschnikowia sp. 03-147.1. The sequence continues at coordinate 80,872 of NKZR01001227.1, read as the reverse complement.
GCGGAACCCTCCACTTGGGCATCATGGTCAGTGCCCTTCTCAGGCTGGCCCTGATTTCCAGAAAATTCTTTTTCGGATCCCTTTTCGGAGCCCTTTTCGGAGCCCTTTTCGGAGCCCTTTTCGGAGCCCTTTTCGGAGCCCTTTTCGGAGCCCTTTTCGGAGTCCTTTTCGGAGTCCTTTTTGGAGCCCTTTTTGGATCCCTTTTCGGAGCCCTTTAATTCCCTGTCGGATCCCTTTCCTGGACGTACTGCCCCTGTCTCTTGGCCTTCAACGTCTTGGACAGTTTCGGGAACAATGCACACTCCGGTGACTGTCAACGTAGTGGCACTAGCAACAGTCACTGTCGAAGGCTGACAAACCTGGGCGCACTTGGTGATTGTCAACGTTGTCTTGTGGGGACAGTAGGTAGTGTAGTCAGTGTAGGTCTTCCACACGGTCCTAGGGGAAGCGCATTCAGTGCAGATGGTGGCAGTGGAGGTAGTTGCATTAGTCACCGTGACGTTTCCTTTGGCGGAATCAAAGGTGGACCCGGTGGATGCATGTGGCATATGGTGGGTGACCGATTTGCTTGCGTCTGGCTTAGATTCAGTGGTAGGCATGGAAGAAATCACAGTTGATGATTCAGCGGTCGAGCCAGAAGTGGCCATTGGAGAGCCTTTCATAGTTGGTACTTCAGTTGGTACTTGTATAGTTGACCTGGTAGTTGGCCCTTTCATAGTCGATCTAGTCATAGTTGATTCTCCTATAGTTGGTCCTTCAGTTGGTCCTTCAGTAGGTCCTTCAGTTGGTCCTCCAGTTGGTCCTTCACTTGATTTTCCCATAGTTGAAGAATCTTTCATCGATGACGAACCGTCTGAGGTTGAAGAGCCTTTTGTGGAAGAGCCTTTCGTAGTAGAAGAACCTTCCATAGTGGATGTACTGTCCATAGCTGAAGAATGCTTGGTTGAATGCCCTTTTGTTGAGGAACCGTTTATAGTTGACTCTTTCGTAGCTGGAGAACCTTTTCCAGTTGAAGAGCGATTTGTAGTAGTTGACCCTTCCATAGTCGATCTTGTCATAGTTGAACCCCTCATAGTTGAGCCTTCTATAGTCGACACCGAGCTCATTGTCTCTGATCTTGTCTCTGAGGTCTCTGAGGTTGTCTCTGATCTTGTCTCTGAGGTCTCTGATCTTGTCTCTGATCTTGTCTCTGAGGTCTCTGAGGTTGTCTCTGATCTTGTCTCTGAAGTTGTCTCTGACCTTTCCTCTGACCTTGTCTCTGACCTTTCCTCTGACCTTGTCATTGTGCCTGTCCCAGAACCCTCAGTAGAACCACCCATCGTTGAAGACCCACTTGTTTCCCTTCTGCTTGATGATTCAACCACCGTGCTGGAAACGCTAGGGACGTGGGAAGACTCGCCGTCCCGTTCCGCTGTGGGTACAAAAGTGTCAACAGCGGAAGAAATCGTCGCTGTACTGCTAGAAACAACTGTGGACATTGAGGAAAACGTTACAGTTGTGTCTTTTTCAGGTTCAAAAGTCACTTCCACAGGCTCGCAATCATAACCGTCTTTAGCTTCATCAAGGACTATTCGGTTGGGAGCTAAAGAAGTTAGGCACGAGTACTTATTAGAGATGTGTCTAATTTCTCCTTCCTCAAAAAGATAAGCTACGTAGGCCGTTTTCAAACCGAAAGCATACGCATTGAACAGGTCTTCCCTGCCTGCTAAGAGGCCTGAATATGTATGATTGTATTCAGCCATGAAAACGACGTATCCCGGAAACGCTTCTCTTCTGAAAAGCTTCACAGGGGTAAGGTCCGGGGATCCATGGGCAAGTAAATTGCCTTCGTCAGAGCCGGGTTTGCTGAAATCGTAACCGAGCCGCACCTTAGTGCCATTGTTGAACTTGATGTACAAGCCATATACGTGTCGTTTTTGTTTTTCCACTGGCTTGTACAGGCCCTTTTCAGGGGCCCGGCTTGTTTCGTTAAATGGCAAGTAGTAAATATCTGCTGGCATACAGTCTTCTCTCAAGTGATAGGTGTAGATCCTTTGTGCCTCTGCCTCCGGACACGAGTAGAAAAAGGAGTCCTTGACCCTGTGATTTTCAACTAATTCCAATTGAGATTCTTGACCACTAATACTAAATTCTTCGAGAAAGACATCCACATACCGTAAATCAAGGTCACCGTTCGTAGCAACAGGATAGATATTATCAAGTCCCAACTCAGACTCAAACTGAAGGATTTCTTTAGACGCATCGCCCCAGCCGAAATTATTTGTCGTGCCGAATCGGTGGAGTGGGTGGAAGGCGCCGTTGACCTCGGCAAACAACGCTAAGTCTGCGTGAGCCGTGGCTGCGACGAAAAACGCAAGAATCAAGTGAGCAAAGTTCATGACAGCTAAGTCTTTGATCTTAACACTGGCTTTAATATTCTGAAGAGACTGCCTTTATAGGATTGACTGCCTTTATAGGATTGACTGCCTTTATAGGATTGACTGCCTTTATAGGATTGACTGCCTTTACAGGATTTGAGCTACCTTTATAGCATTTGACTGCCTTTATAGCTTTGAACTGTTTTCATAACACCAAACAACAGGATCCACGCGAGATCGCCGGAACAATAGCAAAGCGCTCGTGTACTATGCACCAGGTGCATTGGCGACAAGCCACTCGCCAGCGCCGTTCGGGGCCCTTGTCATCGCAGGTGTACACACTTCACCAGCAGCCCCACTCAGGCACACCCGTTGGTCACAATCACGGCTTCTGCGTCTACTGGCCGGGGCCTTCTTGCAAACGAACGTCAGAAGGCGCAGCCAAGCGGGCATTCATGCGTCTCCAGTGGACCGTATCAGGCAAAGTCACGTGAGAGATCGACGGCATTGTGCTGGAGAAAGTAGCAGATCACCGCCCAATTCGGGGTCCCATAATGCCATGGCGGATCCAACACATTGTTCCAGCTAGGCCGGGTTCTTGGCGCTTTGAGCGCTGTGTGCATGCGCCAACAAGCATTGCCATAGAGCATTGCCATAGAGCAGTGAGTCCAACAAGTGGAGTAGTGTTGCCTGCGAGTCTTAAAGTGCATTAGTTTTGCTGGTCTCCAGCAGCACATCAGGTCAGTAGAAGCTAAAATAGACAGTCTGCATACTCTCGCTGACTAAAAATAGCCAGGACTGAGCTTTCTGCTACCAAAAAAGCAATAAAAGCACTGGACCTGAGCCGTGCGTCCACCAGCCTGAAAAAGGGCAAAGGCCTGCATCAGGGCAGTCTCTCGTAAGGACAGCCTCTTGGCATGCATCGGAGCGCTGAGATCGTTTAAGTCTGAAAGTCCATTCATAGGATCTGATGCAGATCCTGCGTCTACTTGCAGATCGTGTTACTTTTCAGACTTTCTTGTTGAATATGGGTCTAGTCCACGTTTCCTTCAATTATCCTTTTAAACGTGGCAGCCCTTACATTCGTCGCCCATCCTTGAGGTAGCTAGACAGAGCTAGACAGAGCTAGACGGGAACCTAACCTCACCTGGCCTCTTTGTCTAGCATTGTTATCTGTATGCAGTGGTGGTCACCGGACCATTCCTCATGTTCACGATTCAACACGTCTACAAACTGTAAGTTAATCAGTCTGATGGCTGGAATTATTACCCCGATGTTAACACATCATAGGCATGAAGCTAGTGCTGCTATTAACAGCTCAAAGGCCATTTACAGTTTTTGGCACTTTTGACGTTCTCTATACTTATCATGAATGTTCCGAATCTTAGACCTTCATACCACATCCACCCCATAATTACTTGGCATTCAGAGTGCCACAACACTGGTAGTTACTTGATGTAACTCGCCTGTGGGTCCTTGTTATGCTTCTCACTAAGAGATCGAGTCCAGCCTTCTGTCTCTTTGTTCAATTAACAGCTTGAGGTTACAGCTTGAGGTCTCCCAGATTTACTCTACAGGACTACTGATGAAAGATCTCACTCTTAGCTACTCGCTATATTCGTAAAGAGTGAATTTGACGGTCCAACGTACTCATTCTGCTTTGTCTTCATGTCTACTGATATGTCTTTGCTGCAAGAAGCGCAGACACATTCTAATATGCCTGGGGACAGCAAGACGGATCATTCGTGGAATCGCTTGGTATGTCTTTCCCAGACTTCAGTTGCTGTGATTAGGCATGCTCGCTCATCACCCTGTTTGCCCAGCAAAGACTGATACTATTGTAGCTTGTAGGAGAAGTCTTTGCTGGAGACACCTAGTGACACAGACTATCGGACCATTGATTGGTCATAAGTATGTTTTCAGTCCTTTCTTCTCTCAACCCTTGTGATTCTTCAGTTGGTGTGGGAACACTCACGGACGGGAGTCAGAAGTGGAATCATAACTGAAGTCGTAATAAAGAGTCATGCCTGAACGCCGATACTCAAGGGCGTGCAAACTGCCGCAGATGTAGTCCTGGTCGTGTAGTCCATCAGATTAGTGGTCAGCCTCGAGTGGGTCCACCTGCAGACCGCTCTACCGCTTCTTGCTTGGATGAATAGCTCGATGCCTGAATGCGCAGACAATTTATTGTTCTAGGATAGATGACTGAAGTATGACTCGGCTGTACCACGCCCTTTCCTCAGGAAGCAATGGCTCATTGATTATGTCTGCTCTCTTCGGGATTTGACGTACTGACCAAAGTGTTCGATCTAAGTTGCCTTGTTAGGTTTTCAAGAAGTGCTCGGAAACATTATGGATTTGCTCTGCTTCACTTTCAGCAGCTCCAATTTCAGCAGCTCCAATTTCAGCAGCTCCAATTTCAGCAGCTCCAATTTCAGCAGCTTCAATTTCAGCACTTCGTTATTGGGGGTGTTTCAAGCAGGTAAAGCTTTGGGTGGCCTCCTTCATCATAACAATTTCGGTTCATCCACGATGGTGCCTCAATTCACTAGCGAAACTTGGTGAATGCGTCTCAAAGAACTCTGTAAAGTTATCTGCAAGTATCACGGCCTCTGAGTGACTGCATGGTATGGATAAAAAGCAGATATCATCCCCCGGCTTATCAACATTAGTTAGCGATCTGATTTTGTTGCAAGGCGATACTTCTGGTAGCTTGCAGAGTGTTTTGTTCCAGAAACGATTATCGGACAGTCTGAATGAGTCAGTAAAGATAAGTATGACACGAATGTTGAGGCTTCATGCTTATTAATGGTGAGCTGAATAGTGGAGTTCTCGTCAAGCTTTGTAGCTCGCTTTTTCCTCTCTAATCAGCTTGTGTCAGGGGTTCCAGTATCACTCATTCGGTTCATTTTCCCAGACTGCTTGCCACTCACTTGTTGACTGTATCTCGTATGTGATTCTTCAGTCTGCTCGAGAATCATCGAGATAGGACTTCCATGCCAGTGGATATCCGAACTGTAAGTTCAATTCCGTACAGATGAATCACAACCTCCGTCTTGCATTTTAAAGCCACCGTCAATAATTTCTGAATACCCCTCTGGACTGTATCCTATGTGTAAAACCCCGCGTGAAATAACTGTCCGTTGCGAATAGGGCGCTAGTTCTCTCACCTCTTTAAAGCAAGTGTTTTTGGCAATATGTGAACACCTCCTGGTAGTTTTCAAACTCAACATATTCTATTGCAGCCCGCACTTTCTTCTTCAATCCGCTGATATAAGCGGTGAGTTCCCACTTGGGATGCAATGGGTCAGCGAGTGCGAGTAGCTTCGAAAACTTGATGTGGTAATCCCGGAGCGAACCACTTTGCCTGCAAAAGTACAAGGCCGTGTTGTGAGGATTCCGAGGAGGAGCAATGCTCTTTTCCACGCGTAGTAATGCCTCTACCATGGCATTAAAAGACTTTTGGTCACAGCCTTTGTAGCTTCTCCAGTCGCTAAACCACTTGGCGTGTCGGGGTACTTTCATTGCGAGAAGGGCAAAGCAGTCTTCACTTCCAAGCCGGTACTTGGAAGCGTGCCGCTGCACGAGCTCTACCGTTCTCTTGATCTGGACAAAGCTCAGTCTCTTGGACACTTTGGGAATGGCTGCAACACTAGCCGTAGACACCTCGCCCTGTCTTTCTGCTGCGACATGCTCCCACCCCGGCTCATGGTCCGATAACGAACTTATCGGTGTTTCGGGGCTCGACACATGGCTGGACACGGGTGCTGACGAGTAGGCTCGCTCCGCAAGTGCCTGGACCTCCTCGTTGGTGCGTTCGATGGCCGCAATGGCCGACTTGCTTGCCTTTTTCTCTCTCAAATCCTGACCGCAGCGGGAGAAGCTGCCTCTGTAGCATAAGATATCGTCGCTGTGGGCATGTATGCTCGTTGCGGTACCTGGCGAAGCGTTCGGGGTGCTAGGAGAAGCCATTGGATTTTCGGGGATCAGATGCCAGCCTGCAGGTTCGTGAATACTAAGCGTTAACTGAGTATTCAATGTGGAAAAGCCTGATCGAACATGAGGCCGAGCACTGCCTTATAAGTCTGAGCATTGTCGGGTAATGGCTTGCATGGATGTGCAGACGCGACGCAGCTGTTGCGTTGAAGGCAGGGTGTGGACGTGACGTCGTCCAAGCGGCATGCGTTGCTAGGAGACGATCAAAGAATTCGAATAAGAGACTATGTCTTGACGAAGCTGGTGACGAATAGTGTAGTTTGAAGTTCTTGAAAAAGAAACCCAGCATGGGGATATGCATTTTGGCAATCGCGCATGAAATGTTTCACATGCTGAAAAATCCTCGACTGAACGACGAATGTGTTGCAGAAGAGCCCTGGAATTGCTCAAGACTACCGAAGCGAGGTGTGTAGAGCAGTCGATGCACCAGATAGGTCCTCAGGTGCAGTAGATCACGGCCTGTAATTAGTTTGATACACTATCACAGGAAGTATATCAACTTTCACCGTACCACAACCACCACACTGGTATCATGCTGCTGCTTTTTCACACAATGCGCCGAGTTTCAATTCAACAGAAATAGCTCTGTTTTCCAAGTAAACCCGAACAAGCCGGTAAACTCTCGCTGCATGGTATCACTGTGTGCAGGATAACCACCTGGGTGTGTTCAGACTAAGGCATGATCGTGCACTAGCGAGAGGCAAAGGGACCAAGATTCAGGTCCACGAGAGCTGCATAGCCGGTACCCGTAGCGTAGGTTTGGCAGTACTTCGGAAATGTCACCGACTCAGGATGTACGGAGACGTACTCCATGTACTTGTTGACGAGTGGGGCATTATGGGTCTTGGAGAGTGAAAACCGGCCTGCTAGACAATAGGGCAGTATTGACCTTGGAAAAGCAACTGTGCAGGCCTGGACGAGCCCAAAGGTGTGACATTACACCAGTTCTCTGGTTAGGTTTTGCGTATCGTGTTCCTCCAGAAGATCCATGCTACTTCTTGAGTGCGTTGGACCATTCACTGGCTTCTGGTGCTCCGGGTAGTCCAAGGCCACAGGACGGTACACATGGTCGGTAGTTGCCTGGAATAGGCAGCGATAACAACATTGGTAGTGTGCTGCCCACGGCGACACATCACTCCCATCATAATCACTTCATTAAAAGTCCTTGGAAAGGTTATGGATGTCAACCTAGCACCAAAAAGAGCTAGTACTTGGAATCAGATAATCATCTTGAGAACTGACTCTGAGGTTCGACTATTCAGACGAACTAGAGTGTTGGAAGAAAGAAGCAAGTCAATGCCACTGGTACCTTCGTGATCCATTCGTGGTGGCGAGTGTCTGAAACGCCCGTTTAAATCAGGGTAGGACGATAATCCCTTGACTGGATACTTAGTGATCTTCTTCACAGAGATTATCAGGACCTCTCTGGCCACCTTCTATTATCTGGTGCTTTGGTCATGCTTGAGGGAGAGCAATAACTCGAGGATTCATTTTGGTGCCCAGCTCCAGCATACTTAGTCAGTAAGCACGACCTTACGGTAGCTGACTAGTTATCAGCATCACAACTTGGAAGATGGCAAGGCGCTTTCTGGACAGGAATTTGATGTCCTTGTGTGATCCTGAGTCGGAAGCTAGTCCCCAGAAACTGATGTTTCTTGATGAGCTGATATTTCTGAAGATTTGTAAGCAGGATCGGTTCAGGCACAGAGTTCAGGCACAGATTTTTCTTGAACTCAGAATCCTCTTTTTCTTCCCTCAGGTTTAGCGACGATGTTTCCTGAGACTCCGAAACTAGTCAAAAAGATTCAGGGCAGTTTCCCGGGGCTCAATCAGACTGTACTATTCAGAGCTGTCTCTCAGTCCCAGAGACAAGGTTTCTGCCGGTCTGAAGTCAGTCTTTCTCCAGCTTCAGAAAACTGGCTCTCCGGTTTGGTGACAGCTAGAGTTGAAAATGCCCTAAATCATGCTAGACTGCTGTCACAGCTACCTGTAAAGGTTCCTGTCAGGATTTGTCACTTCTTCAGGCCCAGTTACCTGTTTCAATATTGTTCTGGGAGATGCCTGTGAACACACTGGAGCGTGCAATGAGCAGTGTCATTTACCATGATACCATGCATCATGGAGGTCAGCACAACTGGACTTAAGCCTTGGCTGATTATGGTGTGACAGATGCTCACCCACAGGCATTATCGATTCGACAACCTCTCATGATTAGCACCTGTTTAAAGTTGATCTCGCACCGGTTCAAAAAGATTCACCTTTAGTAGGCCGTGTAGTATGCACCGTCGAATCAATCCACGACTGACGCTTCTCTTTCTGTCACAATGGTGAATGCCTACTTGACATCCCGGTACCTTTGAGGGCTCCAGATAGGCGGACATTTATTTTGCTGGTCTGCACTCTCATCACTTTAGGCTCACTCGAACTCCCAGATGTGATTTAACCTTTCACAGTTCCCTGAAACCCGCCAAGCTCTATACTCTGGGATGGTCCTGTACATGACAAGCAGTAAACAACAGCACAACACCCATATCAAGAGCCCTCTGAAACAACGCAATCTGGACCTCGGCATAACTTTATCTTGACGAACCGTCAGTCGAACAGTCACTACACCGCCATATGGTCTTTGGATTAATAAACTCCCATTAATTATTTGCACCTCATTTCCCACACTAGTGCTCATCAGCCTCAACTCTAGGCAGCCTCTTATAGCAGCTTCTAAAAAGAACGCGACTGCGCCATGCTTATATACCTTTTCTCGCGGTGGCTGCAAATCGCGTGGTGCACGGGCCTGCATCCCGCGCAACATCTCACTGTTATCATACACCACACTCCTCCTTCGGCGGGGAATGGATCTCAACACACTCTTCCTACTGTGGCTCGAGGCCCACCATACGGAGCTCTCGCAAAAGGGGTCTAAGCTCACCTTCGCTTACAGCAAGGCCATAGAGAAGCTCCGCAGCTACCCAAATCCCATCACCACACCCCAGCAGATTAAGAGCATCCAGTACATCGGCGACAAGATCTTCCTACTCCTCTGCTCGCGATTGAAAAAGCATTGCTTGGAAAACAACCTTGACATTCCGCCTGGGTTTGAAAACCACGTGTCGTTGAATGACCAGGGCGGCAAGCGCAGGGGCGAGCTAGACCTGGACACAGGCCCGGCCAAGAAGCGGCGCGTGAATAAATGGGTGCCCAAGCGGCGCTCGGGGTCGTGGGCTATCTTGGTGGCGCTTCGCTTGGCCAAACGCGGCCAGGCTGGCCTCCTGAAAGACGCTATAATCGCAGATGCGGTTCGGTTCTGCGATCACTCGTTCACGGCCAACCCGGCGGCAAGAGACTTCTACTCGGCTTGGGACGGCATGAAAACGCTCTTGAAACGTGAGCTCGTGGAGTGTGTGGGGCGGCCCAAGGTTTACGTGCTCACCGAAGTGGGGGCAACGATGGCCTCGTTGATCATACAGCAGGAGGGCATTGAAGTGTCGAGTCCTGAGACCCACGAGGAATTGCAGGACTACTCGTTCGACAACGGCGTGCGCTACTCCCCAGACACGTCCCGACTAGTCCAGTCGCCGAATGTGTCAGCTGACTTGTTCCTCATGCAGTCTTCTAGTCCGCTACGAACGATCCAGGACGCAGTTCCGGGGGGCTTGGTGCGTGAAACAACACTGAAAAGCGCTCCAAAAAAGCTGAACTTGAATACCCAAAGTATTCCGGGCCCGAGCGAACCCCCAGCTGACGACATGCTACGCCAGCCCGTGCATGACCGTGCCAATAGAGTATACGCAGGAACGCCGTACGAGATCTGGCCCGGCGACTCTTTCGACATTGTGCTCTTGATTGATAGCCGAGAGATACGCTCGCAAAGCGAACGAGACTTTTTCTACAACAGAGTGGTATCCAACGGCGTCAGTTGTGAGGTTCGTTCCCTCAGCGTGGGCGATGTGCTTTGGGTTGCCAGGAACAGGCAGCTGAAAAAAGAGGTGGTGCTCAACTACGTATGTGAGCGCAAACGTCTCGATGACTTGGCTATATCTATTCGAGACGGGCGTTTTGCCGAGCAAAAAGCGAGGTTGAAGCGTTCGGGGCTCAAAAACGTCTACTATCTTGTGGAGGAGGCCGGTTTGGGTGACGTGCAGCGCATCATCGATATGAAGAAGCTGATTGAGACGGCGATATCTATGGTGATCACTACATCCAACTTCTTTGTCCAGCGGTTTCGGCGTATTGACGACACCATTGACTGGTTGGTGACGATGACCAACATCATGATCAAACGGTTTCGGAGCCGTCGCTTGATGGTCTTGAAACCAAAATGCATCAACACGCAGGACGAGTACTTGAGTCTCTTGACCACATTCAGGGACAAATTTGAGAGCCCACCTCGCAAACTCGATTTTCAAGAGCCACTAGAACCGGAAGTGCGACTATCGAGGCAAAAATTGGACCTGAAGCAAAACTACGAGTGCGTGCACTACTTCCACATGTATCAAGCCACATTGGTCAAAAGCAATATGATGACTGTGAAGGACATGTTTCTCCTCATGCTCATGCTGGTGCGTGGAATCTCTTTCGAGAAGGCAATCATGATCCAGCAAAAATTCAAAACTCCCCGAAAATTGATTGAATTTTACCGGGAGCACGACGGACCAGTTAATGAAAAGGAGCAACTTATGCTGAATGTCTTCTCCGGTGCCATCGGCAGCAAAAAGATCAATAAAGCAGCACTGACCGCTATGTATGAAGCTTGGGGAATTTGAAGCACATCCAGATTCGGTGATACAGCTTGTGGTTACAGTCGATCGAGACGACAAGAGAATCCACAATATTGCATTTTCACAGTGGCTATCGTGGCGTGCTCATGCTTCTGGGATTTTTGTGGAGAATTTAAGCCCTTTGGAATTCTCAAAATCATCACCGGGACGAGCTGAGACTTCTTTCGATCCTCTGAGACTACTCCAGACATCTCTAGGTTCGGAATGTACTTTGGATGTTTTGACTTGAGGAGACTCTGGGCTTATTAGATTTCGAGTTCCTATTGCTTACAGCTCCGGAATTTCGATTTGCGTTTTGCAATAGTGGGAGCCAAAACTTGATTCAAACTACTGAAACCTCTTTCTGGCTGCGAAAGGTCCAGATCGTGCGCTGCACAATTCGACTGGTCGAGGTGCGAACTTTTTACCTCAACACATCACTTGCACATCCACCCGGAGCACATTGCCGAGCCATAATGAGAGTGTCCAGCATAAGTCTTGGCAAAAGAACCATCAAGTATGGCGGGAAGTCGGGAATCTTGCCCAAAGTGCGGCCCATCTTCAGACACAACCCCATACGGCCTGACACAGAGGAAGAGAAGATGCAGAAGGCCCATACAGAACAAGGATACGCCGAGGACGTAGTACCCCCCAAGATCAAAGGCGTTCATCTTCCCCGAAAAGCTGCGGAAAAACCGGTCATTACTGTGGAAGAGCGCTTGAAGAGATTAGAGAAAAGACTGCAGCCCAAAAAAGATGTGTCAGAAATGACGCCGCAAGAATTGTGGCAGCAGCAGAGGGAAGAAATCCGGGTGGCACACTTGAAAGACGCGTTCAAGACCGAGGCAAAAAGATTGGAGCGGATCCAGGAAATGGAAGCGCAGAAAAGACAAAAAGACGCCTCCAAGGAACTGGTCCAAAAGTACCAGGCCAGCGCGGAAACCACTTTCACGTTACCCACAATCGACTCGTATTTGGAGGGGCCCATCATGAGGCCGAGAACCGAGGAAGAGACGGCCATTGTTGAAGAGAGGAGATTGTTGAACCGCAAGACGCAGGAGTTGCGGGTGAAGAACGCCAAGACCGTCAAGTTGTTGGAACTCTACCATGCTGCGGGCGATTTCATCACCACCGAGGAGGAGTTGACCGAAGCCATCCACGAAGCCTTTGAGACCCGCATCTCCAACTTTGAGAACGCCAGGGGTACAGTGGAAGCCAAGTTGTTTGGCCAAGTGAATGCATACGAGGAGTCGTTAGAGATTGAGCAGCACATCAAGCTGGTTGCATACGGTGAGATTGACGGCCAGCCCGGCTTGGACATGGTCAAAGATGCTTTGAGCGGAGAGGCAGAGAAGACGAGACGCGAGGCGCAGGGAAGGGCCAACCAGGCCTTGTAATGTATATAATATAGGCCAGGTGTATGTAAAGGAGCAGTTTGTAAGGGTGTAGGGCTACGGTCAGAAGAACGGTGGCTACAGCTACGGTCAGAAATGGGGCAGATCTTGCACCGGCCCATCTTTGATTGCCTGGTGTACGGAGGTGCTGCTAGACGCATTTCGCTCAACTTCTTCATGTCAACCACCATGTCTGCCCAGTCCGATGCGCCCGACTTGCATGTCAAGCCGTACATCTACTACTTCCGGCGTGTGTTTGCGCAGCGGATGCGCTATGTCAACAAAATAGCGTTTTTCGTGGCCGTGCTCTTCTCGGTGCTCCTCACCCGCCACCACACCTGGGCGCTGAAAACCTTCGCCTTGGTCTACGAAATCCCCATCTACACGCTAGCATTGCAGGCAGTCAAGTTGACCCGCATGCAAAGCTCCACAGTGGTGTATTCCGACGCCAAAAGCCTCTACTGGCACCTCCTAAAAACGGTGTCTTCCCGGCAGTTCTGGGTGTCGGCGGTAGGGACGGCGTTTTCGGCGCTATGCCTCATGGTGCCCTTCCTCCCGCAGGCCAATGTGTCGTACTATGTCTTCTCGAAGGAGTACCGCCACAAGCCGTTGGTCAACGACCAGTTCGTGTACTTGTTGTTCCACGGCGTGGCGGTCGGGGCCCTCTACAATGTGCAGTACATGGTGTTCCAGCGCAACCGGCTTGTTTTCAGCTACGGCGTGCCCATCAACCCGCCGGCCAAGTACTTGTTTGCGCCCGTGGTGCGTCTCGTGGCGGTGTCGCTCACCTTCACCGCCGCCGCCTTCGTGGTGGTGCCGATCTTGTACCTGTTGCTGCACCGGGCCGTGTACAGGATGCTGTGGCCCGTCTTGGTTCTCCTCAACTTGGACACCAAGTCTGCGCCGCTGTGGACGTTCTTGGAACTTGGTTTTCTTTTGCGTGTGGCCTGGTACTCGTGGCCGGTGTTGTTCGTGCTCGAGTTCTTCAACCACGCGTTCAACACCTACGCTTCCATCGGCTGCTTGCACCACGCGAAGCCGATCTCGCTGGCGTCGTCGAGCCCTGTGATCACGTTGCTTTCGGGCGTCCGGGATGTGCGGCCGTCGGGCTTCTTGGCGGCCTTGCTGAACTTGTGTGCGTTCCAGGAATTGGCGTACGTCTCGTCGTCGCCTGACCCAACGGCCCAGGAGTACCGCAACAAGATCTTCAACGGGGCGAAAAGCTCGGCGGTGTCGCGGTCGCTCTGGCCGTCCATCTTGGATGAGTGCTCGTTGGTGATCAAGAACACCTCGGCGAGGGTCAACTTCCGGGTGCCCTCGGACTTGAGTGCCTTGAGGGCTGTGGAGACGAAGGACGCTGAGGTCGAGGTGGACGCCTACATTTTCGGCAACTCCAGCAACGCCAAAATTGACCCTTCTGCGCACGGCGCCTTCCGCCAGCCCGAGTCTTTCCATGGTGCTAGGCCTGAGTTCAACGACGCCAGGCCCCAGTTCAACGACGCCAGGCCCCAGTTCAACGACGCCAGACCCCAGTTCAACGACGTCAGACCCCAGTTCAACGATTCCAAGCTCGATTCCTTCAACGACAGCATCAACAACACCACCAATCTCGCCGTCAGCGCCACGTCCAGCCCTATCAAAAAATACGACAATCCCCGGCAGGCCCAGCTCGCCCAAATGGCCGCCAACCCCCTACAAACCGTGCCCATTTCCAGGGCCAGAGCCGTGCTACTAAAGACAGTGCAGGCGCTTGATCTGCAAATACTCGTGCCGTTGAACAATAGCTTGCTGAAGCTCTCGGCCAACAACAAGCCGTGGGCTCAGAACCGGCCTCATCTCAGGGCCCAGCTTGCGGCGTACTACGACCAGCTCTTGCATACGCGAGTCGGCTTCCTCTGGAGGACGACGTTGAAGCGAGACACCGAGTCTCGGGTGTTGGACCCAGTGACCTACGGCAATGCCGTGCTTACGCTTTCAGGGCTCTTGTTGCGGTCCATAGAAGAAGACAGATCCAACACCATCTCGAACGCTTATCTAAGCGAGGTGCTCAATTTGTTGGAGAAGCCTATTCGGGCCTTTGGTAACTACACCGACTTCGTGCCTGCCTCGGTGTTCAACCCATCCACAAACAACCACTTGGTCGCCCTCATGCATAACTTGACCGTGAAAGAGTATTACCAACTCGCAGTGAAGTTCAACTACAAACTCAGCGACTTGCAGCTCTCCCCCAGAGCGTTCAAGCTAGCAAAGTGGGTGGTCGCTGCCTCCGTTGCCAGTTCGGACAAGCGTGATAACCAGGCTGGCGTGTATATCTAGGAGACCGGTGACTCTAGCAGCTCTGTCTGAGTCTCGACACGGCGCTGTTCCTGATCCAGACAGAGAAACATCAAGGAACACTAGGCACAGCCTGCTTGCGGTTTGCGTCCGATGCATAAATACTGATCTTATACATCACTGATCTTATACATCACTGATCTTATACATCACTGATCTTATACATCACTGATCTTGTACATCACTGATCTTATACATCTATATAATGGACCTTATGTACCTAATACACTGGATCTTATATACCATCTACTAATACATACTGGAACTATGATCGTTTGATGCCCTCTGCCTTCTTCCTCATTTGCCAAGGTTAGCCTCTTCGTCGTTGTTATGCTCAGATTGCCCCGGCGTGGGCGAAGAATCAAGTAGCACTGGCTTTAATACCTGCTCATCAAAACGGGTGAACCACTTGGCATGCTCCTCTGCGCTTAAAAAGGCCCCCAAAACACCGTGGGACGCGGCTGCAGGCCCATCGCTCATGGAGTAGTTCAACGGCTCACTGACCAAGTCTTCCACGTCGCTGACAATGTATTCGTCTTCGTCATGAAGGTCTGCCTGCAGGTTGTTGAGCGAGTACAGCGTTCTGGACAACTTGGAGCCCGAGCCATCCGACCCTTCTGGTCTGTAGCCTGGACCTTTTGGCATGGGCCCGGGGCGGAAGCCTGCCGGAGAGTTGTATCTCCGGTTGCTCATGAGGTTGACGTTACTGGCCGAGTGGGGTAGTCTGGGGGCCTCGATGTCGAACTCGTCGTCCGAATCGTCGCCTTCCTGCACGCATCCCACCTTGATGCCCAAGATCTCCAACATCGAAGCCGTGGTGCCACCAAAAAAGATCACGGTCAAGACCACCACCACTAGAACCGTGGCAAGCAATGTGGACTTTGCCTCGCCCTGCAAGCCCAAAGCCAACGCAACGCCCACCGCTCCTCTCAAGCCCGCCCAGAAAATCATCATCTGGTACGAATGGCTGATTTCCTCGGGCATGCTGTGAGACGAAATCCCGCCGGACAACGCTGACGAGGTGTTGAAGCGCTCGAATCTGGCCCGGAACAAGAAGTTGAGAAAGCGTGAAAGCGGGAACACCGCACACCAGCGGGCCACACAAATCAGGATGAACGTCACGATGATGAGAAGCGGCTTGAACACCAACTCCACCTCCGTGAACAACGACAATCCCAAGTAGATGAAGATAAAGTTCTCCGACATCTGCGCCAAGAACTGAAAGATGTACTTGGTGGCGATTTGCGTTCGACGGGACATGTTGAAGTACGCGTAGTGCTTGAGCGTGATGCCACAGAAAAGCAACGACACAATGCCCGACATGTGGATGCCGTTAGAGAAAAAGTAGGACTGGTAAGCAAAGAGCAACACCAAGCACGTCTCGATCTGCGGGTAGCGTCTGATGTGCGAGTGCTTCAAGATCAAGGCCACCAAAATGCCCACGGAAATGCCGATGATGGTGGAGATGGTGAAAGTCATCAAGAACAAGCCCACACCCTCGAAGAGAGACGTGAACTTGACGTCCTTGCCGTGAAACTGCTGGCAGGTTTCGAACATGACGATGGAGATGGCGTCATTTAGGAGCGACTCGCCGAAGATAATGGTGTACAACTTGGGGTCCACCTTGTAGGCGTTGAAGATGGAGAGAATGGTCACGGGGTCGGTGGCCAGGAGCGTGGCTCCCACGGCCAAGGCATCCACAAACTCCAAGTGAACACTGTCGATACCCAAGGCCGTCCACACGTAGAGGATGGTGCCTAGCACCAAAGACGAGATGAAAGTGCCCGGGATGGCGAACGTGAGGATGGAGCCGATGTTGCTGAAGAAGTTGGCCTGATGTAGCTCGTAGCCCGAGTTGAGGATAATCGGCGGCAACAAGATGTTGAAGAAGTAGCCGGACTTGAACTTGACGGCGTCCTGGATGTAGTGGCCCGGGGCGGCCCGGATGATCAACCCGACAATCATGCCGTAGAAGATGGATAGCACGGTTTCGTGCACGGCCTTGATGCGCCTTTGCTGGAGGTAGTACGACGACCACAACGCAGCACACAAGAGACAGAAGAGGATGAATAGCGCCCACGACGAGAACATCTCCTCGGTGACGGGATCCGCCTCCTCCTCGGGGTCCGGGACGGGGATGTCCGGGATGTCTTCGTCATCTTCGATGGCCCTGCGGAGAAGGTAGCGGGCCCCACGGACCGTGACCTGGCGCGTGACGAGGGAAAGAAGGGAGTCCATGGTGTGGGTGGGAGGCCGAGCGTGTGGGAGAGGAAGTAGGGTGCGGTGTGTGCAGGATGCGGTGGGGCATTGGGCACGAGCTAACAGTAAGACTTCACACTTGAAGGACATACACGACACTGGCAGACTCAGAAACTGCAGAGTTTAGTATGTACTGGTGTATGGAGATGATGAGCATGGCCCGCAAAGAACGCAGTTCAGTGTTAGAGCTATTTACTGACCTGGAGCACATTAGCAGAGCGTATAGCAGAGCGTATAGCAGAGCGTATAGTAGAGTGTACCAAGTAGAGTGTACCAAGTAGAGTGTACCAAGTAGAGTGTACCAAGTAGAGTGTACCAATAAATTTTCATAATGTCAAGAGTACCAGATTTAGAGTAAACGAGATTGACTATAGCAAGACCTAGGACAAGAGGAAGTGGGCAGATCTCTGGACACTAATATATATTCGTCTAGTTTTAGCTTTCAATCTCTACATCGCGTAAGCTTTGGTATCCCATAATTGTTGATAATAGCCAATGGTCATCAATAATGACATAGTCCACACTAGAGTGTGATCTCAGCTAGTCACACGTGCAGGACTGGCCTGATGATATGTATGTTTAGTCAATCGACCATTTTCAGTCAGTCTTGGACATGGCTAATAAGTGCTGAGATTGCCAATTTTCTTTGTTTGAACAGAAACTCACTATGCGTATATCTTGTGATAGTTCAACCTCAGCACTGAGCTTACGACTCACTCTTTTCCCACGGGACCATCAGCATTATGATAGCGGTGACCGTTCTCTGTTAACCAATAGCGATACCTGTGAGGGCCAAATCTCACTCTCATTTAACTAAGACCAAAACATTTAACTAAGATCAAAACATCTGTATAAAGTTGTATAGCTGTCGTTTAAACTGTTTGAAAAAGTCACTGGGCCATTTCTGTGAACTTTCCACGAAACCTATCCGTTGTCTAACATAGTTGAATGTTTTGATACATCTGATCCACTACGCCGGTCCTTGCCTAACAAGCATGGCACTGTTGCAGCCGCCGCACTATGCAGTACTCTGGGAATCTCCAACCGGCCCGCCCGACGCCTTGGCTATAGGCCATTACAGACCTCAGTACTGGCACATCCACGACTCACAATACCACCAAGAAAAATAAATGAATATCACCAACGTAGAGAAAATGAATATGTGAATACTAAAATTATGTGAATACTAAAATGCTTTGCAAGTATCATCAACTCTACCAAGTGTGTGCGAAACTAATATTTCAGTAGAAACTGACAAAGCTGTGAGTAGAAGTGGTCGCTTACGATTAAATAATCAATTCATTACAATAATGTCATCAAATTATAATTTCAAAATGGAATGAACGCCATTTCACTAAATTAAATTGATGCAGTTCTAATCAAACATTCATACGATAGTTAATTAACCTTTATTGTCTCTCAACTTACATCTATATCTATTAATACTTGGGTTTTAACATCTGTTTTGGGTCATCGCTAATGCCCTAGCAAAAGTGCCCATTGGAATATACTCAAGTTTATATGTAAAGGAGTAGATAGAACGATAAATTCTCTTGATAATGTTTGTTAATAGCGATACTGAATAAATTATTGGAACTGGGTAGTTATGGTTTTTATTTATTCTGGAGCAAGTTGTTTAGCAACTTTCTCAAGATCACTGTTCACATACCAAACGGTGCAGAGAGAAGACTAGGATGCTACACGTACACGCTAGTGTTCGCTCTGCTCACATCTGCACAGTAATTGTTAGATTCTGTAGTACCGCCTGGTGCCTATCAGGTGTGTATTCATTGATGGTTCTTTCCAAGGGGAAAGAGCCGGGTTTATATAGTTACCAGAGTAGGGTCTTGTGGGTGGCTGGTGGATTTTTGGATTGACAATGTACGGTACACACGTCTAAGCGTTCTGCGATGCTACCATTGTCCTCAGTGGTAATGGAATGTACCCTGTGGATCTGACAGTAATAGGATAGTAATACCAGAGAGTTCCTACCTAGCGAGAGTATAGCAGAGCTATGTAGAGTAGAGCATGTAGTGGAAGCGCAAGTACCTATTGATAGATAGTCACTGTGTGGAGAGTATAGAGAGTAGTGAGTACTAGTTCAGAGACGAGTACTAGGAGAATAGTCTGAGTCATGGTTACAGAAGGCCAAAGAGTCATAGGGTAAGTGGTACACCTATGACTACAGTCAGGACTCAAACACTGTAGATACCATAGAGTAGAATGTGGAGAGTAGTACAGTGGTCTTGGTAGAGGGGAGAGTAGTACAATGGTCCTGGTAGAGGGGAGTGTAGGGCATAATGGACAGAGTTGCTTTTCTATGGTGGTAGGTCGAAGTATAGAGTAGCAGAGCTTGGAAAGTAGAATACAGAGTAGTACTTGTACCGTACTGTTCCAGTAACTAGTCCCTAGTATAGCATGTAGGATCTAGTAACTAGTCTCTAGTATGTTGTACTACTAATTAGTATGTAGTGACTAGATCTAGATCTAGTATAGCCCTATTATCTAGTGTCTAGATCTAGATCTAGTATAGCACTATTCTGCCTCACTTCTGCACTGGGGCGATGGGTTCAATAGTGCTGCGCCGGCCAAAGGTAGCTGTCTAGCCTATCTTTAGCTCTAGCGCAGAGGTTTCTGTAAAGTTAGTTGTCTACCCAAACGTTTGCAGTAAATTTTGTCTACCCAAACGTTTGCAGTAAATTTTGTCTACCCAAATGTTAGCTGAAGTTAGCTGAAGGTTATGGAGTCATTTTTGGCATTACAGCGACGCTAGACTCCACTGGCCCGCTGCCCAGCTACACCAATTCTTCGATGCCATCAATCCTGGCCTTACTTGGAACAACTTCCTCGCTCCGCCATAGCTCTCCTAGCCGTGCCAGTGTATGCGGTAAGCTTTGAAGCTGTGCTAGGAAGCCTACTTTATGCCACTCCACTTTTTTGGCTCCTCCGGTTGGAACTGATCAATGAAGCTGTCTTCCATACTGAGCCAGTACTTTGGTTTCTCTCCGCTGTTTGTTATGTAGATGGGTCTCCGCGCCCACTTTGTCTTAACGCCAGATCTATCAGCTAGCTGTCGTTAACCGGGGACTGGAACTCGTAAGCTTGACCGTGCTTCTCGGAGGCTGCTTTATCTGCTCTCCGAGCAGTAAGACAAGGAAAAACACACCACATGTGCTGAGTCAATAATAGATATGCTGTAGGCAGAACATCGACGGTGTGCAGGTCACTGGAGTTTTCAGCCATCCCAGACTCGCTTAGGACCTTGGTGCAGCTTGCTTTCCTGTATGTTTAATACCCACCAGGTTGAAAGAAACATAGGCGACGTGATTGCAACCAAGTAGCCTGAGATGAAGTAGCCTGGGATGAAGTAGCCTGAGATGAAGTAGCCTGAGATGTGCGGACCCGGATAGTTTAGTCTGGCTAGGCTTGATGTCTGAAATGTGTGTCTGTTAGAGAGCACAGTTACTGTGGTGTACATTGCTTAACGACTCTCAGTGTCGGTACTGTTGTGACAGTACTCCGACTATTACTGTTTTGTAGCGTACTACTGTGAAGTCACTACACTACCATAGACTATTCACTTACTACACTACTATAGACTGTTCACTTACTACACTACTATACTGTTCACTTACTACTATGGGCACTACTGAGTGTAGTATTAACTGTATCATACACCCATTGTGTACTAGAGTACTACTATAGTGTACTACAGTAGTACTATTACTGTACTATAGTAGGGTAATGTTCTATTACAGTGCTACTTTGCGTACCCTCATACTGTAGTAATGTACTTTAGTATTGTACTGTAGTGTGGTGTAGTGTAGTACTGTAGATTACTGTAGTGTAGTTGTAGTGTAGTTGTACGGCAACTTTGCTGCTACTCTGCTCCATCATGTTCTATTAATTTACACTTTGTGGACCAGATACGTATCTACGTTGCTCTATTAGACCAATCTAACAGATGTGCCTGTTTACTAACCACCAGGAGACCACTGGAGAGGAAGCTGAGAATAGTGAGCCCGTCTCTTAAGGTCCACCATTGAATGCCATTCGTACCCAGAATAAAAATTTAACGGGTTATACTGTTACACTCTAAAATCAGTACTTTTTGGCTTTATACCTTATACTGGGGAGTGTCATCTGGCATTAAGTGTTTATTTGATGCCTTGCACAAGGTCGAATTTTGTATGTGAGCCGGAGGGGCTTTGCCAAGATGCTTTGTGTCTGTGGCTGGTTAGCTGCGTCGGCCTGGTAGATATGGTTCAAGACCATTTGCATCTAACCGAACAGCACTATAGTCATTGGTTTATGCTGGGTGTAACAGATTTGCTGTACAGGCTACTGTTTACTGTTAGTATTTACTGTACACGCCAGCACCACCCTCTCCATAGCTTGATCTGAACATAGTTTAGACGATCGGCCTGAAGGTTCACTGAATTAGCGGAATCAGGTCGATCCATGGTAGTGCATATGAAGGAAGTTCAGTGCTACACGGGAGGTTCCTTGAGAAGATGGAAGGAAACGTTAACTACATAACACTAAAATACACTACAATACAGACTACAATACACAATAAAATACAGACTAAATAGACTAAAATATAGACTAAAATATAGACTAAAATATAGACTAAAATATAGACTAAAATACACACATATAGACTAAAATACACACTAAAATACAGACTACAATACAGACTACAATACAGACTACAATACAGACTACAATACAGACTAAAATACACACATATAGACTAAAATACACACATATAGACTAAAATACACACTAAAATACATACTACAATACAGACTAAAATACAGACTAAAATACACACTGTTAGACCCATCGTGGGTAGTGCACTACCCATATGGATGTTGAAGCCCTACACTGGTCGATCAGAACGACCTGCCTTCCTCTATGCCGGACTAGTCTATATAAGGAGTGATTGTTCCTCCTTGAGGAATAATCGACGAATAAACATACTAAACACACACTAACAGAAGTACTGGACGTAACCAGAATCTAACACACACTACAATATAGACTAAAATATAGACTAAAATATAGACTAAAATATAGACTAAATACACCCTAAAATACACACTAAATACACATTAAAATACACCTTAAAATATACACTAAATACACCCTAAAATACACCTTAAAATATACATTAAAATACACCTTAAAATATACACTAAATACACCCTAAAATACACCTTAAAATATACACTAAAATACACCTTAAAATATACACTAAAATACACCCTAAAATACACACTCACACTACAATACACCCTAAAATACACACAATACACACACAATACACCCTAAAATACACCCTAAAATACACACAATACACACACAATACACCCTAAAATACACCCTAAAATACACACACAATAGACACTGATCTACACTGCACACATACAATAGACACTGATCACTACACACACCACACTTCTATCTAATCTGCCCTTCTTCCAGAGCCATCTGCTCCCCCACGTCCGCTCCATCCGTCAGTGTAATGCTCCAGGCACCACTTCCGCACTTGACACGGGTCCACCTTGTCCTCCGCTCAAGCGCGCGGCCCGCTTGACAGCTGTCAAACTATAAATAGTATGCGCGGCCGCGCCTCGCGGCGCACTGAACATTGGCTGCTCGGCTCGAAACGGCCACCTGTCAGAGCACATTGTTTGGCCGTGCACATTGTTTGGCCGTCTCGTGTTTCTGCATTGTATTCCACTATTCGCGACGCTTTCTACGCAGGCATCTTTCTGGGGTCTGTTGCTGATGGTCTGTGCCACGTGCCGCTATTCTTCTGTCTCCATGTGCCCTGCCCCTGCCCCTGCCCCTGCCCCTGCCCCTGCCCTTTCTAGGCCGTCCCTGCCCTTTTTACGCCGCCCTGCCTCTCGGCGTCTCCGCCCTGCCTCTCGGAGTCTCCGCCCTCTGTCCCCCGCTTATGCATCGCCATCTAAAAGGTACAGGTGTCGGTGTGCCTGCATGCCGGCACCGATACACGACCTCACGGTTGTTATTGTCGACGGTCCTCAGTCCTGCACCTGCCCTGCGCTTATTTCTTTTACCACCTGCATTCTCAAAAAAGACTTTCGCCCAGCACTACCGCCTTTGCTTGGCCGCCCTACTGCGCCGATATCTCGTCTCTCGCTTCATCAGCTGTCTGCTGCTTCTTTTGGTTCACATCAAATCGTCGTTTTCTTCTGCATTTGGTTTACTGGTGACTGCTATTAGCTGGTGTCATCTTGTTGTCTGCTATTTTGACTTGTTCGGTTAACTTGTTGTCTGGATATCTGGTCATCTACCACCTACCATCTACCATCCATCAAGTCATCTGGTTATACCCTGGTCCTGATCTGATCATACAACATGCTCAGTGTCAACCCCTCCTTGGAGGATATCCCAAAGTTCCCCCAGCGTACGCTGCAGATGAACCCAAACTTGTCCTCCACTGACATCCTGCGCTTGAACCACCCCAAGGCGTCTCGCATCCACTCGCCCTTGGCCAGACCCCCCTATCCCTCGCCCTATTCCCCCATCACCCCGCCCACCTCCAACTCGCCTACGCCGCCCGCTGAAGCCCACAAGATCTTCACTCTCGGCTCGCACGCAAACTCCTCCACCAGCTTGGACCTCTTGCTGCCGCCGGCCCATGCCCCGTGGCACCTGAACCTCATGCCCCGCATCAACGTGGAGGTGGTGCTGCTCTGCGCCTTGTGGTACGGCTTTTCCATCGTGTCGGCCAACTCCACCAAGGCCGTGTTGTCGCAGTTCTCCTACCCACTCACTCTCACGCAGTTCCAGTTCGTCTTCAATGCGTTCTTCTGCTCGGCGTTGTTCGCCTTCTTGGCTGTGTTTCCCGTCTACGCCCGCAAGTTCCCGGCGGGCTCCATTCCGGACCCGCAGCTGTTGGGCAACTCGCTAGCCCGTTTTCTCACGCCCACGGCGTTCATAATCCAGACCACCTTGCCCATGGGCATCTTCCAGTTCGCAGGCCACATCACAAGCCACAAGGCCACGTCCATCATCCCCGTGTCGTTGGTCCACACCATCAAGGCCTTGTCGCCCATCACTACGGTTCTCATCTACCGCTTCTTGTACAAGATGCACTTCAAGAAAATCACTTACGTTACCTTGGTGCCGCTCATGTGGGGGATCATGCTCACGTGCTACAAGCCCAAGAAGACCAAGGTGGTCAACCCAGACGACGCGTACGCCTGCGGTCTCGCGTATGCGTTCGTGTCCATGCTCATCTTCGTGAGCCAGAACATCTTCGCCAAGAAGAGGCTCACGCATGTGGAGCCGGCCAAAGACGAGAAAACACTTCCGTCGTTCAACGGCGGGCTGGACAAGAAACTCGACAAGTTGACCATCTTGTTGTTCTGCTCCATTATCGGCTTCATGTTCACCTTGCCGTTCTACTTGATTTCCGAGTACCGCAACGCCCACTTGTCGCTCGGCCAGCTCTCGCCTCCGCTTTTGGCGTTGCTAGCGTTGAACGGCTTCTCCCACTTCATGCAGTCGTTGCTAGCGTTCTCGCTTTTGGGCACCATCTCCACCATCGACTACTCCATCGCGAACATCATGAAGCGTATCGTGGTGATAATCTGTGCATTTATCTGGGAGAGCTCCTTTAACTTTTCGGCCACGCAGACGTCGGGTATATTTCTTACTGCCGTGGGGCTATACTGCTACGACAAGTGGGGGATCCAGCGGAAGCATTGAAAGCAGGCCACTATAAGCAGGCTATGAGAAGCAGGCCACTATAAGCAGGCTATAAGAAGCAGGCTATGAAAAGCAGGCTCATACAAAAGTGTCGGCCGATCGGTACTTGTCAAAGGTGGAAATCACATCATGGGCGAACTTTCTCTTGTGGAGTACTCCAGTCAACTAATGGTCGTAGACTACTCTAGACTCTTCTAGCTCTACTATAATACACGAAGTCTTCGCATTCTAATGGCCTCCGTCCGCGTTCAACATCTTCTTGAAGATGTCTCCAAAAGCAACCATGAACACGGTCTGCCACACGCCCAAACCCACTCTTGGAGCCACTCCCCGGTACAAGCCCTTCACTCCGTTGAGAGAGTAGATGTACTTGGCGGTCGACAACACGCCCAAGTTCTTGGGCCGGTTGGGGTCTTTGGTCTTGGACTGCATCTCCACGCGGATCACCTCGATGGGCTGGTTCCATGCCGACAAGCCTCCTCCGATACACGACGCAGCGATCTTCTCCACCGCAGACAACTTGTCGTCCTTGGACTTTCCGATCACGCTCTTGATGGCGTCCTCCGCCAAGCGAGACAAGCCGAAACGCGAGCCCCAGTTGGTCATCTGTCTAATAGCCACAGCATTGACACCCTTGTTGATGCCGCGGATGCCCTCCTTGCGGAAAATGTCTCTGAACACCTGCAAAGACGTCTGCTGAGGGGCGCCGGCCACGCCGGCCTGCTTGGCACGAGTGATCTCCACCGTCTTCATGCACGTGCAGAAACCCATGGTGAGGTAGGCCTGCGCCACACCTCCGGTGACGCCTCCTCCCATTCCGGCGAGGAAGCCGCTGGCGCCCAAAGTGCGGAAGCGGTACTCGGCCTCGGCGGACACGAACAACAAGACGGCACCCTTGGTGGAGGCCTCGATCCACGCCCAGGGGATCAAGCCCTGGTAGAAGCCGAGCAAGCCTCCACGGGACCACACTAGTTTGCCGGCCTGCATGATGGAGATGTTTCTATTGGCAGCCATGGTGGTCTTGACCACCTCGAGGGGCTGGCCCAAGGTGGTTACCTCGGCCAAGTTCAAGCCTGCTCCCAACAAGATGTTGGAGAAGTTGATTGGTTTTTTTTCGATGGAGTTGGGGGATAAGTTTGGCATGAGAGCTGTGAAGGTGTATGAGTGGATGTGGACTTCTAGAGCTGAAGTTGGAGTAAGTGGAGTGACTGGAGTGACTGGAGTGACTGGAGTGACTGGAGTGACTGGAGTGACTGGAGTGACTGGAGTGACTGGAGTAACTGGAGTAACTGGAGTAACTGGAGTAACTAAAGTAAGTACTGTGTAAATGTAAGTACTGGAGAAGTACTGGAGAAGTAGAGAGTATCAGCACGTCTCAGCGAAGTGGGGTCGAGGTTTTACAGGACCCGGGCCCGGGCAAAATCGCGATCTGACTCACCCGTACATCCGCGTCGTTTTCACTACTACTACTGCAGTATGAACGACACCAGCGCCCGCGTCCGACCGAAGGCGCCGTCACCGGCCCGGACAACGGGAGGCAGCCGGTCACGTGCCGCTCTATGCGTACGGCCGACACCAGTACCGCGGTCGGGCTCCAGTAAGACAAAAGCTCGTTGGACTGATGGCTGGAGCACCTGTCCAAAACAGGACGTCACATGTCCACCATCCGCAAAGCTCTCTCTCATCTCATCTCTTTCTTCTCATCTCTTTCTTCTCATCTCTTTCTTCTCATCTCTTTCTTCTCATCTCTTTCTTCTCATCTCTTTCTTCTCATCTCTTTCTTTCCTTCCCTTTCTTCTCATCTCTTTCTTTCCTTCCCTCTCTTCTCATCTCTTTTCTTTCCTTCCCTCTCTTCTCATCTCTTCCCTCCCTTTTCTTCTCTCACCTCATCTCATCTCATCTACACACCATGTCGTCGCATGCACATTGTTAGTCCAATAGCGCAGCGCTCATTCGCTGTTTACTGCATTAAGCTCACCCCATATTGTTCGCAGATCATCAGGACGCACTGCCACCACGCCCTAGGTCTGTCCTTTCTAGTCTTATCTTGTTCTGATGGTTTGCTAATAATCTGTAATTGTATGTAATTGTATGTAATTGTATGTAATTGTGTAATTGTATGTAATTGTATGTAATTGTATGTAATTGTATGTAATTGTATGTAATTGTATGTAATTGTATGTAATTGTATATCATAATCAGTAATCTCCGGCCGCTATCCCTCCTGTATAGCGCTCTTCCGCCTCGTAGCTCAAAGCCCAATATGCGCACATGCACACTTTGGGTTTCTTTTTTGAGCGCCGCGTATAAAGACTCTGTTCGCACCAGCTCTCCTGCGCTAAGCTTTTTCCTCCGCCAGTTTTCCTCCATGGCCCAGATCGCTTCTTTGTCGTCCACCACCACGGGCGCTGGCTCCGCCTCCTCGGCTTCCCTCAAGAAGACCGGCAACGTCACCAGCTTCGACGCCAAGGCCACCGCCATTGACACCTACGGAAACCACTTCGAGGCCCCTGACTACACCATCAAGGACATCTTGTCGGTGATCCCCGCCCACTGCTACGAAAGACGCACGTTGGAGTCGTTGTACTACGTGGCCAGAGACGTGTTCTGGATGGTGGTGTTCGGCTACCTCGCCAACAACTACATCCACACGTTGCCCTCGGCGCCCTTGCGCTTCGTGGCCTGGTCCGTGTACTGCATAGCCCAGGGCCTTCTCGGAACCGGGCTCTGGGTCTTGGCCCACGAGTGTGGCCACCAGGCGTTCTCCGACTCGCGCCTCGTCAACGACACTGTTGGCTGGGTGTTGCACTCGTACTGGATGGTGCCTTACTTCTCCTGGAAGTTCTCCCACGGCAAGCACCACAAGGCCACGGGCCACATGACCAGAGACATGGTGTTCGTGCCCAAGACCAAGGACCAGTTTGTCAAGCTGAGACACCACTCGCACCTCGAGGAGATTGCCAGCGACTCGCCCATCTACTCGTTGTACTCGTTGATCTTGCAGCAGGGCTTCGGCTGGATCATGTATCTCTTCACCAACGTCACGGGCCAGCCGGTGGCCGAGACCGGCTGGGGCATGAACCACTTCAACCCCAAGTCCGCCATCTTCGAGTCGAACCAGTACTGGTACATTGTGTTGTCGGACATCGGCATCTTGATCCAGCTGTTGGTGTTGTACACGTGGTACAAGAACTACGGTGCGTTCAACGTGTTTGTGAACTGGTTTCTTCCATACATCGGCGTGAACCACTGGTTGGTGTTCATTACCTTCTTGCAGCACTCGGACCCGGAGATGCCTCACTACGAGGCCAGCCAATGGAACTTTGCTAGAGGCGCCGCCGCCACCATTGATAGAGAGTTTGGTTTCATTGGAAAGCACGTGCTCCACGACATCATCGAGACCCACGTGTTGCACCACTACTGCTCGCGGATTCCTTTCTACAATGCACGCGAGGCCAGCGATGCCATCAAGAAGGTCATGGGCAAGCACTACCGCCACAGCGACGAGAACATGTTCTACTCGTTGTGGAAGTCGGCCAGATGGTGCCAGTACGTGGACGGAGACAACGGAGTGTTGATGTACAGAAACATCAACGGCAACGGAGTGGGCACGAACTAGGTATAGATCAATGGGTTTAGGCTATGTAAGGAGTACACTTGCATCTTTTATCTTCATCTTCTTTCATCTTTCATCTTCTTTCATCTTTCATCTTCTTTCATCTTTCATCATCTTTCATCTTTCATCATCTTTCATCTTTCATTCTCTTCTTTCATCTTTCATTCTCTTCTTTTATCTTTCATGTATCCTCCATCTCATCTTCCTGATGTCATGAAATCATCGGGATGCGTACCGGCGTGCGTGCCTTGTATGCCAAGTAGTCCCTGCCAAAGAACGACACCAAGAGGTTCTCCTCATAAAAGATTCGGCGCAGAAAGAAGCGGTGGAGCTTGTAGCAGCCAAGCACCAACACCACGTGGTTCTGCAAGACAAGCTGGGTGCCAACAAACCACCAGAAGAAGCCAAAGTACGACGGGTGTCTGAGCACGCGGTAGATGCCGGACGTCACCAACTTGTGGTCCGTGGCATGCTCCTTCTGCACGTAGTGGTTGAACGACACGCCAGCCGTGCGCATGGCCATGGTGCGTGCCGTCTGGCCCACCACTACAAGGAGCAAGCCGGCCCAGAACAGCACCGCGTGTAGCGGCAACACCCAGCGCAGAAGCA
The DNA here is from genome assembly GCA_002370795.1 of Metschnikowia sp. 03-147.1. NCBI lineage: Eukaryota > Fungi > Ascomycota > Pichiomycetes > Serinales > Metschnikowiaceae > Metschnikowia > Metschnikowia sp. 03-147.1. The sequence continues at coordinate 51,807 of NKZR01001227.1, read as the reverse complement.
CCGTCTCCGTAATGGCAGCCACGTGGATCATGTGGAGGTCCGTGTCGGTCAAGATAAACGAGTCGTCATCAGTTTCGGCGGTGTTGTAGAGCGCGGTGACAAGGAACTCTAGGAAGTGGAACAGCGCCACGGACAAGAGGTAGAGCGCCGTGCGGCACGGGGTGCTGTGTGCAGACCAGGTGAATATGGCCACTGCTAGCGAAAGCGACCAGGCCAGGCCCAAGAAGAACGACTTGAGCGCTACCACATGGGGCAGTAAGTGCATTGGGGTTGGAGGAGGCGGCGGCGCGCTTTTGACGGGCTGTGTGCAGGGCGAAGATAAAGGTGGATTAGGGGAAGGTGGAAAGGTGGACATACAAGGAAGGTGGATTTACAAGGAAGGTGGATTTACAAGGAAGGTGGACAGGTGGTGATGGTGTAGTTGTCATGGTGGTCGGGTGGTTGTCATAGTGGTCGGGTGGTTGTCATGGTGGTCGGGTGGTTGTCATGGTAGTAGTGCATGGTGTAGTATGTGCGGTTGATGTGGACGATGGCAGTTTCTGGTTATGGCCAATTTCGCAGCCACTGTGCAATATGCACCAGCTGGCCAAAGAAATACTGTAATACCCACCCGATTACAGCTTGGTTTCACCTACACCAACATACCTACAGCACCCTCCGCCAAGGTACCACATGACTCACAAGACACCAGGATAGGCGTTTCCGCTACTGCATGGCATACACTGCTAGATCCAATCTACCAATTGAACTCTGAAGACGCCATTATTGACTACTTCACGCTGGAATTTAGGGTCAAGAAGTCAGGGTTCTTGAAACCATGGTATTTGACGAATTTTTTGGATAAAGACTAGTGTTAGATCCACCATGGACAGTTGAAGCCGAGCATGCCAATGACGTCGCCTAGTCACATGCCCGTGACCTGGACTCGTCCTTACCTAGCTCGTGACATGGGCTGAACCGTCTTGCCACTCACCGGTATTCAACGGTGGCCATGTATTCATGGATTCCCACTTATGGCTTTCCGAATACCGCCTGATAGGCACCAGACGTTAGTAAAAATCTAGCCATGGATTAATTATGATAATTCTTCACAGTAATTCTTCGCAGTAATTCTTCACAGTAATTCTTCACAGTAATTCTTCACAGTACCTAGGTCAGGCCCATGCTTATGACGATAAGTTATTAGGTAAGATATGGTATTTATAGACCGCTCGAGTCACGTTTTCATATATACTTTATTGGAGAACCGCCTGACCCGATTAACGTCAAGATATAATCAAACAGCACTAGACGTACAGGCCATAGTGACACGAAACAATGGGTAAGTCAAGCGTGAGTGCGCTCTGCATAGGGTACGCTCCAGTATTCCGACTCCCATTGACATGGGCAATTATGAGTGATGAGTAGACGGTCAATGAAAAGGCTTATCTGATCAAGTAATTTGTGAATCATGGTAGTACATTGAGATTATGTCTCATTGAATCATTCATGTACGAATTATTTATGGATCTTTGATTGTAAGGACCATTAACTATGTAGACCTTCTAGCTGGAAAAGTTTCTGATGAAAATGATAAAGGAAGTTATAGTTCTAGCTACGAACATGTGAATAGGAGTGTAGGTGTCTAGTTACTATTAATGAATGTCTATGTGTACGATAACGCAGAGATGAATCTAGTGTCTATGGACGAAGCTTATAGGTGTACCTTCTAGAAGAACAGGTGGTTGACGAGCAATTGTGGAAGATTCAACTCAGCATCTAGATGCTGGACTTCCATTGAGCACTCGGGTGTCCATACTTGAATGATACATCTTGGCTAGCTCTGTTCTCTGAACCCAATGATTGAGGTTCACATGCAACCTCCCGTATATCGTGTCAGTATTTCAGAGAAGTTTCAGCTTCTTGAGCTCTAATCCCCCAGACTTCGTCTTGATTAATCAGGTTCTTTCTCAAAGTCCTGCTTCAGCTGGCAAGAGGACAGTAAGCTGTCGCCATGGATATCCTTCCCTTTTCCTCCAATTACCTCATTATTGTATGCTTTGATATGATGTCATCATCAAAAGTAGTTGGGAATTCCACTTTCGCTGCTTCACTTTGTTGCTTCACTTTCCTGCTTCTGGCGAGAATAGCTTTTCAGTGGCTGATGCGAATGATCACATTTGACAATAGAACCTTCCTTTGAGGCCCTAGTTGTAGTAACACCGTTCCTGTGCCTGATTCCATGACTGAATGTTTGCACCTTTAAATTTGAGCTTCTTTTCCGAGTACGTTTGGAATAGTCAAGCCGGTTCATAACGTGTACAGTGTTCCTGCGTCCCATAGAGACCACCTTCTGTGGTGAATAAGTTGTTCAGTTCATTTGATACATATAAAGTTTTCTCTTTAGTTTGGGCAGAATCTCCTAATGTGTCCTTTCCCCACATTAACATACCCTGTGTCAGTGTTCTTTGGTTGGACTTTTTGTTTGTCGTCCTTTCTGACTGCCATAATCATGCCAGGTTCATGTTTTCTCTTCAGTTCCTTTCTAATTTGCGAATTTGATGTAACCTTACGTCCAACAGTCTGATGAGTGAATCATCGAAACAGTCGGAGCAATAGAACTGAACATGTCTATGCTTCAATTGAATGGTTATGCTTGTTCATGACAAGTGTTGATAATCTAGTATTATTTTTGTAGCAATTCTCCCGCAAAAGGCAAATTAATATAGTAAAATGAAATGAGTGTAATGAAATGAGTGTAATGAAATGAGTATATTAAATCTAAGCATGAATGCCGAAACTTTCTTGTATCTATGCTGGAATTTAGTATCACATTATCATTTGTTCGAGTCCAAAGATCTCATGGGTGGTAGTACCAGGAACTAGTCTCCACGAATTGTCCCACTAGGAAAACATACCCTAGACTTCACAGAATGGAAAGACAACCATTAATGAGACTCAAGTCATCAGCCTTAAGATATGGGCCAGACAAGTATCGACGAAAGTACCGAAGAATTACTAGGAAACAAGAATTGAAGTCAACAAATATCCGACTGTTAGATTCTTTAGTAATGTCGGGTTCCTATCGATTGTTAATTCGTTGATGGCTCTTCTCCAGGGGAGGGAGCCGGGTTTTATAATTACCGGAGACGGTCGTATGGTAGGCTGGTTAATGTTTCAATAGACGATGTACGGTACACATGACTAAGCGTTCTGCGATGCTACCATTCTCCTCAGTAGTAATGGAATGTGCCCTGTGGATCTAACACCGACCGTGAAAAAGAAAGTAGGAAAGCTACAAATCAAATCTACGAGAACGATTCCCAGAGGAGAGAGGTGCAATTCCATTACAAACGTACAGCCTTTATCCAGTCCACCATTGTAGCAAGTTATCAGGACGAAAAACGTCAACCATTATTACGAGCAGAAAGAACATGCTCATATTATTGTCGCTAAAGACACTTGTAAATCATCCAAAAGATACTATGAAAGGTTTTGGAGAACTAAGAAACCTCGGTTAGTGCAGAAAAAGAAAATGGAAAAGGAAAATTCGAGTTGAACAAAGAATTACGCTTAATGAACGATCACCAAGATCCATAAAAATTGACCAACTATCACCCACTCCATAAAAATTGACCAACTATCACCCACTCCATAAAAATTGACCAACGTTAGAACAAACTAGACCCAAGATGAAAAACAACGTCAAAGAAATTACGACAGCACAAACGAGAATAAATACCCAGAAACCAGCGCAAACTAATTAGGAAGTTTATGAAATACGCAGTGGAAGCCGAAATCTATCAAGGTTCCGGAAGAGAAAGACTTGAAGACTTAGAGTTGAAGTTCCTATGATAGACAAGAAGAAGAAATTGAAAGGGAAATTGCTAGATCAATGGCAGGGCTTGCGACCTATAGCTGATCAGTTGGCACCTTTTAGGGCTCTAGCCTTGTATTCACTGGGGTCTGGCTTAGTGAATGTCCCTACCAACAAAGATACGCCCAACTGACCAGGGGCATTGGCTCCGCATCAATCGTGGTAACTGGTATTGTAGGTTGTTAACGTCAGGGAAGGTGTGCCGGGCTCTAGTGCTTCAAGAGGTTATGAGCACTGGGGCAATGAACAGAACACACCGAAGCATAAGAGGTCGTGGAGAGCTGCAAAAGCTAAACACTTGTAAAGCATTTCAACACCCCACTTTTACTACAGGCAGCTGAAGCCGAGGAAGCAGCCTGACTGTCTACGCCCAAGGTCCTCTTCGCCAGTGATCTGTGTGCAGTCAGAACAGAAGACAGTCTAGACCTTAATAGTGTCAGAGCACATCATGGGCGGCAAGATATCAACTTCCAAGGCAGCTTCTCGGGTAGCGAGCACTCGATAATCAATATCTCAAACTGTGATCAATATTGAACTAGTCCTGTGCACACAAGACTAGCCATCAGTAAATCAACACGCTGCACCAAGTAGTCTAACTGAACCACCGCCAATGACCACTCACTTTCCCGATCTGGTACCTAGCCGTGTTTATACCCCTGTCCAAACCTTTCTCTGACACCACCTAGCATCTCGACTTTCAGAGATCTTCGATTTGCAACAAGGACGAATGCCCAGTGACTTCCCAAAAGGTGCACCGCATCTCCGCGAGTCGCGCAGTTTGCAGACTAAGAGGGATATTCGCATTTAAAGTTGGGTGCAAATCAGCGAGCGAATTGGTCAGTTTGCATGAGCCCAACCAAATACTTCCGGATGCAACATTGTCTGTTGCGGGCCCTACAGTGCAGGGTCACCGAATACACGAGCTTGGAAAGTATTGCACCAAGCGTAAGCGGGATATTCTGCCGTTCCAAACGAGGCCAAGCAAAAAAAGGCAAGTTGACGATGGCAATTCTCACAGTGACGAAACCCGAACTTTAGTTGCCCCAGAGGAGCTTCTCGAGGCCTTTAAGCCCATATTTGATCCGGGAGTGTTCAAGTCGGAAGAAGTTCCTGCTCTGTGGGTAGTCTCTCTGTCTTCAGAGCTTGCACTGAGACCTGGCAGCGGCAGTAGCAGCCAAAACCTAGAGCTAAAGTCTCAAATTGGAAAAGCCTCCAGTATTGCTGAGCAGGTTTTAGAGTTGCAGATTGTGAAAACTGAAAGCCCCAGCGTCGACCCTGAAACAGAGGTCGAACCTACACTCGCTCTAGTACGGTACGTTGGTGAAGCAAAAGTCCTTGCTCTCGAAGTTACCGTTTCAAAGACTCTCGCTCTTGTACCCTATGTGAAAAACCAAGCAACGAGTCTTAGTTCACCTCCTAGAGTGGAATGGGCATTGGTGAAATACGCACCTGTTGCACCTACAGAAGCTACTATAACTGCGGCTGAGACCTCCCCAGTTTTCTTGGAAAGCTTTTGCGAATCAGATGAAGAGCCTCTTTTTATCACCAGGCCTACTCAAAATTCACTTGCAACAAACTATACCATCTGGCTCTCAGGTTTCTTCGAGGCCGTCTTGGCTCCCCAGCTTGAAGATGATTTCTTAAACTTAAAGTATCTCAACATTACCCTGGAGGTCTTGATCAAGAATGAGCTGGAAAGACAGTTCGACAATTACTTGAGCAATTTGAGAGTCGTGAGCACTGAAAAGGAAGCAGAGAGTGCAGTTGAGGAGGTATCAAGCACTGACACACCAGGACTACAGTTATTCGGGAACTCGAAACTGGAAGTGGGCCTCGACCACCTCATGAATTTGAGCCTTCATATTATTCTGAGTGTTGGTTTGCAGGAGGATATGTGCACTCAGGACACCTTGATGCTCCGCAAAAAGGAAGAGTTCTTGGCACTCTTTGAATCATATGATAACTTTCAGGAGACTCTTCTCGCTTTCGCAAATAACATTCAGGCTACTGGAGAGGTCTTCGTGGAAATTTGCATCGATATATTGATAATGACAGCTTCGACAGTCAGTCAGATGATTACGAGCACAAGCTCTGTGTTATTATGGAAGACTTGGAAGCTTTGGAAGCTTTAGAACTTAGTGCAAAGGAGAGTCTTCAGAGCTTGTGTTCAAACTACAAGCTGAACTTAGAAAAATGCTTGACGGCTACACAGACGCTTGTTCTATCAAGCAAAGACTTCAACACCAATTTGTGGAAGCTTGGAACCAACAAGAAGGTACCACGCCACTAACACCCGAAGACATAGAGAAGGCATTGTGTTGCGCTAGTCTTGCCAATCAAGAAAATCAGACGGACTGAATAGTAGTACCTGCTGGTCTAGCGATCCACCGACCTTTACCTACTTCACCGTACACAGAAATACACAGAAATCCAATCAAGAAAGAGCTCTCAATCTGTCAATCCTTATTGTGTCTGGACACGGATTTCCCGTGTTGAGTCAAATCAAGCCCCAGGCCCACTCCTGGTGGTGTCTTTCCGTCAATTCCTTTAAGTTTCAGCGACCATACTCCCCAAAACCAAATCTTTGATTTCTCGTAAGGTGCCAAGTGCGTCGAAATATTGAACACCCGATCCTAGCTGGCATAGTTTATGGTTAAGTCTACGACGTCCACGTCTGATCATCTTCGAACCGCTACTTTCGTTCACGTCCTTGACAAATGCTTTGGCGTAGTGTTCAATAAATCTAAGATTTCACCTCTGACTAGTTGTACAGACTCCTTAGCAGATTCTGACTTCCATAGCCACCGTCTGTCTAGATGAACTACACCTTTGTGGTGTCTGATTAGTGAATTCCACTTAACTTTACGTTCGGTTCATCCATCGCCAGTTCTCTTACCAAACCCAAAAAAGCTCTACATCCGTGAATTGTTCAATGACCAATTGTTGGAAGTTGAGAATACGCTGGCTTTCCTGAGACGTCTAATCATTCTTTACCTCTAAACTGCATGAGCTTCTGCTATCCAAACTGCGGCAGGAACAGCTACTAGAAGTTCTCTGGCTTCACCTATCCACGTAGTTCACCATTTTTGTCCTACTCATCATGCTTCCGCTCCCGCCAGTAAGACAACAACAAACTTATTCCGCCTTTGGGGATTACTCAATACTTGCGTAATCCTCTGTCGTCTAACTCATATCGGTAATACTGAGGCTCGTATGGGCTATTAATATTGAACCTCCCAGACTTGACGTATGCCAACAGACTGACCGCGTTGACAATTTCATTGACTTCACGCACATGAATCTTCCGTTGCAAAATTCCCGACATCACGGAGACTGTACGCTGCTCGTCCTCAGGAGCCCCAGGGATAAAGCCAAACATTGCTTCTCTATCCTTGAGGTAATACATCTCAACGAGCGGCTTTATCATGAGTTTTTTCTGCTGGTTTATGTCATGTGGCTGGAAAAGTTTCTAGACGAGTGCAATTACTCGAAAGCTTGCAGTGTATTGGAGCTGAAGGTGAACAGGACCAACGCCCTCTACAGGCAGATAAGCATGGCAAGAAGCAATTTGCAGCTGACATATGATGAAGTAGCTCTGAGATTCTTGAAATCTGTTTACGACTCTCTGGAGTCAAAGGAACTCCCGATGATTGACTAGCTGGCTACTAACTGACTAGTAATGGCTAATCCAAGCTTATCTCCAGGAATACTGGGCAGATGACACTATGCAGTACTCATTACCTGAGTGCAGTACCAAAGACCCGAATGCAGTACTCAGTACCTGAGTGCAGTACCACCATGGAGTGCAAGTCTGCACCGCGTACACACTGGCCAACATGGACCCGGCCTCCGCCCAGTGGCTCCTCCTAGTGGCCTCCGCTGGGCTCTCTGTGCACTACTGCCCCCGGCCGTTGGCCCGCTATCTCTTGTGCTGGGCTCTCTTCCACGGCTCCGAGTACTCGCTCACCAGAACGTGCCAGCCCCGGACGCTTACGCCCTACTCGTTTCTATTGTACGGAGCACGCGGCTCGCTGCAGTTGCTAGCAGTGCATTTCGTCAGTGTGGCCGAGCATCTTGTTTTGAAGCGCTGCCACCACGACTGGGGCTTTCCCCTGTTGGGCATGGCCGTGGCACTTGGCGGCATGGTGATCCGGGCCACGGCCATGATCCAGTGTGGCGCGTCCTTCTCCCACTACATTGAAACGCGCAGAAGAGACGGCAGTGTGCTAGTGACCTCCGGCATCTACGGGTGGTGTCGGCATCCAAGCTATCTTGGCTTTCTAGTGTATGTGGTGGGCATGCAGCTCATGTTGGGCACGGTGGTGCTGCACGCGGCGAGCTTGGTGGTGTTGGTGCGTTTTTTTGTTCGGCGCATCCGCTTCGAGGAGTGGTTCCTAGTGAATAGGTTGTACGGGGCGCCGTACCTGCAGTACCAGAAAGAGGTGGCATGCTTGGTTCCGTTGATATACTAGGAGTTCCCTAGCGAGTTCCCTGGCGAGTTCCCTAGCGAGTTCCCTAGCGAGTTCCCTGGCGAGTTCCCTAGCGAGTTCCCTAGCGAGTTCCCTGGCGAGTTCCCTAGCGAGTTCCCTAGCGAGTTCCCTGGCGAGTTCCCTAGCGAGTTCCCTAGCGAGTTCCCTAGCGAGTTCCCTGGCGAGTTCCCTAGCGAGTTCCCTAGCCAGTTCTGTCGCGCGTGTCCTCACAAACTCCTGTTCATGAACCGCTTGCGCGTGAAAGCCAACCAAAACTTGCTCGGCACCGTCTGGTCGTCCGCATACACCCTCTTCAACAACCGGTCCGCCAATTCTTGCCGGAACTGCTGCAAGTAGCCACGCAACAACTCGGCCTCGTTTTTCAGCCCCGGCGCCTGGTACAATGCGTTCATCGGAAACCCAATGTCGCCCGGCAAGGCAAATGAGTCGAGCGCCAAGTTATTTAGTGCCCGCACGGCTTCTTTATACGACACTCTAGCGTTCAACTTGGAAAGGCAGTCGCTCACAAACAAAATGCCGTAGATAAGGAGGCGGTCCGCGGGCCCCTTGATGTCGAAGTTCTTGAAGAACGAGTTTGCTCTGAAGAGATCGAGCACCTCCTCAATGATGTCGTACTCTTGCGTGGGCGGGTACGAGGGGCCGCGGTACGCCGTGTGGATCGGCAACAACACGATGTTGCCCACGACGCGCTCGGCGGAGTCGCCAAGGAAGGTGGAGTGGTAGGCAGGCATGGGTGTGGAGTAGGAGTTGCGCCGGACGTTGCCAAGGCGCGGATACCCCCGGTGCACGGGTGTGACAGGTGCACGGGTGTGGCAGGTGTACGGGTTCTCAGGTGCACGGGTGCGACAGGGTGCACGGGTCTGCTGCGCCCGCGCACCGGGAGGCACGGGTGCAGGGCACCTCGGAATGTAGCGCCCGCGCTATTCATGTCGGCTCCGCTCCAGCCTGGCGCGCCCGCCACCCATGCAGGCCTCGTGAAAGCAAGTAAAGTGCTTTGTTCCTTCACACCGGCAGGCGCCGGCCGTAGTCGCCGGGCCTCGGCCGCCGGCTGTGTGCAGGCCGTCGCTTGTAGCTTCCCTCGGCACCGGTCCCTGCGTGCGCAACGGGCGTGTCCGTTGCTTGCCCTCAGACACCCTTACACCCCGACACCCTCACACCTCACATCCACCGCTTCCGTTCTTTTCTTCCCACCGCCTCCACTCTTCTTCCCGAATCCCCCTCTCGGCCTGCTCTTATTGGACGTGCACATAGCAGGTTGCATCCTAGCAGATCCCAGTACTCCCCTGCTGTTTGTGGCGCCTAGTGTCTGGCTATTTTTAGTATCAGGCGGCTGTTTTCATCAAGGCTGGCCATAGTTGCTAGAAGAAGCGGAAATCCCCGGATTCCCCCTCATCAAGAACCCTTCCTTTCCATTTTTGCCTACACATCGTCTAAGACCTGTTTGTCCCGTTTCGACTTCCAGCATGTCATATCCTCCCAACCACCACGAGGCTTTCAACCTCCCCGAACACCTAATACCGCTGGCATTGATGGGCGCCAACTTGGGCCACGATCCCGGAACCTCCAAGACCCACGGCGGCCCCTACGCTCAAAACCCCCTGAGCCCCTACGCTCAGAACCCCCTGAGCCCCAGCCACGCTGGCCTGCCGAGCCCGTATAGCAATCCAGGCTACGACGGCCTCGGCCACGCCCCGTACCCGGGTGCCAACCAGGTCCACGGAAGCTACGAGAATGTTGCCAAGCCCCACGGGAGCTACGAGAATGTTGCCAAGCCCCACGGGAGCTACGAGAATGTTGCCAAGCCCCACATTTACGGCTACTCCGCCTCGGATGCACATCGCTCTTCAGCGCTGTCGTTGACCCATGAGCCTGTGCCACGGTACCCGAGTTTCCCCAACGAGCCCCACGCTCAGGCCAACTTCCAAAAGGCTCCCCCGGACCACCACCAGGTGCATCCAGGCTACCACAACCAACTCCCAAAGTCTAATCCGGGCATTCCCCCGCAGGCCCGCAGAGACCCTGCGGTAATCCCTGGGCAGTTTCACGGACCGCAATCCCTGCCTATTCATCACCCCAACCATCTGCCCCAAAAGCTTCCTTACCCCAGCCAGCTGCCACAGAAGCTTCCCCACGCCAACAACCTGCCCCAAAAGCTTCCACACCCTAATCATCTGCCTCAAAAGCTTCCACACACGCCTCGCCAGGGGTACCTGGCAGAGTACCTGCCCCGGCAGTTCAACGAACCCCGGCAGTTCAACGAGCCCCGCCACGAGCCCCGCCACGAGCCCCGTCAGTTCAACGAACCCCGCAATCATCCGAACCACCCTTACCCACAAGGCGGCCCGCCCGTGCCCGCTCACCAATACGGGCCTCCCCCTGAAGGCCATGCTTTGGCACATCGGAAGCCGCCCATTCTGCCCATTCTGGAAAACAGGAGGGTGGTGACGTCTCCGACAATGCCCGCCTATAATGCCGACAATAACCAGACTCAGCAGACCAGGAAGGACAGGGATAGCAAGGAAAACAGAACCAAGTCCATGACGTCTTCGAACCAACCGGTGTATTACAACAATACGCAAAACCAGCGCTCGTTGTCCGGTAGCTCAGGTCACACCTTTTCGTTCTCATCGAAGTCGAGATCCTTGAGTTCCTTGGGAAAACTTTCTTCGCTCTCCACCAAGAAGTTTTCCAGTACGTCTACTTTGCAGAAAGATCGCTCAGCGTCGCTGTCGACCATCACCACACAAAAGTCTTCTGCCCATGCTCTGAGGAAGCCCATCGTGTACCCGGCCATTCTCTCCCGGGTCGCAAAAGCTTTTAAAGAAGGAATGGTGCTTACAATCAATATGAAGGATGGCTTGGAGTACCATGATTCGTTCACGGGAAATGTCGCCATTGACCTCATTTGCAATATCATCCGGACAAATGATAGAAACTTGGCTTTGCTTTTGGGTAGAGCCTTGGATGCGCAGAAATTCTTCCATGATGCTACTTACAACCACCGTTTAAGAGATTCGGCTAACGAAATCTACAATTTCTCTCGTGTCTATAGTGACGTGGAATTTTTTGATGATAATGGTGGTATGAGCGGAAACGGCAGCAACAATAACTCCAATAGGACATCTTTGCTCGAAAACCAATCTTCTTCCACTCCTTACCCCTCGTCAAACTTTCCCCCCATGCCGGGAAGCCCTATTGAAGGTGTTCCTGGAAGTTATACTAGCCTTAACAAAGTCGGAGCCGAGAAGGATTTCATGGACCAGTCTCGGGTCAATGGTGTGTTCACTATTTTGACCGAATGTTACTCTCCGACTTGCAACCGCAACAGGTTGTGCTACTCGATTGCCTGTCCTCGTCGACTCGAGCAACAGGCTCGTCTTAACATGAAACCTAGAGGGGGCTTGAAGCGTGCGGTGTCTAGGTTATCTTTGCACGACACTGAGTCTTCCAAGACTTTGTGGCACGAAACCGTCGATAGTGCTGTCCTCGAAAAGTTGGATAAGCACGAGAAAATGAGGCAAGAGTTGATCTATGAGCTCATTTATACTGAGAGAGACTATGTCAAGGACTTGGAGTTCATGACCGATTTCTATATCATGCCATTAAGAAATCCCACCAACAATATCATCCCGGAAAGAGAACGTGATGCATTCATCAGAACCGTTTTTGGCGGCGTGAGTGAATTGTTGAGGTTGGCTAAAAGTCTTAGTGAAGCGTTGACCGCACGCCAGCAGACTCAGAAGCCTGTAGTAGAGACCATCGGTGACATTTTGTTGCTGTATGTTGGAAGTTTCGAGCCTTTCATCAAGTACTCTGGAAACAAAGTGTTTGCCAGTTTTGAGCATGAAAGACAACAACAAGTCAACATCAAGTATGCCAGATTTTTGGAGGCGATCGAGAAGAAGCCCGAATCTCGAAAGCAAGACTTTTCGTCGTTTCTTATAAAGGGTGTTCAAAGACCTGCCAGATATCAGTTGTTGGTCAGTGGAATTTTAAAGAACACGAAAGAAGATTCCCCCGACTACAAGGTCCTTCAACAAACCAAAGAAGAGTTGGAGAAGGTTTTGGCCAGAATCAACGTCCAGACTGGTGAAGCCACCGACCGTCATAAGGTCATGGTTTTACACCGACTTTTAGGAAGACAGACTTTAGAAGAGCGGTTCAACTTCAAATTGAACTACAACAACCGGATAATTTACCAAGTTACTTTGAGTCGGAAAAGAGACAATGAAAAAATCGACCTCTATCTCTTCGAACATGCGCTTCTTCTAGTCAAGCACAAGATCCAAAACAAGAGGGAGGTGCACAAAGTGTTTGAGCGGCCAATTTACTTGCCTCTCCTATTTATGAACAGTGGCTATGAAATCCCCACATTCAAGACTTTACTTCCATTCCGGGAAAATGGGTCGATTGTTTCGGATATTGGCTTGAGAAACAAGGTGGAGAATTCGCAGTACAACCCCGTGTCATCATCTCAGCCGAAATTGCAGGTTAATTTCTTGGGACTTGGAAGCAACTCCACCCACATTTCTTTGTTTGCAGATGATCTCACCAACCAGAACCAGGTTTTACTGCAAGTACAGGCGCAGCAAAAGAAACTCATTGAGAAGAATGACGTGTTCTCATTGTGCAAGTACGAGACACGCAGGTTCATCGGAAACAACCGAATCAACTGTGCGGTGCCTTGTTACGGCGGAAAGAAGCTCTTGTACGGAACAGATGCAGGAGTGTGGGTTTCTACGGTGCGTTCCATCAGTGTCACATCTTCGGAAAAGATCTGCTCAGATCCCACTTTGGTGATCAGCAAGCCGTATGTGACGCAATTGGAGGTGTTGGTGGAATACTCTAAGGTGTTGGTTCTTTCCGATAAGACGTTCTATGAGTTTGACTTGTCGTGCACCGATTCTTTGGATCATGTCAAGAACACCAGGAGTGGAAAGGTGATCCTCAACCACATTTCGTTTTTCAAGACCGGCGTGTGTGATGGAAAGCTCTTGATGTGCGCCGTCAAGTCCGGCAATGCCAAGGCAATCAACATCGTGGAACCAATCAACCCCTTCGACAGCAAGAACAAAAACAAAAACCGCAAGCCGGAGGTGCGCGAGATCACCTTCACATCGGACCCCGTGTCGATCTCGTTCTTGAAGACCAAGTTATGCATTGGATGCACCAAGGGATTTGAGATTTTATCGTTGGAAGCAGGCAAGAAGGAGTCCATCTTGGACGAGGCCGATCCGTCGTTGGATTTCGCCACGCAACGAGAGAGCGTCAAGCCGTTGGCCATCCACAGGCTCGACAAGAAGTTTTTGTTGAGTTACAGCGAGTTCTCCTTTTTCATTAATGGTAACGGGTGGAGAACGAAGCACGACTGGGGCATCTTCTGGGAGGGCATGCCACAGAACATTGCCTTGTTCTACCCCTACCTTTTGGCGTTTGACCCGGGGTTCATTGAGATCCGGGACCTCGAGACCACGACGCTCATCCGGGCGTTGGTTGGCGAGAACATCCGATTCTTGCACTCCAACGAGCACGAGGCGTTGTATGCGTGCGAGGAGAATGGCTACGATATTATCGTGTCGATTGATTTCTTGAACCTCAAGCCCAAGCGAAAAGCATGAGGCCAGAGATCACGGCTGGCATTCACTGGCGATACAGAAGATGTAACAAGACAAGCATCAAGATCTATATGGAAGGCAACATCTACATGAGGCCAAGCATCAAACATCTACATGAGGCCAAGCATCAAACATCTACATGAAGCCAAGCATCAAACATCTACATGCATCATATGCACCCAAAAGACTAAGTGTCGCCTAATGCAGTACATACTTAACATGACCAGTATCACCGCCGCCGACAAGCACGCAGTAGCATGTGTTTCTTTTTTTTTGTTTGTCATTTATTGGCCTACGGTCTATAAATGTGCTGCCGGGCCGGGATGTACGGGTGTCAGGGATCACGCCCCTGCTAACAATGCGACGCGAAAACTTCTCCGGTCCCCACCTCTTTTTCCGCCCGCCATGCCCGATTTGCAGCAAATCTTCTCGCCGGAGCCGCTCGTGCAGTACGGCGTGCCCTCCGTTGAGCGGCCGTTCGGCTTGTACCTCTGGCCGCTTTTCTCCGCCGCCTTCGAGAGCGTCGTGGGCTACCCCGCCGAGGACTTCCAGTTTATCTACAACAAGACCTTCTTGGCCAACGGCTGGCAGGCCATCGGCATCATTGCCGTGTACTACACGGTGATCTTCGGCGGCCGGTTCCTCAGCACCAAGTTGGGCGTGCCTGCGTTGAAGTTGAACTTCTTGTTCCAGGTGCACAACTTGGGCTTGACCATTGCATCGTTGACGCTCTTGCTCTTGACCATCGAGCAGTTGGTGCCCATCTTGGTCAACCACGGCGTGTTCTACGCCATCTGCAGCGAGCAGGCGTTTGCGCCCAAGTTGGTGACGTTGTACTACTTGAACTACTTGACCAAGTACTGGGAGTTGGTGGACACGGTGTTCTTGGTGTTGAAGAAGAAGAAGTTGTTGTTTTTGCACGTGTACCACCACGGCGCCACGGCGCTCTTGTGCTACACGCAGTTGGTGGGGTCGACGTCGGTGGAGTGGGTGCCCATCACGTTGAACCTTGCGGTGCACGTGGTGATGTACTGGTACTACTTCTTGAGTGCGCGTGGCATCCGCGTGTGGTGGAAGGAGTGGGTGACGCGGTTCCAGATCATCCAGTTCGTGTTGGACTTGGGCTTTGTTTACTTCGCCACCTACACGCACTACGCGTTCCGCTACTTCAAGTCGTTGCCGCACGTGGGCGACTGCTACGGGTCGGAGTTGGCTGCGTTCTACGGCTACTTGATCTTGACGAGCTACTTGGTGTTGTTCATTTCGTTCTACATCCGGGTGTACAAGAGCGCGGGCAAGAAGGCCAAGAGGACGGTGGAAGTGCCTACGGGCGCAGCCACAGGCGCAGCCACAGGCGCCAAGGCCTCTGGGGCCGACACGGCGGCCACGAAGGCCCGGTCCAGAAAGGCCTGAGGCGTTGGACGATCAGGACGGTCGACGTCAAGACGTCAAGACGACAAGACGTCAAGACGACAAGACGACAAGACGTCAAGACGACAAGACGTCAAGACGACAAGACGTTAAGACGTTCAGGGACGAAAGTGTACGGCTGCGAGGTGAAGGCCAGTATGTAGTCAGCGCTTCGTGCTCAGTGCTCAGTGCTCAGTGCTCAGTGTTGTATAGAGCAGAGGCCTGTGCAGGACCATGCTAGAGTAGAGTAGTGGAGAAGTGAAGAACGACTGGACGACCGTGGCCGCCAGCTGCAGGCCTTGGTCCTCGCCTGTGCAGTAGCAATCCCACAAGCCGTTGCCCAGAATAACATAACAGATTATGACGCATAACAGAATGTGAATGAACAGATGTGAATGAACAGATGTGAATGAACAGAATGTGAATGAACAGATGTGAATGAACAGAATGTGAATGAACAGAATGTAAACGCACAACAGAAATAACAGAAATGTATCACAGAATGCCCAGAATATCATTCGTGGATTGACAATACCCCCAGAGCCGGACTGCACAGTGCAAGTTCCGTCTCCATCGCGCGGCTTCGCTCGACTCGCCACGCATCAATCGCTGGCGCATTGCTGCCGCAAGTGCCGTTCCGCGGATCACTAAGCCCCCACGTTTAAAGCCGCACTCTGTCAACGAGCCGCCTCCACGCCGCTCCGCGCAGCCTCGCGCAAACTGCGCAGCCTCGCGCAAGTGCGCTGACAGTGCGCAAACTGCGCAGACAGTGCGCAACTGCGCAGATAGTGCGCCAAGACGGAATTTGGCGAAATCTGGGCGCACCCGTACACCGCGGAGTTTGCTTCCGCTTCGAGTCTGGTAGGGCGGGTGGCAGGCGGCGGGCGGGCCGACGGGCGGCGCCAGAGTGCCTCTATGGCACCAACTGGCGCAACTGGCAACTGGCAACTGGCAACTGGCATCTGGCAACTGCCACCTGCTGCCACCAACCCTCTGCGGTGTCCGATGTCAGGCTGTAGCGGACTTCCCGATCTAGCAAATCTGACAGCTGCTGACACCCGCCTCGAACGGAGTTCCATGTTCTCGGAAGCCTCACCTGAAAGGCGCCGTCTTGGACGCCGTACACTTGAACGCACCAAACCGCCAGCGCCGACTGGATGCCCGTACTTATACTACCGTATCCCGTTTCAGAGTTGTCAGGTCCGCCACCGAAACAAGCTGGCGGCTCGGAGAAGTGCCCGAAGTAGTGGTGCGCGCGCCCCGAGCCGTACCCCTATTCATGGACTTGGCACCCCGGAAGCAGCGGCATGCGCCACAGACCCAGCTCTGCTCTGAAACTTGGCCAGTAGCTGGACCCACTGCGTCAGCTCCCCATTCTTCGGGGGTTTTTGCCTCCGCCCGAACATAGCCGTGTTTCTCGGCGCCGGGCCACTTGCTGACTAAAGCCTGTCACCCGCGCATGCACGGCCTGCACCGGCGATCCGCCCGTTCTGCAGGTCCTCGGCATCTGCGGAAGCTGGAGCGGCTGCCGTGGCCTCTCCCGCCTGTAATGACAGGTGGCCTGTGGTATGTGTAGCATATGGCGTGTGTCTGCACAGAGGCCGTTTCAGGTGGCGCAGTCCCGTGCACGCCGTGCCTGCCAGGCAAAGTACCAGGCAAAGTAGACTGGCAGGCGTGCCCCATGGCCACGTCAGGCGCCATGGCACGTGGCCTGGCAGCACCCACGCTGGCACGCTGGCTCTGCCTCTCCGCGCCGCGCGCCCTGCTGCAGTGCCATGACGAGGGCACTCCGATGACCCGCTGAATAGGGGAAGCCGCTCTGCCGTCCGTGTTGGGATGGATCTCGCAAAAGTGCATGGCGATTCCGAGCCGCAGCCTGCATGCGGCCGCCAAGGCTGCGCTCGCCTTGCAGATTTTCAGCCGTCCGCGAGGTTTTAGGAGTGCGCAGCGGAAGAATCGGGAATACTTCTAACCGGCCGATCCTATATATCGTCTGCCACCTGCCCACGCAACAATGCGTTTATTTGACCCCCACTTCTGGCGAGTGAACTTTCTTTGCAAGTCCTGAGCACTTTCTGAAAACCCCTTAGCAAAGTCTCAAGCTACCGCTGGAGCGCCACCCACTGCCCCACCTGTTGATTACATCACATCAACACTTGAACCACAACACTTCAACACTTCAACACTTCAACACTTCAACACTTCAACACTTTATCCGGCGCATACTTATCTGTCGCCGACTTTTTGCCCTCGTTTGTTGCTTCCTTGGCACATTTGCTCGGCTATTGCCAGCCTTACTTATCCTTACTTATAAGGGCCTTCTTATCCTTACTTATTAGGGCCTTCTTATCCTTACTTATCAGGGCCTTACTTAGCGCCTTCTACTTACTAGCGGCTTCTGTTACCCAACTCTCAGCACCTGAGGCCACAACACCATGGTCAACAAAATTGAGTGCCGCCTCCCCTCGTTAAACTCGCTCGCATTGGACTTTGCCCTACCGCAGCAAAACGCGCACTACAATGCCTCGCACTACCCACACTTCTCCACACAATACCATCATGATCCCGCCCGAACTCCTCCCAACTTGGAGTCCACGCGCACGTTGCCCAGCGTGTTGCACTCGGCGGTGCAGTTGAGGCCGGACATCTTCACGCCGGCCAAAACTGCGCCCATGGGCTATGGTGTGCTAAGTAACGGAGGGGGCGATCCGTTCTCCCATACGCCCACCAGAATCGCCACGCCTGGCTCTGCTGCCTACGTGACCCACTCCTACCCTGCATCTTACTCCTCCAAGTCGTCGGTGTCCGACTCGGCCTCGGAGGAATCCACACTCACGTTATTGCCGGTCGTTCCGGGCGTTCCAAGCGCTGGTATTTCTGGTGCTCCAAGCGCTGGTATTTCTGGTGCTCCAAGTGCTGGCATATCTGGTGCTCCAAGTGCTGGCATTTCTGCTCCAAGTGCTGGCATATCTGGTGCTCCAAGTGCTGGCATATCTGGTGCTCCAAGCGCTGGCATTTCTGCTCCAAGTGCTGGCATTTCTGCTCCAAGCGCTGGCATTTCCAGCGCTCCTGGCGTGGTGCCTGTGCCTGTGGTGCCTGCTCTAACCGTGTCCACATACCCCGTGGCGTCATTGAATGACCTGAACCACCACCCCGACCGTGCGCTCAGCGAAGAACCCCTGTCGTCGGATCGCGAAACCCCCGAGTCTCCTAAAACTCACGAGTCCGCAGAGAGCGAGTCTCCCGAGCCTCAGAGAAAGCGGAAAAAGCGTCAGTGTCCACAATGCTTGCAGCACTTCTCCAACTTGGCCACGCACCGCTCCACGCACTTGAACCCTACCGCCAGACCCCACGTCTGCAAGGTGTGCCAGCGTGGATTCGCGCGGCCAAACGACCTTTTCCGCCACTTCAAGTGCCACTGGAAGGAAACGGGCGCCGATCACGGCCAGTTCAGGTGCCCTTTCAAGACCGCCGCATCCGGAGACAAGTGTAGTCACACGCTGGGCATCTTCTCCAGGTGTGACACCTACAAAAACCACTTGAAGGCCATCCACTTCCAGTACCCGGAGGGAACCAAAAAGAGCAACCGGGGCAAGATCCCGGGCACATGCAAGCTCTGCTCCAAAGAGTTCAAGTCCGTGGACGACTGGATCGCACTGCACATAGAGACCCACCTGTGCCAGGCCATAGAATGAACATAGACTGTTAGTATCTTGTATGTAGCTCTATCTCCGGCAGCTCGGCTCGGCAAAATGGCCCGGTGTACGGGTGTGGGCGGCGCTCTTTCTCGGCATCTCCTCTCGTCCCTTCTGCACACCCATGAACGGCATAGTCAAGGCAGCCGTGGCGCTCTTCCTCGTCTCCACGTACAAGACGCTTCCCCTCGCGTACATGGTGCGGTTCTACTCGCTCGTGTTCCGCCACATTGTGCTCCGGAAGCGCCAGTACCTCAGCTCCCGCAAGAACACTTATGGCTTCGGCGAGAAAGCCGACGACGTGTTCCGCCCCGTGGCCTACCACACGTACGCGTCGCCGCTCGAGATCGACATGTACTTGCACAAGTCCAACCTGACGTACTTGGTGGACTTGGACATTGCAAGAACGCACTTCATCTGCCAGATCTTCCAGACGCTCTTCATGAAGTACTGGCACAACGAGACCGGCGAGTTCCGCGGCCAGTCGCTCAAGAACTCGCCCTATGTGCCGGTGGGCACCATCCAATGCACGTTCCGGAAGGAGATTTTGGTGTTCCAGCGCTACTCCATCACGTCCAGTGTGTATGCGTGGGACGAGAAGTGGCTCTATGTTTTTCTGAAGTTCGAGTTGACGGACGGCACGCTTTGCGCGGTGGCCATCACCAAGTACGTGTTCAAGAAGAAGGGCCGGGTGACCATGCGGCCGCGGGAGTTCATTGCCGAGTGTGGCATGTACAACGAGGCGGTGGAGAAGGTGAACGAGACGAACTACGCGTTCATCAGCCAGATCAAGACGTCGGATGAGTTGGAGAGGTGGGCGCACGAGCTCTCGGCACGGGGTGAGGCGGTGAGCTAGGATAGATTGTGAGTGGAGTGAGTGGAGGGAGTGGAGTGGGTAGAGATTGATATGAAGTGGAGTGGATAGAGTGGATAGAGTGCGTGGCAGCCTCCGTTTCCTTACCTCTTTATCTGCGTCAATCGTAAGACATAACTTGATGAGTCGTTTATTTCCCTTACTTAGCCTCTTGTAGTGTAATGCGACTAGGATAAAGACAGCTCGTTGGTACCATCACTCGACAATGCCTGGATACCTGCGTGTTAGCACTGGAAAATGATTCAAGATTATTAGCCTCACCGGACGAGTGTAGAGTATAGTGAGTGAAGTGTAGAGAGGTGAGTGAAGTGTAGAGAGGTGAGTGAAGTGTAGAGAGGAATTGTCAGGCCGGTGGATGTGCTACTTCTATTTTTTTACTTCATTTTCTAAAATCAACTCACATTCTATTTAGTAAAGAATTTCAGGGCTCTATGAGCTTTTAAATTTTTTAATTCATAAATTTATGTATACTCAATACGGGATGATTTAAAACCATCTACTCGTGCTCTTTTACATAAATATAAAATTAATTTTATCCTGGTGTAAAACACCAGCCAAAAATTAAATTGCATACTCGGCCTTTAGCCGGGTATTATTAAAACATTTAGTTATCTGTCTCTTGCTTTAAACAAGAGGTATCCTATAGAGCAATTTTTTAAATTTAATAAATACCGATTAATCGGTAATAATAATTTCTTTTTTATAAATTATACCACCAATAGCAAGGCACTCAGTAGTGCCGGGCATAATGCGTCAGACTCACTGCTCCAGCCAGATAGCTTCGTGATAGCGATACAATTTAAACATCCCTAAAGTGTAGGTGCTACCAGACGTTACTACTCACCTCACCCACCTACTGATACGGTCAACAGTTGACTTAGGGAGATAGAGCAGATGTCTTATCGTCTGCACTGGTTGTCTTTCAAACAAGTACTCAGGCTACAATGTACAGTGCACTATACTTTTACAATGTATTACTCTAACTGTGCTGTACAGCAAGTTCAGCAGATGTTATTGGTACCAACCTCATGTTCATTCCCAGGAATTTCGCTGGTTAGGTCTTTCATCGAAGCACTTGGAGCACTTGGAGAGCTTAGTCAGTACCTCTTAACACATGAGTGATTTGGCCTAGATATATCATCAACATATAAGGCGATAAGTAACTTTTCCCAGGTTTGAAGTAGACGCAAGGTTCTGCCACTTAAATCCAAACTTCTCTTAAATCAACTTCATGATCACCTATATTCACTTTATGCCACACTTGGGTGCCTGTTCAACATACAAAGACTTCTTTACTCTGAGCACCAAGTGTTCCTTTCTTTCATAGCCTTCCGGTTCTCATAGATTTCTCCCTCAACACTCCGTTCAAGAACGCTGTCGTAACATCCATCTGTCGGACTTCCAACCTTGTTGCACGGCAACGGCTACCACCATTCTCCTTTCATATCTTATGACGGTGAATGTTTCCTGATAGTCAATCTTCTTTCTGAAAGTCCCCAACTAGTCTTGCCTTGTATAGACTCTTTAATGCGAATACATTTGACACCTATCGGTTTCCGCCCTTCCAGTTCGACGAACTCAAAGGTCTGTTTGTTTGAGCACTCATTTCTTCACACGCTTCTTTCAGCGTATACTGTTTTCGACTCATCGCTTGCTTATAGCTCTCCACACCTATCTGACTACGCTACACCCTATCTATGTCTACACTACACCCTATCTTTGTCTACACTACACTATCTACTGTCTACACTACACGACTATTATCCACCCCACCTCCTCATCCGCATATGTCTAGCAGAACGATCGGTCTCAATACAATTTACAAGCACTTGGCCTTGCTGCAGCCAACCAATGTGGCTACGGGCCTGTGCCCTTGTTAATTGTTTTTCTCAGCAGAATACGTACACACATCACTCACCATGCTACAGATACGTAGAAGTCGATGTCAGTCTCGGTAATATGCTTGATGGGTTTATTCAAATTGCTCCTTTAACCCAGTTCACTGGGACTCCCTGTAGTGCCACCAATGACGGCTCCATGGGAGTCTAGGCTATGGAATTCTCCATCTTAGCCTTACCAGCCAGACACCGTGCATATCGCACCAGTGTACTATATCCCGAGTCAAGCATTAATGTTCTTGCTGGGCACTGTTTTTCTGATCTCTCGAAACTTATAGCTTCTAGGAAACGCTCGTCACTCTTTCACATCAATCCCTCTGAGGAAGCGAGAGAGTGGCATGTGAAATAGGTCACCCAAGTACTCTGCGTATAGCTACGATCCTGATACAGCACTCTGCCTGATACCACCACTGGAGAGAAGTGTTTACGTATCTTGACAATACAATGAGTAACCATTCAAGTCGTCCCACACTGAAGGTTCTCCTTGGTTATGGCGCCCCGGACACACCTATGCTCGAGGCTGATACGGAGTACTTTAGGTTATGGCCCTTTTTTTGACGATTCGATACCTGAGTTAAGTCTACTGCGAGTGCAGGTATGTGGCCTTGGGTATCTATCTTGGCTCTTTTGGTTTCATGTTCAGTCGATATGGCGCCGTGTTGGTCATATTGAATTCTACGTTTTCAGTATTCAAGTTTCAGTATTCAAGTTTCAGTATTCACGTTTTCAGTATTCAAGTTTCAGTATTCAAGTTTCAGTATTCACGTTTCAGTATTCAAGTTTCAGTATTCTACGTTATCTCCTACCGTTATTCTGACAGGTGTGCAGGGGGAGTCAGCAAGAAAGCTCTTTCAATATGCTGGATCTAACGCCATGAAATCTTCAGTACCGTGGCTGCTGATAGTCATATTTCTGTCTTTGATACTGGCTACAATCGTAGGATTTGTTTCATATTGTGTACAATCTCGAGCCTATTGGTTGGTCCACCCAGGAACTTCTGATCTGTAAGCGCATCCAGAGTACCTTGAATAGATCCTTTAGATTGAAAGAAGCTTTTGAATATATACTTCTAGAGAAGATTCAGTCTAATGTTTATGATAGAATAATAACATTAAAAATAAAATGAATCAAAATAATAGAGCTATTTTAATTCAGAATCATGCAATTGAATGAAATACTTTGATCTATCAAAGGACTTAGTACAGGTGAATTTAAGTTTAAACCTACTCGTGGGATAGAAAAACAAATATTGTATATGAATTCGATGATTATATTATCAATGACCTTGAAGAATATTTTGAAAATTTTGAAGCGGCGAGAAAATCAAGAAGATATCTCCCCGAGTATACAAATTATAAGATAATAAAAGGTCGTATAAAAAAAAACTTAAGAAGTAAGAGAAGCTAAAAAGCTGAAAAAAGGTATTTTTTTAAATATATATACTTTTTATTTTACCCTGTAATGGATCGCCTGAAAACCAGTGACTTGAAGATTTCTGAAACGCCATGGATCTTGTATCAGTATGTCAGTATTAGCAAAATATTCCACTGTACGGGTCCAATGTGAACTTTATTGGAGATTATTGCAGGTTGAAAGTTTATGGTCAGTTACCGGCTAGTTGTTCAACAAAATGACAATCTTCTTCACTAATGGCAACCTGGGACCGTTGAAGAAGCAATTATTCGCGGCTTGAGACTGTCATATCCCACATCAGTCCATACCACGCCTGCCTTCCAACTGATCTGGTCTGGCCACCATTTCTACCTCTAGATCATGTTGCTGAATAACAATAGAATCAGTATGCTTATACTTGATGTGAATCTAGTGGAACCACAGGTTCTGACAGTAGCACATGTTGAAGCACACTTCTGAGAAGATAGCCGGTATTAAAACATTGGTTTCGCATCAGTTAGCGCAATGTAGCGCTACTCAAAGTGCTGTCATGATTACAAAGAGCCACTGCAAAGCTGTAGTCTGCTGTTCTTTGGATTGACGCTAGAGTGCATGGTTTTTTAGCGAAAGCCAAACTGGTGCCTTTCTGAAAGTTTAGAAACTGTTACTACGACCTGGTGCTTACTTGTATAGAGATCTCAAGATCCCAGAAGCACGTTCAAAAATACATTCCACCTAGCATTTCCTGAACCCCGAATCGATTTTACAAAGCAATTTGCACGAGACTGCTACTTCAGCTTGAAGAGCTCCGGGAGCCAAATCTAGACATCAAATGGAAAGGAGAGGAAGAAGTCAGCAACAGAACTGCGGTTGCAGCCACTGCCTGCTCTCAGATTAACGTGAGTGGTCGTACTCCCTCTTATCGCAATGTGCATAAAAGTAGCACCTTGGAATAAGAACACTACTAACGTTATCATAACCAAGTATTATTGACCACGCTTACCAGGCTTCGCTGCCGAAGCTCCTGGATTAAATGTTTTCGTTTCCTGCCACTGGCAGTTCTGTGCAGAGTGGTCCGTGAACGCTGATGAAAGGGTCTACCACTGAGTAGTCATTACCTTGCGGTGTGGTCTCATAAGGTCGACACTGGGTATTCTTCTACGGTGCACCAGTTCAAAACCTCAATTCATTCAACAAGCCTTGCTAGTAAATCCTAGTGGCTTGATGGGATCAGGCCGCAACTGGCTGCAAAATCCTGCACCGTGGTCCGGCCGCAACGCTGCGCAACCTAAGCTGAGTACACTGCAGTGGTGTAAGTAGAGAAATACAGATCTTGTGTAAGGAAAAGATGTGCAGGTGTGAATGGAAATTGGCTGCTGAATCAAGTGTTTAAGTTGACAGTCAGCGAAAGCACCGAAGTGAACACAAATCTTGAACACAAGTGAACACAAATCTTGAACACAAGTGAACACAAATCTTGAACACAAGTGAATACACATATGTGTGACGAGTAGATTATAAATCTCTTTGACCAGACAGTAGCCTGATGTGTACCAGGCTTCCTGAACAAGTTAAACGAACATGGCAACATGGCAGACTAAGGTGTCATGGAAGCAGAAAGGTGTACCCATGGAGGAAGTAGGGTACCTATGGAAGTCACTAAGATTTATCCCACGGCTAAAGTCCTCAAGAGATGAAGGTGAACGACTAGGCAGCCAAGTATCTTTATCTCAAACGAAGCAACGGATTCTTAACTGGTTGGATACCTGGTGTAGACGCAGACCAGGAGTTATGACAGAAACGCAGTACAAACTACCAAAGCGAGGCGTAGAAGCAATTGTAGCACGCACTCCACTTACACCCTGCCGGCGCCTGGTAGGTGCAAACGACTGTACTGCAGCTGATTGACTATCTATATCGGGATTGATGCTCAGAATCGCCAGGTGGCTCTAGCACAGCCTGAAATATCTGCAACTGTGTAGCATAGGCGCTGAAACTCTTATTATTATATTAAAATCTATATCTTAAAACTTTCAACAACGGGTCTTTTGGTTCTCGCATCGATGAAGAACGTAGCGAATTACGAAAGTTGTATGAGTTGCAGATGTGAATTATGAATTTTTGATTGCACTTGATCTAGCATCAAGTATAGGTGAGAGAGTTTTTCTTTGGAACCATTCCGGCTTAACAACAAACTCTTAATTAAATTCTAATTTCTCACTGCACTAAGACTATTCGAACTTAAGCATATCAATAAGTGGAGGAAAAGAAACCAGGCATTACCTTAGTACGGCGAGTGAAGGGTAAACGCTCAAATTGAAATCTTCGGAATTGTTTTTGACGGGTAGAATTGCTATTAAAAGTTCACTGGAACGGACGCCACAGAGGGTAATAGCCCCGTTAATTAAAAGCACTATAATTACGTTCCTCAGAGTCGGGTGTTTGGGAATGCAGCTCAAAGTGATGGTCCATCGAAAGCTGATATTGGCGACGATAGCGAACAATTACAGTGATGGAGAGAAAACTTGTGTCTTTAGTACGTCTTGAATCGGTGTGTATTCATTCACAGCAGGCGATGTAACTTCCATTAATTGGCAGCTCCAGGTAGCTTCATCTTTCAGGTTGGCAGATCAATAGTTGGCACGTCGCTCTATTGATCAGTGTAGGTGCAATCCCTTAGTGAGCTACCAAGGAGGTCAAAGACTGTCATAATTAAGAAACACACCAAGTGTTAACGATTACTACCCAAGTACGAGGATAACTATACTACTGCTGAACTACATAAGTATAACTAAGTCTTACCTAAGGATATACGCTACTAGCAAACTAAGTTCTAGCACACACTTTCCACGGTCCAGATACCATCATTTCTTATCTTTACAGGTGATAACGTTAAATGTGTGGTGGTGTACCTGGTGGGATCTGAGACGACAGGCTATCGTCTCTTTGGTCCTATCGTCTTAGCTGCGTCCCAAAGACACAGCGAGTCCTTCCCTCTGCTGCTCCTTCTACTGCTCCTGATTACCTGTTTCAGTATTCTTCAGACTGCAGGCAAGCGAGCCTGTTCAGCACTGACAGATGCCAACTTGCCCTTATGATGCAATCTGACCAGTACGGTACATAGCTTATAGTAGTGTAGTTGTCAGTTCCGATGATCCCACCATGACAATAGTACGGCTCTGATTTGACCAAAGACCGTACATCCATGAAAAGGCCAGCAACGAATATACTGATGGGGCACTATAGAGTGGTAGCACTATAGAGTGGTGGTAGTGGTAGTGGCAGTGTAATAGTAGAGAGAGTACGTAAAATTGTGAAAGGGAAGGAAAGCTAATTCACGCAAATCCTAGTGTTACTTGACCCATCTTTTCTTATCACCGTGTAACACGGACCGAGGAGTCTAAATTATGCAAGTATTTTAGTAAACCCAAATACGGAATCAAAGTGACTGGTCACCCTCCTGTCCTACTGGGCAGGAGAGGAACTTAATTATTAGGACCCGAAAGATGGTGAACTATACCTGGATAGGGTGGCCAGAGGAAACTCTGGTGGAAGCTCGTAGCGGTTCTGACGTGAAAAGCGATCGTCAAATCTGGGTGAGTAGTCAAAAGTCAGTCAACAATACAAAAGCGGAGGTATGAAGTGGAGGTATGAAGATTATGGCTCTAGGCCATCACACAGTGGAGGGTAGTGATATACGTGACTTGTTCTTGCTGGTGTTGGACCACTGAAAAGGTGGATCAAGAGAATAGCGCAGACTCATCCTGGACACTAGCGTAGTGGAAGAGAAGTTAGAGAGGAGGGCTGGTACCTGGGTACGCTCTTCCATCCCACTATTCATAGTTCCATCCTACTACTCACTCACGCCAACTGGAACCCCTCGTGCCCCTCGGAAATGGCCAACAAAAGTGACCCTCTCAATGTCTCGTACGAGTCGTACACCGGCAAGTCGATTTGATTGAAGCACGTGTGCGACGACGGCAACCGGTCCTTGGCGCCGTAGTCTCGGTGGATGCTAAACTTGCACACGCCGTTGGCGCCCCGAAGGTCCTTGAACCCGTTCAATGGCACCTTCAGCGTGCCCGTGGAGAACTGGAGGAGCCGCGCCCGTTCCTCGTTGTCGAACGATTTGACCGCCCGCCAGAACCACTGGATCTGCTCCGACGACGCGGAGTAGTTGTTGTACGTGCAGTTGTTTTGCCAGTCCTGGACGTTGATGTCCGGCAACCCGCTGATCAACAACTCGAGCTCCTGCTCATCGAAAATGCTGACCAAGTCTCTGGGGATGATTTCGTGGAACCCCGCGATGAAGTTGCTCATCTGCTCCTTCACCGACGTCTTCAACCGGTACTCCACCACCAATCGGATGTACTCGTGCTTGTTTGCCTCGGTCACGGGGATGTTGCGCCCGTTTTCCACGAGATCAATCACCTTGTGCTCGCCGTAGTCGTCCGTCTCCACGGAAAAGTCCTCGGTGATGATGTCGGTGATGTCATTCTCCAACATCCACATCAACGACTTGGCGTACTCAAGGTCCAAGTTCTCCATGTCTTTGAGGGAAACCGCCTTGTTCAAGATCTCCTTGTACACCGCACGGCTGAAGTGGCAGTCCAAGAAACAGTCGTCGTAGATGGCCTTGCCAATGATCCTGCCAATGAACTTGAAAAACGACAAGTGCTCTGGGTTGATGTACGACGTGCGGTTGGGATGGTAGGTGTTTTCGTCGCTGGCCACAGGCGTGAAGAGTGCATAGTCGGGGTTGAACATCTGCCGGGAGAGCACCTGGTACCATTCCCTGGTGACTCCGCCGGCGTCGATGCCGGCCTCGCCCTTGAAGTTGATCTCCAAGTTGGCCGTTTTGAACTCCTCCGTGGACTTGAAGAAAAGCGACCGGTACGAATCCAAAAACACCTGCTCTCGCCGTATCGAGATGCTGAGCTTGTTGCTGCTTTCGCCTTTGCTGTGCAACTGCCCGTTGAAGTAGTTTCTCTTGTTGTCAAACTCCAACACCTTGGGGTTGCGCACCAACATGCTGAACGGACCGCTCATGAGATTGGAGTTGGACCGCACCATCTGGTTCAAAATCTTCTTGTGCTCGTCAATGAACGCATAGAAGAGGTCCTGTAGCGGCTCGTTTTCAAAGTCAATTTTCTTCACTTCGTACTTTTGCACATCTTTAAGCTCCTTCACCTTGCTGTGCTTGCACACGATCATGAGCGATTCTATCAAGGGTAACAAGGCTGTGGCGATGTGAGACATGTTTGCGTTTTCCTCCAACACTCTTAAACATCCACTGAGTGCCTTCCAAAGCTTGCCCAAGTCGAGATGGCGATACAACTCCGTCAACTTGTCCTGCCCAGCATCCTTCAACTCCTTGGACTTATCTGACTCGTACATGTAGTTGAGAGCTGTCAAAATCCGAAGGAGTTTGGCCTGGTCCGAACTTGGCACGGTGAGCTTGCTGATAATCTTGCTGTCGTAAACATCGACGTCATCTTTTTGCGTGGAAGTAAGCTCGGTATGCAACAGCTCCAAATCGGAAACAATCATCTCGCCAAGCTTGCTGGCTTTCTCTGAAAGCTCCTGCGAAAACACCGCTTGGGCATTTCCCAAAAGCGACAAGTGGTGCATGGCACTTATTGTGTTGCGGAACGTGTAGTTGACGCATTCGTTGGATGCAAGAATTTTGGTAAGCAACTTCAAGTTGCCATCCAGAATAAACCTCGTGTGGAAGCTTGGGGGTGTAGGCTTGGACTCCTTGAGCGCCAACAAAGGCCGTGTGGAAAAGTGCAAGGCGTTGGCAAGAAGATCGATGAAGTAGTGTTCCTCGCTCAACAAGCCATTTTCCAAGAGCTTGATCATGAGGTTGATGGGGTACTTTTCCTCTGCCGAAGACTTCTTGAGTTTCGACTTCTTGGCAATCTTTTTGGTAAGGAACACATTCTCGTGCTCCGTTAAGAAGTAGAGCCTGACCGCAGGGTTTTTTTCCAACAAGTAAAGAATTGCTTCGATCATCTGCACTCCCACAACGATGGGCGTTGCCGTTGCCGGGAAACACCTCATGTGTTTGGAATCCTTTCCGGCTTTGGAGGATACTTGCGCAAACATCTTCTCCAAGGATCTCTGGCTCTGCATACCATCAAACAAAACTGCAAGAAGCATGCTAAGCACATCCGTGCGGTTTTGCTTGTTGTTGCAAATCTGAGCAAGTGCCTTGTAGACGTACTCTCTCTGGTTGATTGCACAGGGAAGAAACAAGAGCTTGACGACACTGGCCACGCCAGCACGGTCAAGGAAAGGCACCGCAAACGTCTTTCTCTTTTTGCGAGGCTTTTCCTCTTTTTCTTCTTCCACCGGGTTCTCCGTCTCGCGTGAATGCTCCGACTCTTCCCCCAGAGAAACTGGCTCCTCGTCCTCGTCATAATCGTAGAGCCTGCGAGCTAGAGACTCTTGCTGGAGTATATCGTCGCGGATCAGCTGCGGAAGAGCATCCAAAAAATCAGAGTCGATTTCCCGGATTTCATTGCCAGTCTGGTTGGCGTTCGCACGTCTCTCTCTCACATGTTGAGTAAACACTTCCTCTCTGATGTCCTCAGGAAGAGCTCCTAAAAACTCTGGGTCAATACCAGTTCCGCTGATATCCACTTCTTGGTCGCCAATCCAGAGCATAATAGGCTCCTGAGGCTGAGACTCCTGTGCATCTCCTTCCTGCTCATCTTCCTCAATTTTCGACTCTTCTGCTAATGCCTGAAGTTCTTCTCTTTTCTTTCGCAACTTCTCTTCCTTTTGTTGCCGAGCCTTTTCCTTCTCCTCGGCCTTTCTTTCGTAAATGGCAATGCTGTCCTCTGCAATCAACTCCACTAGCTTAGAACGTATGGATTCGCCAATCTTTCCTCCAAAGGCATTGTCAATGTCTCGGTAAGCTTTATTCCAACGCTCTGTGGTTGAGCTAATGAGGATATAGCCAGAAGTGGACGACGACGGGAAATCGTCGTTCAAAATCGCCTGGAATGCGGCATCAATCTGGGGGAAAACGGACCCGTTTCGTATGGTGAACGTGGACCCCAGAGACCGGAGCGGGTTAAGACCCAGCAACCGCTCGTTTGTTGGAGTTATTTCATACACAAGGTTCCCTTCGTCGTCGTAATCAGACCCGGACTCCGAGTGATTATCATCATTAGTGTCACGGTCTTCTTCGGCTTCGTCATCTTCATCATCATCGTCATCATTGTCGAATGCACTGAATCTCGTCGACCCATGGTTCCCGGTATCTTCAGAGTCGGCAAAAGCTTCAAGCCAGCCGTCCAAATCAACATCATCGTACTCTTCTTCCTCGGAGCCATTTTCGTCCTCGTACTCGTATCCATTCTCGTACTCACTGTCGAAGCCATTAAACTCCTCTTCTTCTTCTGTGTCCCCATTGCTATGGGAATCAAGGTCAAGATCCTCAATAATTTCAATATCCTGCTCGCTGTCCTCGCTGTCATAACCATGAAAGCCATGCGCTTCTGCGCTCTCTGCATCTTCTACTTCTTCTTCCATGTCATCATCCCCCAAATTCATATCAGAGTGACTCATGTCATCGCTGCTGTTTTCGGAGTCATCTTCAGACATGTCATCGGACTCCGACAACACAACATGAAGGGACTGGTCCTGGTAGAATTCCTCCTCTTCACTGTCAGGATCGTTGTCGTACATTCCTAAGGCAGAGTTTCGGAACAAATCTGGGGTTTCATCCTTGTCCTCGACATCCTCGATCTCCTCATCTTCCTTATCCGTCAGAGGTGACTCAAAAAGGTCCGCATGCGTCACCTTGAGTTTGGCCAAGTTGGAAATAGTCTTAAGTCCGACATTGAGCACCTTGTTCACTTTTGGAAAATTCAAGTCAAGGCCGGCCAAGATCGTGGTAATTTGGTTTGGCAAGTGGGCATCAATCATCGCCGAAGAAAGGTAAAAGAGGTCGGATTTGGTGGCATTCCGACTCAAAAGGGGGTAGCATAATTCCCTAAACTTAGACGATAGGAAACAATAGCACAAATCAAGCGTATCAAAGATTTTCGAGTACGACTTTGCCCGGTGGGAGGATTCGGTAATGGTATCGCGTAATATCCTTGAGAGGTTGTCCATGACGAGTTTCCGGACGATAGCCATATCGGGATTCTCCTTGCTGCAGTCAGGAACCGCGTCGTTTCTAGCAACTGTCGTGGAAACAAGTGCCAAAAGAGTGAGTTTGGCGAGAGAAGAGATGGCCTCTCTTCTTTGGAATTCAGGCCCTTTCAGGACAACAAGCAGCTGAGCAGGAAGAAGCTGGTGGATGAAAAAGTTCAAGCTTGTTAAGCGAGGCTTGTTATTTTCGTTGGTGGAGTGCTTTTTGGAAAACGTAATGAACTCCAATTTTGCCTGTGCATATGACCCCAACAACTCACAAATGTTTTGCAAAAGGAAGCAGATGTATCTAAAGTTCTTGTTCTTGATGAGATACTCGAAGCTCAGATCGTCTTCCTTTTTCTTTTTGCCGTGCTCATCCAGCTCTTTCTTGGGCTCTTCATCCACGGGCGTGCTCAACCAGTCTTTTTTGCTTACTCTCATGAGCTCGCGAAGAAGATGGTGAATTATCCCCACATTGTAATGCTTCAGACCCGCGTCCTTCATTTCAATGTCATCGGTGTCATTAGTGGTAGTATGAGTTGACTTCAAGTCTTCAAGCAAATAAACCTTAAGTGGCAAAATCGTTTTTCCGTCGTAGTTATCGATACGAATCATTTTGGAAGCAACGTCGAGGAAAACTTCCATGTTCCGGGCAGCCAAAAATGCAACTTCATCGAGAAAGTGACGCATGTCGAACTTCGCCGTGTTGTGTCTCTTGAACTGTCTGGAAATTTCGGCAGACATGACATCTGCAAGCGTTTCCTTGCTTTCGTGGCAGGCTCTGATCACGAGAATGACCCCGTTGTGAATGTCTTTGTGGTGCTTCTCATCGCTGAACTTGTAGAAATTGTTGATTTTCGTAGCGATAGATTTCAACAACGGACTCTCGGCAACTTTCCCCACGAATGCTTCGTCTTTCGCCAACAAGTACATAAGTTTGCACATGGCAATGGCCACACGAGCGTTCAGTTTAGGCTGCAGGAGTAGGACAATATCAGCGATTTGCTTTTTCAAGTCTGCTGACTCGCTCACCTCAGAAATCCATTTGTTTTCTTTGGCAGAAGAGGTTGTAGCTGTGAATATTGGTATTATCAAAGCAATCCCCTCAGCAAAGTAGTCCAGATCGATGAATGATGCCGAATCCCGGATATCGCACATTAGCAAGTTCACAAAATCCAAGTACTGTTGCTTGTGAATGTCTATAGTGGCATCCTCGAGTGTTTTAGGAGTGTGGAAGAAGAATTCGTTGAGAAGTTTCACCAAACGACTGAGCAGCGCGAGGTTCTCCTCATTCAATGCTCTGGAAAATGAGTGCACCCTGTCCATGGTGTCCACCAATACATCTATCTTGCTCGGGGCAACGCTGAACACGTCGCTTAAGGAGCTCTCAATCAGCGAGACGCTTGGAGCATAGGCAGCCACCTCGAGAGGTATAGAATATAGCAATTCATCCTTCTTGTGCATTCTCGTCTGCAAAAGGTCTCCCGAATTCGTCTTGATGGGCTCATAGATGAACGAATCTCCAAGATCAACACCTGCAATTATTTCTTTGTACTTGGGCCACGACTTGTTAGCATTCTCCAACGACTCGTCGGAGATAGAATTGACATTTCTGATATTCTTAACAAACGAAAGAAACTTTCTGCACGATTCGTCATCGATGTTCAAGTGTGTCTTCAAGAACTCCATTGCGTCCGTGGGATACGCCATTCTATCCTCGTTCAACGGGTAAAATTCGTTGCTTGGTTCGCATGTCCATACGTAGGCAATCATAGACGTCAAGTGGTCAATGATAGGGATTGGCATTTCCGATATTTGAGAGTAATCATCGATCTCCAGGAGTTTTGATTCCATACCAATAGTACGTTCGAGCAAATCCAAACATTTCAAAGCCGCCTCGCAACGAATGCCATCAAGAATAAGAGACTCCTTGTTGCAGTATTCTCTGTTGTAGTATGACGAAGTGAAAGGAAGCTTAGTGAGGTTCCCGGATTCGATGAAGCTGGCAAGATATGGGATAGAAATAGAGAGAAACTCGACGTTTATCTGAGCGAGCGAGTAGTCAATATTGAGCATGCTCTTTGTCTTTTTCGACTCGTGCTTGGCCTTGAATTCCTTGATTTCTCGAAGCACTTCTTTCAGTGGCATCTCACGAAAGAGTTCAATGGAAATATTTGCAATTCGCTCGAAAACGTCTGTTGTATAGAAGAAGTTCAGCACCAATGAGGTGTATGACAACTTTCCAATTGGACTTCCTGAGCTGACTCTCTTGATCAAATAAATCGCAAAAAGTCTGAAGGCGGCAGCTTGGTATGGAGGCAACTGGTCGGGTATCATGAGAAGTCTCTGAATCCAGAGAGCTATTTTCCGGGTAGCCAAAACGAACGTCCGCATGCCGGAGACTGGCAATTGGTCCTGTCTTCTGAGCATACAGCTTTGTGCAACACTGCCGATAAAATAATAGGAGTAGCCTCTTATAAGGTCGAAAACTCTGCGCAACTGAAGGGTATTTTGAAACTTGACTCCGTGCTGAATCTCCTCGGATAATTTATTCGGTGACGCAACTCCAATTCTAATGACTGCGTCGCATTGCATGAAGCGGATCTTCGGCATGGTAGCGTTAGCAATGTCTTTGGGGCATGAGGTATGGAGAAGAATCTCTTCCATGAAAGAGGTCTCTGCCAATCTTGTGATCTTGTCAATTATACCCATATTGGCCTCAAGAAACTCAGCCCAGGGTCCAGGAGCAAAAGAGTTGGAGCTATGAAGGTAGTAGTTCACAGAAAAGTGCAAAAGATTTTGGATCACGAGCAATTCCGACAAAAGCGCAGCTCCTCCAGCTGGATCATTCCCGAATCTCGCAAAGTACAGAACTTTGCCTTCATACTGCAAAAGATCGGTGATTGCGGGAGAGTTCAATTTCCCATGCAACTTGGTCAATATAACGCTCATTCCTGATGGATAATTCAAATGACGCAAAACAACCTCGAGATCTCTCAGACCATTGTTATCCAAGAAATCATAGGGCAAGTCAGGAACAAGTAGATATTGAAACCAGGTTTCGCAGTCTACCTTGGCGCGGACCTCACCCTGCCAAACATCATTGTGGCCCAACATTGAAGCAATGAAGATAAGGACAGCATCGTACAAATACGATGCAGGGGTGTTGTCCCAAGACGGTAACTCGTTTGTCGGCGTATCCTGATTATCCTGGGATCCTGAAAACAAGCAACCAGATTCTGTGGTAAGAAACTCACCAGGAATGAATTTCCCGTTCAAGAAGCCCGAGAATTTTTGCGCCATGGCAGCAATCTCATCGATGATCACAGGACGCAAGTCTGCATTATGTCTTCCCAAAGTCCGCATGGAACTGCTAAGATTGGAGGTCAAGAAACTAGTCATCAAGTCCATGGCGCAATCCACATTGTAAAACAATTGAAAAAACGTGGGTATGGCCCTTGAGCTGATGATGTTCTCGAGCCCATCCTTACTCAAAGCAATCGCACCCAAAACCTCTAGCAACGACAAGAGGAGGTCACTGTTGGGGAGAAACAAGTTTGGGTAGTTGTCGAAAATGCACTTGATGACCCCTGCTTCCTTTAAAATCGCATAAGCCGTGGGCTCGTTGTGGATTATTTGGGAGATGGCCTCGACGGTTTCACTGAGAATCACAGGGCCGAACACACGCGGATTCTCTATAATTTTGATGAAACTGGAGAGGATCGGCGAGTCAAACAAGTTTCTCAATCTGTCGCCGGCTTCAGACTGGATGAGCCCAATGACGAACTTGAGAAGCATCTTGATGTAGCTCACCTGTTTCAAGGAAATGGAGTGGTACACTTTGGGAATAGTTGGACCACCGCCATCCCAACCCGGATTGTCTAAAGCAAAGTCGACCTCATAGTTAATTGACTCCACCAAAAGACGAAAACCGTCGTTTTCTGCAAAGTCTCCAATCAAGTCCGGCGATGACGTGAGAAGGAGAGAAATGACACGAATGGCGGTGGTTGCAACCCAACGGTTTTGGGTATGAATATTCATGAAAGACATCAACTCAGTGAGCAAACCACCTGCCACAAGACGAGGCACCAATGTGCGGGAGTCCACCAAATTGGAGAGGATCCCTAGGAACAAGCGGTAGCTCTCGTGAAAGTCGTTGTTCTCGTCGGTTCGAATTTTCTTGTTGATGAATCGAAGCACCTGGTAAAGCAAGCCGTGGTTAACGTTTCCACCGAGGTGACGTACTAGCTCGCTTCCCCACACACGTCTAATAGAGATTGCTCGGATGGTTCTCAGAGCCGTGTGGAAAATATCGTTAGATATCACGGGGTAGAATTCGGGAGACACCAAGTCCATGAGAAAACTCAAGGTGTAGGGCTCAGTCTCAAAAAGCTGGCACGATGTGAAGTCGGTGTTGAAAGTGAGGCACACATAGGCTATGGCCAAACACTTCATGCGTAAAAGCTTGGCCCTGAGAAGCATGGCATCGTCCGAGCTGGTGTTGAAGGCCTTGGCATTGAGAGCATGGAAGGCGAAGGAGACAAGCGCCTCGGGCGGGATTGATTCGGAGCCCCTGTCGCAGATTTGCTCCAACGACAACTTTCTGACGGTCTCTTCGTTGAGGCGGAAGGTGTAGAGTCCTTCGGGTTTTTTGTCCTTGTCCTTAGGAGGCGGTTTGTCGCCTGGCGTCTCTGCGTTGTAGTAGTCAAACGTCAAGGACTTCCACTTCGAGGGGTACTTTTTCAGGCGGTCGACGGCGTCCACCAAGCTGTAGTGGTCGGAATGAGCTTTTTTGTGAGCATCGCTGGTGGGATTCAGCCTCTGGCTCTCGATTCTGCTCTGGATGAAACTGGCAGGAACCGGCGGAGGGAAGGCACGAGCGATGTGGAGCACTTTCATGCGGAGGCTTTTGGCCGGGTAGTCTGCCGTGGCACTGTAGCCCTCAGCAAGCGAAAGACAGAGCTCCAACGCAGCCAATTTGATGTCCACGGAGGGCGTGTCGATCAACTTGAACACACGGTCCGAGGAAGAGTATAGCTTGCGGTTAACGCAGTTTTCGAGGAGGAGCTTGGAGAAGCGCAAGCACGAGATCACGAGCGCCGTGTCAGGCGGCGAGATCTCGCGTAACTTTGGGTGGTCGAGGTCGTAGCCGTAGTCAGCGATGATTTTCTCGAAGAGCTCGTCAAAATGGTTGAGCACCTTGACCCAGTGCACGAGGTCCGACTTGGGGTAGTTCCAGGTCATGTTGGCTTCAAGAAAAGCGCTCAATTGGGGAGTGGGGCAGGCCACGATGCGCTCGATCAAGGGCTCGAAGTGCTTGCCTCTTTCGGAACCGAGGAAGCCGACTTTTTTGAGCGAGGACATGAATCAATTGAGCAAATCACAGGATTGGTGGATGGGAGAATCAATTGAGCTAATCACAGAATCGGTAGATGGGAGAATCAATTGAGCAAATCACAGAATCGGTAGATGGGAGAATCAATTGAGCAAATCACAGAATCGGTAGATGGGAGAAACAATTGAGCAAATCACAGAATCGGTAGATGGGAGAATCAATTGAGCAAATCACAGAATCGGTGGATGGGAGAATCAATTGAGCTATTCACAGAATCGGTGGATGTGGAGGGATGGAGTCTGATCGGTCTGTTGGTGGTGGCCAGCAGGGTGCGTGCAGGGGCAAATTTCAAGATGAGTCTGACTACACTGGCAGAAGATCCAAAAAGCAATAAAGAATAGCGAGGATGTCAGTAGCCCGGCGTGAAGGAGAAGTGTAGCTTTGCTCTGCTAGTCGCACTGAGTCGCACTCTCGGCCGGTGTACTGCAGAGGACGCCGTGGGGGCCGACGGGCAGCTCCAGGGACGCGTGCAGGAGCGAGCTTAGCTGAGGGATGTGCGACAGTCTAGGGCCGCCCTGCAGCGCCGAGGTGGGTGGCGGCGCCGGGACTCCGTGGTGCACGGGTGTGTTTTAATGGTGCACGGGTGTGTTTTAATGGTGCACGGGTGTGGGTGGTGCACGGGTGTCTCCGCGCGCCGTCACCTCAGCGCAGCGCCAGCGGCTTCCTAGCGTTTAAAGACCTGGCGACTTGCAGCGACACTACTGTGCGGTCCTTATACGGTATTTCTCCCGTCTGTTTCAGCCTGATTGCTTCCTGATTGCTTCCTGATTGCTTCCTGATTGCTTCCTGATTGCTTCCTGATTGCTTCCTGATCGCTTCCTGATTGCTTCCTGATCGCTTCCTGATCGCTTCCTGATTGCTTCCTGATCGCTTCCTGATTGAATTGTCCCCGTCAGCCATGTCCACAGTCAAAGCCAAGCGGTCGATGCTCCCGCCCATCAACCTCATCTTCAAGTTCTTGCAGCAGCAGGCGCTCGTCACCATATGGTTGTATGAGCAGACGGGGCTACGGATCCAGGGCAAAATCAGGGGCTTTGATGAGTTTATGAACGTGGTCGTCGATGACGCCGTGGAGGTGTGCACGAAGTCGGGGTCCCGGGAAGAGCTCGGGAGAATATTGCTCAAGGGCGACAACATCATCTTGATATCCAGCGCCGACGTTTGAGAAAATTGCCAAGACACTCGTATGTGGGTGTGTACACTGAGACTATGGCGGAGAGAACTGGCAGAAGAGTCACCTCTTTTTGATGGAGTGATGAACAAGAGTTGAACGTCATGGAGCGGGAGGGGTGACGAGGCAGGAGAGCATGATGTGAAGATGCCTGAAGCTTCTGAAGTGGGGAATCTTGTCGAGTGATTTCGAGTCTTCTGAGGTTATTGAAGTTCTGAAGTTCTGAAGTTCTGATGCTATGAAGTTCTGATGCTATGAAGTTCTGATGCTATGAAGTTCTGATGCTACGAAGTTCTGAAGTTATTGAAGTTACTGAAGGTCTGAAGTTCTGATGCTACTAAAGTTACTGAAGTTATTGGAGTTACTGAAATTATTGAAGTTACTGAAGCTACTGAAAATACTGAAGTTACTGAAGCTACTGAAAATACTGAAGTTACTGAAGTTTACTAAGGTGCTAAATTTTACTAAGGTTTACTAAGGTTTACTAAAGTTTAGTAAGGTTTACTTAGGTTTACTAAGGTACTTACGTTTACTTAGGTTTACTAAGGTACTAACGTTTACTAAGGTGCACTAAGGTACTAACGTTTACTAAGGTACTAACGTTTACTTAGCTACTAACGTTTACTCAGGTACTAACTTTTACTTAGCTACTAACGTTTATTAAGGTACTAACTTTTACTTAGCTACTAACGTTTACTCAGCTACTAACGTTCCCTAGCTAATAATGTCTACTATCGTTTACTTTCGTTTACTATCGTACTAAGGTACTGAGGTTTACTAATATCCACCTCTTACTCCACTCTATCCAACATTAATACGGGCCTGATCAACTCTTCTTTATACTCAAGTCACCATTTTTCCTGTATAGTCCTATACCTCGCTGACATCGTCCTCTAGAATAAACCCCACCCGCTTGCGCTTCTTAGGAGACTCCTCAGGCTCTTCCCACACGCCCTGTCGTAGCTTGCTTCTCAAGTCACGTGCCTCTCTCAGAACCACACACGCGTACTCTTCGATCTGGCGCTGGCGTCGGAGGTGGTTTTCGTCTTTCTGTGTGGAAGTTTTTTTTCTTACTTTCACGTCCTCCTCTTGGGGACGCGTTTCTTTGGGAGCTGCATCTGGTCTTTCCTGTTCAAGGTGTAGTCTGTCTCTGTTGTCCGATCCCTCTTGTTGGCCCTCTTGTTGGCCCTCTTTATGGCCCTCTTTATGGCCCTCTTTATGGCCCTCCTTACCTGCACCCTGCCATCCACTAGGAGACTTCAAAGACCTTGCACCCACTGACCGTTCTACTGGTGTCTGGCCGGTGTGAGGATTGTTTGACTTTGCACCATCCATATGGGCAGTGCCTGACCCGCCACTGCTCTTGTGACTGTGCATGGCTGGCCATCGTAGTGCAGTGTGGAGTGCTCCGTGCCCGTGTGGCGTGCCGCATGGTATGCTCTGGTGATCACGCGTACGTGCGCACCCGTACACCCCGGGATCGCAAGCCAAGCTGTCACTGTTGCCAAGCGGTCACTGTTGCCAGAGGCTTGTGCAGCTTGCAATAGACCTTCTCCGCCCTTCTCCGCCGCCGCTTTCCCTTTTCCACACCTAGTGTCCACCGCTTCGTAAGTCATCCATTTACCTTATTTTGCAACGACTTCTTGCTGGAGACTGCACAAAGACTTGCCATATGATTCAGCGCTTGTCAAGCCACGCTCCACTGCTCAGTAGAATCCAACAGGCCGCGGTCATTCTGATAACGACGTCTTAACTTGTCCTGATAACGACGTCTTAGCTTGTCTTAATAATGACGATTTCATGGTGTGGAAATAGACGAGAACACTGGCCTCAAGGAAACTCCCTATTATATACACTGAGGGTGCGCTCCTGCATACACATGAAACATCCGCGCACGGTCACCCAATAGTTATGCCGCGATTTGATCCCAGGCGGGGTTCCTTCCTGACAGTGTCAGAATAGCCCAGCACGCAAGTGCGCCGAAGGACTGCATACAGCCGGCCCAGTGCTTGGTACAGGATTGTACCCCCTCGTATGCAGTCCTGGTCTGCAGACCTGGTCCACACCGGTCTCCCAGTGAGTTCCCCGAGGTGCCTGCGCTGTGTGCAGTCGCGCGACACGCGTACACATGTCTCGATTCCCTCTCTTACTACCGCCATGAGCAATTACAACACCACCAACACCAATAACCACAACCACAACATGCTGCGGGGTGTGCCCCCCGGTGGGCGGCCAGGCCAGCCTCCCCCCAAATTCCGGCCGCCGCCCCAGCCCTTCCGCGCCTCCCAGCAGAATCCACCCCCACAGGCCTCCAACACGTTCCATCTGGCGGCCAACACCTCCGTGAAGCCCCACGTGGCTGAGCCGTACACCGCAGAGGAAGAGCAGCGCATCCAAAAACTGCTCAACAAGGTGCTAGGACCGGAGTACGTCAGCTTTCGCCCGGGAGGTGGGGGGCAGAACGTGTCCTACATAGAAGGCTGGAAAGCACTCAATCTCGCCAACGAGGTGTTTGGCTTCAACGGCTGGAGCTCGCAGGTCATCAGCGTGCAGGTGGACTTCATGGACTCTCTCGGCGCCGGCCGCGTGTCGTTGGGCCTCTCGGTGGTGGTGCGCATCACCATTCGAGACGGCACGTTCCACGAAGATATAGGGTACGGCTTTATCGAGAATGCCAAGGGCAAGGCGGTGGCGTTCGAAAAGTGCAAGAAGGAGGCGTTCACGGATGGGCTCAAGCGATGCTTGCGGTGTTTTGGCAACGTGCTAGGCAACTGTCTATACGACAAGAGTATAGTGGCCAAGATGCAGAAGGTGCGGCTTCCGGTGCCGGAGCTACAACTGGAAGACTTTCACCGAGATCCGTTGGTGGTGAAGCGAGAAACGGAGCGGGCCATGAAGGCCGTGCAGCGGCTGCGAGAGCTCGAGACACCACCGACCTCCAGCGAGAAAGGTGCCGGTGTCAGGGGGAATGTAAACAGTGACGGAAACGGTGTCAGTGACGGAAACAGAAACGGGAATGGAATCGGAGATGGGAATGGAAACGGAAATGGAAACCGAAACGGGAATGGAATCGGAAATGGAAACGGGAATGAAAATCATAGTGGAACCGGTGATCCTAATGCAAAGGCAAAGAATGCCGTCAGTCACGGAGTGAGCATGGACATAACCTCCGCTGAACTGCGAGCGCTGGTTTTATCTCGGCAAGTCACGGATTACGTTCTCGACGATTTTGATGAGCTGTTCGAATTCAGTGATGATTTGCCTGCGGATGGAGCTGAAGAAAAGTTGCATGAGTTGGATGTGGAGTTGGCCGAGGCCCAGAGAGCCAACGAAAGCTTTGAAAAAGATCAGAACGACGAGAAGCAGCCTCCACCGGAGCAAGTGTTTTTTACGAGCTCCAAGAAAGCCATGGACGTCCAAAAGGACCCCGAGCAGAATAACATTCCCGTGTACGACCACAAGTTCATAGCCACCAGCGTGAAAAGAACTGTCGATCCTTTCAAGTCGCAGAAGGTCAGGCGGCAGGACATTCCGGCCACCCACACCCCTAGCCAGATCAACGCCAGTCGGATCGGGTCCCCGGGGTTCGGCAATGGCGTGGGAAAACGGCCTTTGGGAATGCCTCCCTCGCAAAGGCAACAACACAAGAGACCCCATAAGGACGCAGATGCCATGGACGTCAATAATTAGATACAGGACGAGGAAGAGAGCCAAAAAGCGAGAGCAGCTTCAGAGGAAATCAAGAACCAGGTGGCCGAACCGAGTGCTGATAGCTGCATATTGACTTGGTACACCATGGATTCTCATTTATAGGCTCGGTGTTCCTGGGGTACCGTGCACGTGTGTGCAGGATTAGAGATCTCCGCGGTGTCTAGTGAGGCCGCCGCTTCTTCCCACATACCCGCTGCGCTACCAGCAGGGTTTTATATATCAATTCTCGGGAAACAGCGGCCCGAATCACTACATACTGCACATAGAAGCGACCCTGAAGGGCACACCCGTACACCGCCCCAGTCTTCCCGCCAACTTCGCCATTTCTTCCAGGCGCTGCATTCAATCCCAAGCCTCTGATAGCTCGATGACCCGTGATTTCAGCTCCATATCCTGTCTTCTTGAAAATGTGGGCCCCTACAACGAGGTGCCCCACGCGTACTCCCCCAAGGATGCATTTGACGCCCTCTCCAGCTCCAAAATCCTCATTATTGGCGCCGGCGGCTTGGGTTGCGAGATCGTTAAGAACTTGGCCTTGCTGGGCTTCAAAAATCTACATATAATTGACATGGACACCGTGGACATATCCAACCTAAACCGTCAATTTCTCTTCAGGCAGAAGGATATCGGCCAGCCCAAGAGCGTGACCGCGGCCACGGCAGTGCAGCAACGGCTCAAGGACTCTGAACTACTTATACAGCCCCATTTCTGCGCAATCCAGGACATGCCAGCCGAGTTCTACCGCGGGTTCTCGGCCATCATTTGCGGGCTAGACAATGTCGAGGCACGCAGATGGATCAACTCGCTTTTGGTGGGTTTTGTGGACGACCAGCTCAACGGATTAATCCCCTTGGTGGACGGGGGCACGGAAGGCTTCCGTGGTCAGGCCAGGGTCATACTACCAACGCTTACGTCGTGCTTTGAATGCTCCTTGGACATGCTCCAGCCCAAAAACACGTTCCCTGTGTGCACGATCACGAACACGCCCCGCTTGCCAGAGCACTGCGTTGAGTGGGCCAGCCAATTCGAATGGCCCAAGCGCTTTCCCGACCAGAAATTCGATGCCGACGATCCGGCTCACGTGGACGCAATGTACGAGATTGCGCTGGCCAGAGCAGCAGAGTTTGGCATCGAGAACGTGACCCGGAGTCTCACGCTTGGCGTGGTTAAGAACATCATCCCGGCGATAGCGTCGACCAATGCCATCATAGCGGCCGCGTGCTGTAACGAGGTGTTCAAAATCGTCACCTCCTGCAACCCCATTTTGAATAACTACATGATGTACCTGGGGGATGACTCTATTTTCACCTACACATACTCGCACACCAAGAAGCCTAGCTGTGCAGTGTGTGGCAACGAGGTGCGGCGCATAGTGGCGCAGAGATGGTGGACTTTGCAAGACTTTATGCTTTGGCTAGCGGCGCAACCTGTGTTTTCCATGAAAAACCCCTCCATCTCCACCTCAACCACCAGTTTGTACATCAGCCATCCGGAGACCTTGAGACTGCAGACCGCCGCCAACTTACCTAAGAAATTGCTGGACTTGGTAGCGCTTGGGGAGGAGATGTTGATCAGCGACCACACGTTGAAGATTTCAGTGTCAGTGATCATTTCTGCATACGAAGGATCCAGCGAGAGGCCCCACGATGAGTGAAGTTTCGATACTAGGACTTCAGGCCTTTTCTTTTTAGATGCGGTTCATTTCTATTACCATGCGGTTCATTTCTTCTTAGATGCGGTTCATTTCTTCTTAGATGCGGTTCATTCTCCTTCCATGCGGTTCATTCTCCTTCCATGCGGTTCATTTCCTTCCTCACCAAACGGTTAAAATCGCCTGGATTGTCAAGATATATGTGGTGGCCCGAGCGAGGAATCTCGCACACCCTGCTTCGTTGCCCCGACTGCCTCAGGTTTATGAGATCGGAGGCAGCGACACCTCCCTGCTTGTCCATCCAGTCATGTGATCCATAGCACCAGAGCAACTCACACTGGAGATTTTCTATACCCCGTTCCAAAAGCGGAAAGCGAGCGTCTGCTCCCGGAGCCAAGAGATAATTGAGCATGTACTCGCCCGACCCCGGGCTCTGGAAGATGCCATACGAGTACTTGTGGAGCAATTTCGCCTTTTGCGGGGACAAATTAGCAAACCGTCTGCTGGACCACATGCTGACGAGCTTGGAACCAAGAGGCCCGGCC
This sequence comes from Metschnikowia sp. 03-147.1, assembly GCA_002370795.1. NCBI lineage: Eukaryota > Fungi > Ascomycota > Pichiomycetes > Serinales > Metschnikowiaceae > Metschnikowia > Metschnikowia sp. 03-147.1. The sequence goes on along the minus strand of NKZR01001227.1, from coordinate 7,956 downwards.
TTGCGCACTAGCGAAAAAGGACTGATGTTCTGCTCCCAAAGCTTGGCAAAGTATGCTGGCACTGGTACTTGGCGCCGGTGTTTCATGACCGCACCAGGCGACACCATCAACATTTTCGTGCACAAATCGGGGTATTTGAGTCCATACGTGGCCATGAGGTACGCACCCATGGAATGGGCCAACACCATATTCTTTTCGGGCGTGTGGATCAAATTACGGGCCGAGGCCCATTCACGGAAAGAATCGTGGAAAAATGACTCCACCGAGGCCAAACTGTCAGCGGTGAACTTGGGCCGTGACGAGCATCCATAGCCAAGAAGATCGATGGAGTGCACCACCCAATTATCAAACTCCAGAAGTTCGTGGAAATTCTCTAGGAAAAACCCAAGGCCGGCGCCGTATCCATGGACCATTATCAAATGGTTACATTCCTGGTAGGAGTTGGACTTGATATCGGGGTTTCTCGCCAAATGCGGTGGGTATATGACAAACTCATTGATACAGTCTCCAGATCGAAGACGCGTCTGAACAACCTCAGCTTTCTTGCCTGATGAGGGATCGGCTTCTGGGTAAAACGGAAGCAAGCTGAGCAAGTCGTGCTGAAACTTGAGTGGATTCTTTCTCAGGGCGTAGTCTCGGATCAGTTCTTGGGTGGAAAGAGGAAAGCGAGACTTGAAAAGCCGGTTTAACGGCACTGACGTGGGGTGTGTGGGGGGCCTGTAGTTGGAGACAGGTTCCAGCGTTGCTTCGCTGCTCTTTGGAGCATCGAGATGCGCCAGTGAAGAGCTTTGTCTCACAGGGAGCAGAGCGACATTTCTGAAGTTACCGGAAGAAAGCTTGCGAAAATATAACTGAGTTCTAGCATGCATGCGGTGCATTCTTCCGTGGGTCAAGTGGCCCTGCTGCCGTGGTGAGGTCGCAGCACAGCTATCCATACATGGAACCGAAGTCGGTGTACGGGTGCGGTGTGCGGGTCTGTATTCGGCAGCCTTGTTTGAGTAGCCACCCGTGTTCTGTGGCTGGTCCTACGTGGCCGCGAGCAGGCGGGCTTGCACGGGACGTTGCCAGCCTTCACCATTTGCATATTGTGTGCCGTGTTGCGGCGGGTTCCGGAAACGCCGCGGATGGAGCTGGGTTACATACAGCATTCCAGGTGGCCGGTGTTGGCAAAGCGCATTATCAATACCATCAAGAAAATGTGCATCCATTGATGAAAGCTACCTTGTTGCTTGCCACTTCGGTACAATGTGTGTCCTGCATACAGCGCCGGAGCAAAACCAAGGTCATTCTTTTGACCTATAACGCAACTTAAGCCTTGCGTCGTGTGGGAAAGCGAGCCACACGCGCAGCAAGGAGCAGGACAAGGCGAGCCAGGGTTGCACAAGCGCCGAGCCAGCCCAGGGGACGCCGTGGCATGTAGCCCTTAGGCCCGAGGATGTATGGGCCTAGCGGGCGATGCCACATTTCATGTGGCCAATCCGCGGTGAGAGCGGGCCAGGGCTCACACGCCAAAGTGGTTGAGCCAGTGCACAGCGCACACAGACGGGCGGCGTGACCACGGCAGCACGGGCCCACGGGCCTATACTGCAGGGCCAGCGGCCAACGGCAAAATGCAAAATTTTCAGTGGAGGGCAGCGGGCGGCTCACGTGACCCGCCCGGCGCTAGCTGCAGGCGACTCCTCACGTCAAGATAATGTGGGATAAGAGAGTCGCGGCAGCGCAGGTGCATATTATCAAAAAAATCGCACTTGAGACGCACATGCGGGATGAGCACGGCGCACCTTGTCAATACGAGAAGTGTACACATTGGATCGCCGTGGAGGCACCAGCGTCTGGCCAATCGCCGGGAGGACACCGGACACCAGCGCCGATCCAACACGAATGAAACCAACACGAATGAAACCAACACGAATGAAACCAACACGAATGAAACCAACACGAATGAAACCAACACGAATGAAACCAACACGAATGAAACCAACACGAATGAAACCAACACGAATGAAACCAACACGAATGAAACCAACACGAATGAAACCAACACGAATGAAACCAACACGAATGAAACCAACACGAATGAAACCAACACGAATGAAACCAACACGAATGAAACCAACACGAATGAAACCAACACGAATGAAACCAACACGAATGAAACCAACACGAATGAAACCAACACGAATGAAACCAACACGAATGAAACCAACACGAATGAAACCAACACGAATGAAACCAACACGAATGAAACCAACACGAATGAAACCAACACGAATGAAACCAACACGAATGAAACCAACACGAATGAAACCAACACGAATGAAACCAACACGAATGAAACCAACACGAATGAAACCAACACGAATGAAACCAACACGAATGAAACCAACACGAATGAAACCAACACGAATGAAACCAACACGAATGAAACCAACACGAATGAAACCAACACGAATGAAACCAACACGAATGAAACCAACACGAATGAAACCAACACGAATGAAACCAACACGAATGAAACCAACACGAATGAAACCAACACGAATGAAACCAACACGAATGAAACCAACACGAATGAAACCAACACGAATGAAACCAACACGAATGGCTCCACACTAACACAGTCCTACGCCCTCAAAGCCACCCATACAAATACAACCGCAGATTCACAATGAACAGCGGCAAAGAAACTGCACAAGTCAGCAGACAAAGTCTAGCGGATTCCCGTGAATCTCGTGGCAGTCACAATGTTCATGAAAAGAATTTTATCAGGTTCATCTTGCGTCGAGGCCGGCACAGAGCCCGCGGCCCGGCGCTGACATTGGCCAGCCGGATGCACGAGTGCACGGGGCGCGCAGCACACGCACTCCGTATGCAGATGGCACCCATCATTGGCTGCGGAAACCGAATTTCGGGACCAAGCTCACATCGCACAATGCAACCCGCCGGACACACAGCTCCGTATTTAAGCAAACGGCCCCCGCGAGCAAATATCTTTTCCTTTTTTTCTCTAGCCTGTTCTTACATTCCATAGGGGGGATTCCACTTTTCTAAGAACACTTCTAGCTGCAGGACCCGGACAGAATGCGAGCATTTTCCGTCTTACTCTTGTCTATGCTTGCCAGCCTTGTGGCTGCTGAAACCCACACCTGGTACTTCAACACCACGTGGGTCAACGCCAACCCGGACGGCGTCTTTGAGCGCCCGGTCATTGGCTTCAACAACTCGTGGCCCTTGCCCGCCTTGAGGGTTGCCACTGGCGACCGTGTGCAGGTGTACTTGACCAACGGCTTCAGCGACAGAAACACCTCCTTGCACTTCCACGGTATGTTCCAGAACGGAACGTCGCAGATGGACGGTCCCGAGATGGTCACGCAGTGCCCAATTGCCCCAGGCGACACCATGTTGTACAACTTCACCGTTGAGAACCAGGTGGGCACCTACTGGTACCACTCGCACACCGCCGGCCAGTACGGAGACGGTATGAGAGGTCTCTTCATCATCGAGGAGAAGAACAAGTCCGACTACCCCTTCGACTTCGACGAGGAGCTCACGTTGCCCATTGGAGAGTGGTACCACACCAACGCCGACGCCTTGATTCCCAAGTTCTTGGACGTGTACAACCCCACCGGCGCAGAGCCCATTCCCCAGAACACGTTGTTCAACGAGACCAGAAACAACACGTGGGAGGTCAAGCCCAACACCACGTACTTTGTGAGAATCGTCAACGTGGGTGGTTTCGTGTCGCAGTACTTGTGGATGGAGGACCACGAGTTCACGGTTGTGGCCGTGGACGGTGTGTACGTCAAGCCCAACACCACGTCGATGCTCTACATCACCATTGCCCAGCGTTACGATGTGTTGATCAAGACCAAGGACACCACCGACAAGAACTACGCCTTCATGAACGCCATCGACAACGACATGTTGGACGTGACTCCACCAGACTTGATTGTGAACTCCACCAACTTCATCACCTACGACAAGAACGCAGACAAGCCCGAGCCCCTCACCGCGGACGCCTGGGACTTCTTGGACGACTTCTACTTGCAGCCTCTCTCCAAGGAGAAGATCTTGGACGACTCGGACGAGCAGATTGTCATCGACGTGGTTATGGACAACTTGGGCAACGGTGTCAACTACGCCTTCTTCAACAACATCACCTACACCACTCCCAAGGTCCCAATTCTTGCCACGGCCTTGAGTGCCGGTGAGCTTGCCACCAACGAGTTAATCTACGGAAACGTCAACGCGTTTGTTTTGCAGAAGGACGCCGTCATCGACATTGTGCTCAACAACAACGATACCGGTAAGCATCCTTTCCACTTGCACGGCCACGTTTTCCAGGTGATTGCCAGAGGCCCCAGCTACGAGGATGAGCCTGAGCCAGTCCCATTCGACGCCAACAACCCTCCCGAGTACCCAGAGTACCCCATGATCAGAGACACCGTCTACGTCAACCCCCAATCCTACATCGTGTTGAGATTCAAGGCAGACAACCCCGGTGTGTGGTTCTTCCACTGTCACATCGAGTGGCACTTGGAGCAGGGTTTGGCCATTGCGTTGATCGAGGCCCCAGAGGAGATGCAGAAGCAGCCATCGCAGGCCTTGACCGACAACTTCAAGTCCGTTTGTAAGAACGTCGGTGTGCCCGTGACCGGAAACGCTGCTGGAAACACCGACTTCATGGACTTGACCGGACTCAACGTGCAGCAAAAGCCTTTGCCTGCCGGCTTCACGGCCAGAGGTATCGTTGCCTTGGTGTTCTCGTGTATCGCCGGAGTGCTCGGCTTGATCGCCATCAGTTTCTACGGAATGTCGGAGGTCAAGAACATCGAGGAGCACGTCATCAGAGACTTGGACGTTGAACTCTCTGACGAAGACGAGATCGAACTCGAGGCTGAAGAAGCTGCTTCTTCGGAACTCTCCAACCGCAAGTAAGCGGAAGACTGCAGAAGCTGACCACGCGGCAGACTAGACACGATGGGCCTTCAAATAAGTGTGTGTATCGAGAAGCGGCCCATGCAGTCTAGAGCTATGGTGTTGCGAGGCCAGCCTGCGCTTTTTTGCTTTCTTTCCCTAAATGTCAAGAACGGCTCGACCATATTTTTTTACACCCCCACCCTATGTTTTTAATATAACCTTGATAATTGAATGTAGAGAAAAATGGATACTGGCTGTGGGCCAGAAATACTTGATAAATGGCTGTGGGCCAGAAATACTTGATAAATGGAAGCCATAGAGCTGCGCCATTTTTAGAATAGCTGTAATAGTGTGCTGGGGATTGAGTGTAGGTAGTGTGGTGTACATACTAATGTAGTGCTTTACTGTAGTAGAGTTGCGTAGTATGTAGTGTAGTATGGCTGTAGATAGCACTGTAGATAGCACTGTAGATAGCACTCTAATGTGTAGTGTAGGCAATAGTGCAGTTTGTAGTAGAGTATAGTACAGTATAGTAATATTGCAGTTTAGATAATAGTGTGGTACAGGTGACTGTGTGGTCAGTGTTGTATAGTCGCATGCACAGTATAGTGTTTTAAGACTAAAGCGCGGTGTGTTTCGTACCACACTAGCAAAATTGAACAAAACCGCTAATTCAAATTGACAATGGCCAGATTGTAGAATGCAGAGTAACAACGAAACCAGTCATTCCGTTTGACCTTTGATTGGTCCTGCAACACTCCACATGTCACTATGCCAGTTTAACATAGATTATTGAGTTTGATGAAGTTGGCTTGGAACACACCATTTGGTTTAAAGACTGTGAGGGGGTACGAAATTTTTGAATTGTTTATTTCGTTTTGCCAGTATGGTGAATTGTTTGCTTTGATTTGAATAGTTGAAAGCATGGTAGTAGTGTAGTATAAGTAATAGTGTAGTATAAGTAATAGTGTAGTATAAGTAATAGTGCAGTATAGTGTAGTAGTATAGAGTTGTAGTATAGAGTTTTAGTAGGTAGTATTGTGTATAGTATAATATAGTAAACACAGTATGGTAGTATATTATAGTATGTTAGGTTTTGAATACGTCTGATACTTGGGCTAGTGTTCTTTGGTTGATGGCACTTATTGGGAATCCGTATATTGTATATAGCCCATCGAACAATACCCATGAGATGAGGCAATGGCAGATAAGTGCCATGCCACAAGTTAGGACAATGGGTAAGTCCAAGTCACGACCAAGCGTGACTGCTCTAGGTCAGAAGTATTCTACGAATATTCAATGGGTCGTGTGTCTACCCATGGTGGGTCACGTAGTATAGAGTATTACAGCAGTAGTGTAGTATACAGTGTAGTAGTATAGTGTAGTAGTATAGTGTAGTCGTATAGTGTAGTCGTATAGTGTAGTCGTATAGTGTAGTCGTATAGTGTAGTAGTATAGTGTTGTTAGATTCTGTAGTAACGTCTGATGCCTATCAGGTGTGTATTCATTGATGGATCTTCCCAAGGGGGAGGGGAGCCGGGTTTATAGAGTTACCAGAGCCTAGTCGTGTGGCTGGCTGGTATTTCGATCGACGATGTCCGGTACACACGTCTAATCAATCTGCGATGCTACAATTGTCCTCAGGGGTATTGTTATACGCCCTGCGGATCTGACAGAAGGGGTACGAGACTTGAATTGTTTGTTGTTTTGTTTTGCTCCGCTAATTCGAATATTTTGAAAGCATGGTAGTAGTGTAGTGCTGGTAGTAATCTAGAGTTGTAGAAGGTAGTATAATATATTGTGGTGTAGTGTAGTATAGTATAGTGTAGTATAGTGTAGTAGTACAGTATAGTGTATAGTGCTGTTAATAGTAGCTCGCTGTTCGATGAGACGTACAGGGCCTGATCCCAGTCCCACACCTGGTCCTTTTATTCTAAGTAAGCCCGTGGAGCTAATAGTCCACCCATATTCAGGGCCCTATGTTTCTCTTGTTAGCTATGCTCTTCGAAGAAATCACCCCTTAAGACAAGTACTGAAAAACAATTGATGCTGATTCTTTACTCTGAGAATTTAATGAATTTTCTGCTTCTACATGCCTCAGTAACAACTCTAACTAATAAATGCTAGTCATTCTACATGCAACATTTAGTGGTCAGGATTGTATCGGGGCTGGTTTATTTTTATAATATAATGATTTCATCAAACAAGCAATAAAGATCAGATTAATTTAGAAAAAAAAACAGTTTAGTATGTTTAGGTAAACTAGTATAGTATAATGGAGTTATAATGCTAGAAAGGGTAAAATATAGAAGCATAGATCCGACATGGGTAATGCACGATCCATGGCTATCAGAATACCTTCCTGGTCGATTAGACATAACCATCGTTCTAGATTTGGCCATCGTCAGACACAGCCACCGTCTAAAACCTACTAACCGGCCCGACCGGTTCGAGACTCAGGATATCAGCCCACCCGGACGGATAGCCCTGCGGGCCAGCAGGAAGGGGCTGACCAAACGATTATATTCCCCGATCCTTGCCCTTCCTGGCAGGATCATCACTGAATAAACACTTGTTAAACATCAGACGTTACTAAAGAATCTAACACATAGTAATAAAAATAGTAGATGTAGTAATAGATGTAGTAATAGATGTAGTAATAGATGTAGTAATAGATGTAGTAATAGATGTAGTAATAGATGTAGTAGTAGATGTAGTAGTAGATGTAGTAGTAGATGTAGTAGTAGATGTAGTAGTAGTTACGGTAACGTAGTACATAGCACTTACACATGCCAGTGGCTCATTTGAGTACCTTACTATAGCCAGTAGACTCACTCACCACCACCGCCAATACTAATTAAAACTTTGTAATCTCCCACCCACTTGGAGCGATAAACGAAGACATACCTGATAGGGACCAGATGTTATTAAAGAATCTGACGAGCGTAGTGTAGTAGTAGTGTAGTAGTAGTGTAGTAGTAGTGTAGTAGTAGTGTAGTAGTAGTGTAGTAGTAGTGTAGTAGTAGTGTAGTAGTA
>NKZR01001217.1:0-60487 GCA_002370795.1 Metschnikowia sp. 03-147.1 | reverse complement strand
TAGTAGTATAAAATAGTAGTATAGAATAGTAGTAGGTGGTAAAATAGTAGTATATAATAGTAGTATAAAATAGTAGTATAGAATAGTAGTATATAATAGTAGTATAAAATAGTAGTATAAAATAGTAGTATAGAATAGTAGTATATAATAGTAGTATAAAATAGTAGTATAAAATAGTAGTATAGAATAGTAGTATAGAATAGTAGTATAAAATAGTAGTATAAAATAGTAGTATAGAATAGTAGTATAGAATAGTAGTTGTTAGACCCATCATGGGTAGTGTACTACCCACATGGATGTTAAAGCCTACACTGGTCGATCAGAACGACCTGCATTCCTCTATGCTGGATGAGTCTATATAAGAAGGAATTGTTCCTCCTTGAGAAATCATCGACGAATAAACATACTAAACACACACTAACAGAAGTACTGGACGTAACTAGAATCTAACAGTAGTATAGAATAGTAGTATAGAATAGCAGGGCAGAATAGTAGAATAGAATAGTAGTATTGTAAAGAATAGTAAGTAATAGAGTAGCACAATAGAGTAGAATAGAGAAGTATAGTTTAGAGGAGTAGTTTAGTGTAGTACAGTAGTGTAGTATAGTAGTGTAGTATCGTACAGTACAGTGGTGTAGTGTAGTATAATACAGTGTGTAGTGTAGACTTCACGGTAGTACAGTGTACATTAGAGTAGTACAGGCATTGACCATATACATCACAGTGATAGCATTCAGAATATTTCCAGGTGTGTTCATGCTCTTCCAACAACCTCCACATGGACTGCAAATGCCTTCACTGCATGCGTAGGTAACCACCAATCAGATCCACCGAGTTATCATCTAGCGAGTGCAGAGGTACCCGTGTTTCAGACATTTTTGGGGTGGTAGTAGGCATATGGATGCTCCAGATGCTATCACCAGTAATGCTACAAGTAGTTTTAGAATACGTGTTGCAGGTGGACATTAACACCTTGCCTGGTGATAAAAGCCGAAAGTCAGACCTGGCAGGCTTGCACAGGGCTCTTGGGAATCCTTGGATGCATGTAGCTCATTATTCACTAATTGACGGGTAAGGCTCTATTTAAAAACCTCTATGCTGCTCTCAATTTAAAGTACTATGAGGCTGTGGGTGCAGCGAAACACGCACTTAACGTCAAAGCGGGGCTGCTCTGGTGCAGTCTGCCACCATACTCCACGCATTGTGGTCTTATCTGAGGGAGCTGCTGGTGGAATATTGTTATTCAGTTAGTGTAGTCATTATTGGTATGAATGAGAGCCCTGAGATAACCTAGTCTGCCTGAGTGACGGGACGGCGGAGCTTTGCAATAGAGCAGGAATTGGTGGGTGGCCCATAAAAAGCGTGGTATAGAAGCGGAAGGCCAATTAGCCAATTACCACATCTACGGAACATTATGAGGTATGTATAACCGCATCAATCGGTCCGTCCCATAAGGCAAGGAATTTATACAGGGCAGCAGTTAAAGGTGCACAATAATACGGTTCGCCAAGTGGAGTAGTAATCTGGCAGAGTTTGGGAATTCAGAGTTGACTTCAGAGTTGAAATCATAGTTTGAATCATAGTTGACTTCAGAGTTGAAATCATAGTTTGAATCATAGTTGACATCATAGTTGACATCAGACTTTTGATTATACTTTCAAGTAGCCACGTGCCTTGAGACCTCAACAGCAAATTGTGAGCTTGGTTAAAACACAGTCTAAACTACGCATTCACATGGGTTGAGATGTGAAGGTGGACCGAAAGCTGCTTGAAGCCAACATGGACTACAGGTATGGTTCCTTTCGTGGTACCTGTGTCGCCCCTGCTAACAGACCGCAGCCATAGTTCATTCCCATAACTCTAAGGTTGGGTCAACACCGAATAGTAGGACGGAGTATGACTTACACTTCTGTTCATGAATCCTTTCAAGCCTATCTGACAGCCCGTTTATGAAATGTGAATCGCCTTTTAGTTGCTGTAACGAGTATGTAGCAGTACAGATGTACTTCGTGACCATATATGTGCAAGTGTCCATTGGGCAAAGATTTTTGCCTATCTGCACCTACTAGAAACGGCATAAGGTCTAATTACACATCCTTATATGAAGTATAAACATCAAGTTAAGATACGTTATGAGAGGTTCTGATCCCAGAGAAGCTTCACACGGCGTGCAGCCTCGTCTCATTCTTACAAGACTTAGAGTTACACACTTTAGTCCTTCAAGATTTCCTCTTGGCCTTGTAACTTCAAGAACCCCAGAGTCACCCAAAAGCGGATTGAAGGCAGAAAATAGTGAACACGTAGGTTCATGGTGACCACTGCACAAGCCAAGGCGTCAGGGTTTAACTGAGTCTTTCACGCAGGCTCTAGGATTCCGATTAAATCAACTGCTTCCGAAGACTGGCCAAGCAGCAAATCCAGATGTCAGTCTAGTCTGCATCGACAACTGAATTTTCCATTTCCACTGTAATGTAGTGTTCCGTGCCTGAACAATAACTGGCGTGTTTCCCTACTTAGGCTTTTTAACTGCACACTAGTTAGTAAAGCTGATTACACTAACGCAGCGCATGAAGCACTCTGCCACAAATAATCATCGGCTTTGGGGTGGCATTGCTCAAGGGCGAGTGTTAACAGGGAGTTTGCCAAGAGAGCCCAAAAAGCGTGGTACATTACTGCCAGGCTGAATGAACGTGCCCCAGTACTCCTGGGCTTGCGCCATAGTGGAGTATTGGATGAGAGCGTCGGTTGGATACGTTAGAGCTTGTGCACCAGAGTGGGTAGATGTGCTAGGAAAGGTTCAATGTAGATTAGCAGACAGATAGGAATAGCACGTAGATAGCACATAGTGTAAAACAGCGATCACCATCAGTTCACCACTAGTTTGTAGCTAGTACAGAACGCAACCTGACTTGTCCAAGTTCAAGCCTGTTCACGTCGCCCAACTGCAGTCCAGTTTATAGACATCCAGAGCATCAACACCCTCAGTAATATGTAATATGTTTCACGCAGCGCTAGATCCTTCCCTCCAAGATATTACAGCGTAGACCTCAGACATGCGATAGTAGATGCAAGCCGACAATGTGATTGCTGCAGATGCTCAAAATCAGCAAGATAGTCAAGACCCACAACCAAACAGTGCTATGAGTTTCGCTCTGTCCCGATTTTGGTGGGAACTTCCTCAATATCAAGAATCCAATTTGCTGAACGGACATTTCTGAGACCACCTCGCTCACCCTCTCAGTGGTGCAAGTCATAGATTTAGGCAGATTGCGTCCAGGCAGACAGAGACTCACAACTGTGAGTGTGAGAGACTATCGACTCAAAATTCGTAGGGCGTCTCTACCAAGAGACTTCACAGGCAACACGCAGAGCCTAAATAATTAGCCGCAAATCACACCATGGAAAGTTGGTTCTGGCTTCTGATGCCGTCTTATGAGTTTATTAGATGTATCCTCCATGCCTGTCTTTTGAAGCGTGACATATCATTATGGAGACAAAAGTAACTCAATTAAGAAGTTGCATTGTTTTTTCCATTGAAAGAGTCGTTGCATTGTTTTTTCCATTGAAAGAGTCGTTGCATTGTTTTTCCATTGAAAGAGTCGTTGCAGTGTTTTTATCTCGGTTGTGGAATGTGGGTCACACTTCTAACCTTTTTTATCACAGAGAGAGCTGGAATTGTGGAAAAGTCGACGGTTTGTTGATTTAAAGGTTGAACACGAGACAGCCCACTATACCGGAGTTCAAAGTAATTGAAATCCATGCTAACCAGTCATACACTACTGAAACATTTGACTGGAGGCTGGTGATATCCAAGAGTTAAAAGGTATCATGGTACGATAATTCGGGTACTTGGCCATGAGTCATGGATTCGTAATAATTGAAGGTTGGTCTGATTGGTAAGCCATACTGTGTCTTTCCCGTACTGCCTGTCGGTATCCGGTTCATCATAGACTACGCCTGCCCAGTCTCGATACTGGTCACTCAATAAATGCTAACAGCTCTTCCGGGGCCGAATTCCGAGTGATCTGTCTTGTATACCGTATCTAGGAAGCACGTAGCCACGCTGCCAAACCGTCTGGCCATGTAGACTAGACTGACTAGACTGACTAGACTGACTAGACTGACTAGACTGACTAGACTGTGACTGGACCTGCACACCAGTCACGTGCGCGCGGACACTCCAGTCCATCTTCTTCCTCCGGTCTCCTCCACAACCATGGTCTTGCCGATTGTCGTCGGCGTGGGCGTGACGATTGCGGCGCTAACCGGAAAAGCCGTGTTCCGCACGGTCAACCGGTTCAACCGTCTATCGCCGCAGATGATAGCAGCCCTCAACCACATTCGCCTAGACACCGGCGATTTCGACTCCAATGTCGCCACTCTGGAGGCCCACGCGTCCCATATCCGGTACCTTAAGTCCCGTTTCAATGCCACGGGGTTTCCCGAGAAAATGACCGAGCGGGAGGCTCTTTTGGTCATGGGCATAGAGGCTGCTGATATCCCCAGTCTAACAAGAGACTCCTTGAAGCAACGGTACCGTAAGTTGATGGTGATGAACCACCCGGATCGCTCCGGAAGTGTGTACTTGTGTCAGAAGATCAACCAGGCTAAGGACGTGTTGGACAACAGCTACTTATTCAAGAAGTGATTAGGATAGGTGAGAAAGCAATCACATGAACATAAATATGCGAGTCTTGAAAGCGGGAGGTCATGGTCTTGAAGGTCATGGTCTTGAAAGCGGGAAGGTCATGGTCTTGAAGGTCATGGTCTTGAAAGCGGGAAGGTCATGGAGCTTGATAGAGGGAACCTCGCCCACCAGATGAGTTTTCCATGAGTTTTCCATGGTGTGCGCACAAGTCAGACACCAGCCTCTACACCAGGAAGATGCACTCAAAGCCAAGCAATGCATCGTCTGCTGACTGCAGATGTACGCCAAGACTATGGGCCTGCAGCGTTCAGAAAACAACGTTCTCTAATGACACACCGCATGAATGCACTTCGGAAGGCCTAACACAGTCTCGTTTTGGAGTAGATCTGTGCTCAATGTGCATGACCGTTCAAAGTGCCGTTGGTTTCTTTTGACCCTTCTGCTTCTGCATTCCCATTAGCATTCCCGGATGTCTCTGCTTCTGCATTCCCATTAGCATTCCCGGATGTCTCTGCTTCTGCCTTCCCATTAGCATTCCCGGCTGTCTCTGCTTCTGCCTTCCCATTAGCATTCCCGGCTGTCTCTGCGTCGGCCTTTCCCAGATTGGGAATCTCAAACACCATCTCCTTGGCCTCTTTCTTCTTCCCACCCTCGAAATTCTCCTTGACACGTAAGTAGTGCTCGAGTTCTTCCGCACTCACCGAAGGCACCAACTCACTTTGCGCTTTTTGAAAATCCTCCATCGTCACCAACACATTAATATCTTCGGCACTGGCCACGTTGTCAAACCACCACCGGCTGGAAACCTCCTCTTCACCTCTCAGGAGCCGCTCCGCATTCAACTTCTTGAGTTTCATATCCACTGCATTGGCCGTGCGAGTCATCGCATTCAACATCGAGTCACTGCACAATGCGTAGAAATCGGCTCCGGTGAACGTGAAGGAACACTTTTCTGCAATCAACTGGAGGTCCACGTCGTCGTCGAGTTTGAATTTGCGTGTGAGTGCCTCGAGAATTTTGGCTTGTTTCTCGTTGGTGTCGGAGATTCCCAAGTACAACATCTTGTCGAATCGACCGGGTCTCAAAAGGGCTTCGTCTAGCAAGTCTGGGCGATTGGTGGCTCCCACCACGAAAACACCGTCGCCATTGTTTTCCCCTCCACTCATACCGTCTAACTCCGCCAATAATTGTGACACAATTCTGTCCATAACACCTCCCGAATCTCCTTGGTTTCCTCTCTTGGGCGCTACCGAATCCAATTCGTCAAAAAAAATCACACACGGTTTGGCATCTCGGGCCCTTTGGAACACCCTGCGCACATTAGCCTCGGACTCTCCAATGTACATATTTAACAACTCGGGTCCCTTCACACTGAAGAAATTCAACGAAAAGTTCGTAGCGATGGCCTTGGCGAGCAATGTCTTTCCTGTACCGGGCGGACCGTAAAACAAAATGCCCGACCTCTTTTTCAAACCGTTGCTGAATAATTCCGGATGTTTTAAGGGCATGTCAATGGTATCCAAGATCTCGTCCTTAACCAAATCCAAGCCTCCAATATCTTCCCATTTGACGTTGGGGATCCTGGGCGCGCCAATGGAGTCACTGAACTGGGACCGGGCTTCGTTGATGGCTTTTTCGAAGTCCTCTGGGATAAGCAAGAGGCTTCCGCCATTGCCGATCTTGAGGACTTTCTCTAAGCTAAGGCCCTGCTCACTGGAGTATTCCATACACCGCTTGATGGCCAAATGCTTAGTTTTCTTGATGATGGAGATCAAGTCACGCGGCGTGAGGCCTGCGGACTGAAGCGCCAATGTTTGGGCACTGACATCTCTTCGACAGTCGACCCTGAACCGGGAAATATCGGGACTGCCCCGGAACTCCACTGTGTCCTCGTAGAATTCGGGAATACTCGTGGAGTTGGAGGGCTGTGCTTCGTGGCGGAGCAAATGATTGAAAATCTCGAGTCTTTCCGATTCCGAGGGGACTCCAACATTGACCTCATATGTGATCATCTGTCGCAAGTTGTCACTTAACTTGTCGATATCATTGCAGCTGGCGACAAAAGCCGTGTTTTTGTACTTTCCCAAAAAGTCTTGGATTGCCTGGATCACCTTGAGCGAAAGAGACGTCGACGAGTTTGCGCCCTGCTCATTCGGATCTACTTTGACGCATAGATTCTCAATGTGTTTGATGTAGAGTAAATTGTAATTGGAGGGATCTTTGAAGTCAAGCTGGCCATTTAATTGCTTCTCCATTTTTCCCGCCAAAAGACCAACGGTTTTGAGCTCTGCACCTGGCTTTATGAAATCGAAGGCGTCCAACTCAATGAGGTTGAGACCGAGCTCCAGAGCAACGCTTCGCACAAGCGTCGTCTTTCCCAAGCCTCTAGACATGGAATGGAGCAACAAAGTTGTTTTGAGCCCGAGCCTTGTCCCAATATCAACGCCTGTCTTGAGAACTTGGCAGAATTCTTGAGCATACTTGAAATTAGCCGGATTTGCTTCGATGGCTTTGTGATAATGGAAGACTGGTGGTAAGTCGAGGTACGACGCCCAGCAGTTGAACGCGTTGCTTGGCAATTTCACAAACTCAACGCCAGATGATGTCAAAGCAGTTTTCGCCGGATCAATGCGATACTGGCCCAGAAAACAATCTTCTTTTCCGGATACATCAACCACCTTGAACCATGCAACGGAGTCAGGGTTACCTGTAGGGGTAAATGCGGAGTCAGGACTTTGTTCGGTACCATCTTTTGCCTGCTGATTGTGGCTCGAGGCCTCGAAAATAGCTTTCGAGAGCACCGAGTCAATACAAACGGGAAACACGTCACCCTTCCGAAAGCACTTGATCTTAGAGTGGAACGTGGCCTTCAACTCGGCAAAAAAGCTTTGCTGGTACGTCTTGTCCATGGTAATCGCAGAAACCACCCGCGAGATAGTGACAGAGCTTGCAAGTGGAAGCACATCGTGAAAGGTCTTTGCGGGATTTTCATGCGGCTTCAATTCAGCGAGGGAGCCTGCTGGGTTTTCGAGATTGATCAAAAGCAACGGCGATAAGTAGATTGTTCCGGTGTGGAAGGACTTGTTTGGCTCTAATACAGTGAATAGTTTCACGACCAAAGACTCCAGACCCACTTTCAACGTAACCAAGTCCCCACTAAAGACAGGGAAACCCAATCGAGAGAGGTCTTCATTTGTGACAAAGGCGTAGAGTTCTGTATCCTCAAATGATGCCACAGGCACCGAGATGGGCTGGGAAAGCGGCAGAATATGGAATTTGGGTCCATTTTGCTTGGGGGGAACATCCAAAACCACGGATTTCAGAAGGTACAGCGATAAATCGACATCTGAATCGGAGTCATAAACTTCTTCTTCTACCAGGTGCGGCACCATGTCGGGGCCCTTGACAAAAACCACGCTTGTGGATTCAGAAACCAAGCCCTGGTAGAAAGGCTCACAGAGGTTCACGGTTCCGTTCAAGGTACTGATGGTATCGTCTTGAGCGACCACACCGCCATTGGCCGCGATGTACTCGCCGACAAATTTTTCCTTCACCACGTCCAGCGGCGACAGACTGAAGATGTCATAGATGGCTTCTGGAATCAGCACAAATACCTTGTCAAGCACAGGAATAATGCTTTTGTCTATTGACTGCACCACGCACCCCACAGCGGTTAAATTGGAGCCAAACTGAGAGAAGTTGGCGTGGTTGGTGATGACTACCAGATTCGGAAAGGCGTCGTGGATCGCCGACACTTTGTATATGTTCAAGTTGGGAAAGAAATCGGGCACACCGATAGGCTGGAGGAGCACAAAGCGTTCCTTTTTCTCCAGCGGCTCCTCGTGCTGGGCACCCGGAAACATCCTCATGAAGAGGTCCATGGACACCGACACCGAGTCCCGCGGCAGAATCGTGGGGTCATTGACCACTTGCAAGTTTGCACTGGTGGAAATGGATTGTGTCTGCCCGGAAGTTGCCGAAGTAGCAGTAGGCATTGTGTATCGAAGCAGATTTGCTGGGACGCTGGAGACAGGTAAGGAAGTGTGAAAGTGGAGCAGAACCTCGGTCGAAGTGCGAGCCATTCCGGGGAAGACTGCATAGAACATCAAGGGTATGTGGGGGTTCGAAGTCAGGGCTTAGCGGCATGGTTTCAGATAATTGATTTTGTATGATTTGATAGTTGCAGAGGGATTGTGATTGTGGTAGTTTGGGATGCTTATGGACTTGGCAGTGATAGCAGTGTGACTGTGTGACAGTATGGCAGTGACAGTGTGGCAGTGATGGTGATGGCAGTGATGGTGATGGCATTGACAGCTGATAGGCAGTAATAAGCAACGATTTCACAGGGTCTGGTGTCCAGTCGATCCTAACAGTTCATGCAGTCCTGGATCCCTTGGGGAGCCCATGACTTGTTGTGACCTCGAGCCCTGTATTGACAACTGTGTTAATAATACGACGGAAGACGCGGCAAAAGAGGGGTGCGATTTGGCTGCAAGAAACGCACCGCACTCTCGAGGAATATAAAAAGGCGCTATTCCGTTGGTCAATTCTACACCAATAAAACCACAGACGAGATGTTTTCATTGAATTAGGACAAGCCAGTGCAATTTACCGACTTACTGCTCTGTTGATCACGAATGCGGAATCACCGACCACTCCTTATCTTTTGATGTCTCCAGAACAGAGGAGCCTCAAGTTTAAGAGCATGAAGAGCTATCATGTCTTCTGAATTGTGGTGGTGAGTTCCATCACTGAATACACAGAAAATAAGGCCTAATCTGACTAGCGCAAGCACCGTTGCGTCTTTCAGAGCTTCGACACGTGTCGTTTGGCGGTGTCGGCGGTGTCGTTTGGCGGTGTCGGCGGTGTCGTTTGGCGGTGTCGGCGGTGTCGTTTGGCGGTGTCGGCGGTGTCGTTTGGCGGTGTCGGCGGTGTCGTTTGGCGGTGTCGGCGGTGTCGTTTGGCGGTGTCGGCGGTGTCGTTTGGCGGTGTCGGCGGTGTCGTTTGGCGGTGTCGGCGGTGTCGTTTGGCGGTGTCGGCGGTGTCGTTTGGCGGTGTCGGCGGTGTCGTTTGGCGGTGTCGGCGGTGTCGTTTGGCGGTGTCGGCGGTGTCGTTTGGCGGTGTCGGCGGTGTCGTTTGGCGGTGTCGGCGGTGTCGTTTGGCGGTGTCGGCGGTGTCGTTTGGCGGTGTCGGCGGTGTCGTTTGGCGGTGTCGGCGGTGTCGTTTGGCGGTGTCGGCGGTGTCGTTTGGCGGTGTCGGCGGTGTCGTTTGGCGGTGTCGGCGGTGTCGTTTGGCGGTGTCGGCGGTGTCGTTTGGCGGTGTCGGCGGTGTCGTTTGGCGGTGTCGGCGGTGTCGTTTGGCGGTGTCGTTTGGCGGAGGTTGGCACCTCTGCTAGGTCTGAACTAGAGCCTAGCGGTGCCATTACCTGCAGTACACACCTGCAGTTTACCTGTGTGTGGGCACTCGGTTACCCGCACGGACCAGTGCATCGCACTATAAAAAGCGTTCTCCGCCTCTGGGCCAGCGAAGGCGCCGGCGAGGCGTGGAGACGTATGTGCATTTCTGTATTCTAGTGATGAAAACTCTATTACCATTTTGAGCTCCAGAGGAGCAGCCGTTTTGGCAGCACTACGCCTCTTTTGCAATGACTGGTATTTGTCATAGTTACACTGATTGAATAACCTGATGGACATACTAACATAAAGGCAAGAAGTTATCCCAGTTACGTGTTTAATGGATTCTAACATTCAATATGCTTCTGACTAATTCTAACATTCATTCTATGCTTCTGACTAATTCTAGCATTCATTCTATGCTTCTGACTAATTCTAGCATTCATTCTATGCTTCTGACTAATTCTAGCATTCTATGCTTCTCTGACAGATTCTATCTTTGACTCGAACATCTTCTACTTTTCCAGACTTTAAACCGGCCTTTCCTCAACCATATTCAGCTCAATGTCACCTCTACTCTACGATCAGCAATGGCCACCTCTACACCAATCACAGAGTTTTTGCATTAAATGAATATACAGCTTATTCCTCGTCCTCGACAACAACGGTTTGCAAACCCTTGTTAGATGGAACGGTGATGGGCTCCACGTAGGCGAACATGGCCTCCTTGGCGTCCTCCTCGTCGTTTCTCTTTCTGGAGATTCTCAATCTCATTCTGGTCTGCACACCTTGGATACCTCTGGACCACAACTGGGTGTTCAACTTAGGGTCGAGTCTGATGTCGGTGGTACCCATGTGTCTGGAGGCGAACTTTCTGATCTCCTTGACAGCCTTTGGGGCTCTCTTTTTGAAGTTGACACCGTACAACTAGAGGTTAGTATATGAAGACTAAAGTCACAGAACTTCGAATGTGCTGAAATTGAGGCAGACAAAACAAGAGCACAAGCTCAATAGCAAGCACCAAGGGCACTTGGACCCTGAGAACTTTATGACACTGATAAATTGACTTGAAGCACTTGAAGCACTTGACCCTCACTCATTCATGGATATTGCACTCATCTGGAATGGTCATGGCGTCAATCCCCTTGTTCTGATTGTGACTAAAAACATCTCTAAATGACCGTATAACATACTCTCTTGTGCAAGTTAATGGTGTATTCACGGGTAACAACGTCTTGTGCAGCCATTTTGGATGAAGTCTAAGGTGTAGAATGAGACAAGAACGAAGCAGTTTTTCATCAAATTTTTCGCAGTGCGGGCGTGCGGTGCTCAGATGCGCGCGGCGGGCCGACGCTGGAGGTGCGCACAGGGTGCAGGAGTCACGATGCTCCGCGTCACGTGCGCGACGGAAATTAGGGCGCGAGCCCTGGCCGCCAGAGGACTAGTCGTCCAGGCCAGTAGGAGGAGTGCGGCATAAGCCACTTCAGGCGGTAGTGTTGGTGTGTAGCTGGGAAAGTTGCATCAGTGCCAGCTCATTAATTGGTCATAGATGCAGTGTTTGGGAGAAGCACCAGAAGAGAGCAGTGCGGACATTAGTGGTAAGTAATAGTAGAGTTAGTGATAGAATGATAGTAGGGTTAGTGATAGTATGATAGTAGAGTTAGTGATAGTATGATAGTAGGAATGATAGAATGATAGTAGGAATGATTGTAGGTTAGTGATGTTGGTAGCTGTAGGTAGTTGGTACAGTCAATTGAATAACCTACACCCCTGTATTAGCACTTGTTTGGTTAATGCCATGGCTTAGTGCACGGCGTACTCACAGTGCTCTATAATCCACTAAGCTAACGACTACTACGTATTAAAACGGGAGGGATCAAGTTAAGTAGTTAAAGACCGGCAAAACTACTTCACAGTATTTGTATGGGTTCGAGTCCCATTGTGCTTATTTCTTTATGTAACAATAATTTATTGGTTAAACTATGGTACTATACTATATGTGTTCGAGTCACGTTTGTCATATACTTTTATAGATATAAAATACCCTATACCCTTCGGGTGGGATATACTTTTACATACATATTCACCTGAAGATATATAACTTATATAATCTTATACTCTATTGTTAGAATGAGGAAATAAAATTTATGTACCCCACCCTATAAGGTGGGTTTATAAAAGATTCACTATATATAGGTATTTATAAGAACATTGTTATTCATGGTTGGATAGACTGATTGCAAATTAGTTCTTTTAGGGTTCAATTCCATTAATGTTCCTTTTGATTTCAAGTTTTAAGTAATACTTTAATTTATTTAATAAAAGTAAAATGTTATATATAACTTGATTTATTTAATAAAAGTAAAATGTTATATATAACTTGATTTATATAATAAAAGTAAAATGTTGTATATAACTTGATTTATTCAATAAAAGTAAAATGTTATATATAACTTGATTTATTTAATAAAAGTAAAATGTTATACATAACTTGATTTATCTAATAAAAGTAAAATAGTTATATAACTATATAATTTAAATTTAATTAATATTGATTAATCTAACAGACTTTTGCGTAATTGGTACGTATCACATTGGGTGTAGGGCTATGGAGAGACAGTAAAATACAGTGCTCAGTGACACATACCATTGCAGAAGCAGCATGGCGGAATGCTTAGAGATGAACAGAGATAAAGACTGAAACAGACTATGTTGCAGAAGAGCATAGAGCAGGTTGAGATGTGCATTACAAGCCAACTTCTACACCATGATCCACTACAGTCTTCTCTCACCGCAGTCTGCTCATCATAATCGGCTACTCCACTTTATATCCACCAGAATCACATCAATGCTTGGTTTTAAAGTATGTACATAGGCTCCTGAAGACTCAAGCCTATCAGAATCGTTTCTCACGGTTAGATCTAAAGCATAATACCAGAACATGCTGGAGCCATAAAAGTGCTAAGCAGAACCACTGATACTGAAATGGTAGCAGTCCCGAAAACGTACTTTCCTGCTTTCTAACGAAGACATGTCTATTTCAGAGGTTTGAACTTCTTCGAATTAACGTGCTCGCTTACGCACACACGCAGAGGAGTTGACTACGAGCTCTATTCTGTTACAAGTTAAGGCTGGAGACAGAGGTCTCAACGGAAGAATGCAAAAGCAGACTTCAAAAATCTCTACAGTCAACAGGCCCCACCTGGCGTCAGACCGTTAAGGTACACACGAGAGTTAGATAGCTCTGAATGGATATGCCTCATACAAAAAGCTACAGCTCTGTGCGTCGACGACCTACTTATCTTTGGTCAAGAAGCTCCAAACTCGAAATTAGAGATTATGAAATTAGCTGGACGTCTTGGAACTGCAAATGCAGCGTGGACTACATAGTGTCGGTCTTCTCGGACTGTTGGCCGAAGTCACGTTTTGACTCTGCGTTCACTAGAACTCAGACCAGAATTTCACAGTGGGTATACGATCTGCCACTAACCACGCTGACCATGTATGGAGTTATGCATTCGGCTTGTATGTAGCAGTTAATACTATGGAGTGCCGAGGTGACTGGCGTGGTCATCAGACCCTTTGCGTGGCCACCCATCCGATAACAAGGAACTCTACATTCAGTTGTTGAAGCTTGATCTATAGAATATTGAGTGATTGGCAAGCGGTGGGTGCTTGGAACCCAGTACACTGAGGCTCGTCAAATGAATGAGTGATACGATTTTGAATGCTTAGATCGGTTTTGAGTTAGCTGTAACGGGTGCACTTTAGTGAGAGTCAGACAGCCAGTAACTCTGTTTAGTGTAAATGTGGTCAAGATTAAATATAGCTGTAGGGAAGTATTGCATTGACAATACTACACTACACTACCACACTACTACACTACCACAATACTACACTACACTACATACTACACTACACTACATACTACACTACACACACTACACTACACTACACTACCACACTGCACCAGCTGTCCCTGCATTTTGCACCCACCGGTTACGAGCGCGCGTCCGCCATCAACTCCATCTTCACCGAGCGCCCTCCGCCAACCACCACCTCTCAGCTATGCTCCGCTTCAGACGCAGCTACTGCTCGCTAAGATCGCTCTCGTCCTACTCTGTGGGCCAGCACATCCACGGCTACGTGGTGGAGCACGTGCAGGCCCTTCCCGAGTTCTCCACCACCGCCGTCCGTCTCCACCACCCCTCGTCGGGTCTGCAGCATTTGCACCTTGACTCGCCGCACGACTCCAACAACGTGTTTTCCGTGGCTCTCAAGACAAACCCGCCCGACAACGCCGGCGTGCCGCATATCTTGGAGCACATCTCGCTCTGCGGGTCCAAGAAGTACCCCGTCCGGGATCCCTTCTTCAAAATGCTCAACCGCTCGTTGAGCAACTTCATGAATGCCATGACCGGCCACGACTATACCTACTACCCGTTTGCCACCACCAACAAGCAGGACTTCCACAACCTCATGCGCGTGTACCTCTCGTCGGTGTTTGAGCCGCTCTTGACCAGGGAGGATTTTGCCCAGGAGGGCTGGCGCTTGGAGCAGGCAGACTTGGCCGACACAACAAGCCCTTTGCAGTACAAAGGCGTGGTGTACAACGAGATGAAGGGGCAGTACTCCAACACAAACTACCTCTTCTGGATCAAGTTCCAGGACGCCATCTACCCTTCGTTGAGGAACTCGGGCGGAGACCCCGCGGCGATCGTGGACTTGAAGTACGAGGATCTCGTGTCTTTCCACTCGCAAAACTACTCCCCTGGCAATGCAAAAACCTTCACCTACGGGTCTTTCCCTTTGGAGGACCACCTCCAGCTCTTGAACGAGCAAATCTCCGCTCTTGGGCGCAAGGAGAAACCAGCTAAGACGGACCAGAGATTGCCCATCTTCTCGGCAAGCACAGACCGTTTCTTCAATGTGGAGGTGCCTGGCCCGGTGGACACCATGGTGTCGAACCCCGCAGACGAGCAGTACAAGTCCTCGCTAACTTGGTACTTGGGGGATCCACTTTCCGGGGGCAAACAATACGATCTCTTCAAGTGGAAAGCCTTGAACTCGCTTCTTTTCGACGGCCACAATGCGCCTCTCTACCAGGAGTTGATTGAGACCGGCTACGCGGAAGACTTTTCCGCCAATAGCGGCTTGGACGCAACCACGCACTTGCTCTCGTTCACCATCGGTCTCGACAAATTGTCAGTGCAAAAAGTCAATGAGCTCGCATCCAGGTGCAGTGACATCCTCTCCGAGAAGGTCTTGCCCGAATTGGCCAAAAGAGAAAACAGCGTCTTCCACGACCGCATCTTGGCCATCTACCACCAAATGGAGCTCGGCTTCAAGAAGCACAAGCCGGATCTTGGCTTGGGCTTATTGAACTCCATCGTGCCCACATGGGTGAATGGCCAGGACCCTGTGACCACGCTCCAGGTGCAGGATGTCTTGACCAAATTCAAGCTGGAGTACCTGGAGAAAGGGCTAGGCATGTTCGAGGAAATGCTCAAGCAAACGCTTCTCAATCCGGACACCCCGGTCCTCAAGTTCACGATGGTGCCTGACCTGGAGTACAACAGCCGCTTGGCCTCCGAGGAGAAGCGCTCCTTGGACCAGAAAGTCAGCAACTTAAGCAAAGATAGCAAGAGGGAAATTTCCGAAGCGAGCCACAAGCTCTTGGAGTCTCAGCAGAAAGAGGAGGACTTATCTGTCTTGCCCACCGTGACCATGGACGATATCCCCAGAACGGGCAATTTCTACGAGTTGGGCTTTTCCAAGGTGGCAGGCAGCGGCGGAAAAATCCAGAAGAGGGTGGTCCCAACCAACGACTTGGTGTACGTCACAGCCACGAAGAACTTGGCTTTTTTGCCGGAGGAATTGTACCAATACATGCCTTTGTTCAGCTCGTGCTTGACTAATTTGGCCGGAACCCAGAACGTGCCCATCACCAGTCTTGAGAACAAAATTCAAAACCACACAGGTGGAATCTCATTCTCCACCAGCGTTAAAAGTGACCCGATGGATATCAGAAAAACCCACACGAAATTTGTGGTTTCGGGCATGGCATTAAGGCAAAACGCTCCCCATATCTATGACCTATGGTACGACATTCTCGCCCACACCAAGTTTTCTGCGGAAGATGCGTTGGTGGTAGAAAAGCTCCACACTTTAGTGAAGAACTTGGCACAAAACCAGACCAATGCCGTGGCAGACAGGGGCCATTCATACGCCAGCTCCTACAGCAACCTGAAGCTCACCCCCACCAAGTACATCAACAACCTCATGGGGGGAATCGGTCAGGTGCGCTTGATTATGGACATCAATAAAAAGCTCGAGGAGAAGGGAAAAGATTACCTCACTTCCGAGCTCTTGCCTATCTTGCAGGAAATCCAAAGGCATATCTTGGGAGGGTACTCCGAGGGTAGCACCAAGGGCTTCGACTACAGCATTGTGGGAGAGGCGGACAGTGTGAAGGAGAATGAGGCGCTCGTCTGTACGTTTGATGCCAAGATGGCGTCTCATGAAGAGGCCCGCAAGAATAATCTCAAGTCCTTAACAGACTCCTTCCGCCCGCAAAAACTGGTCAGAACAATCTTGGATTTGCCCTTCCAAGTGGGCTACGCCTCGTTGGCCCACACGGGAGCTCCATATGCCAGCAAGGACGGTGCAGCACTCCAGGTGTTATCGCAGTTGATGACTTTCAGGCACTTGCATTCGGTGATCCGAGAGTCCAATGGCGCCTACGGAGGAGGGCTCAACTACGACGGGTTGAGTGGCACGTTGAACTACTACTCGTACCGAGACCCCAACGCTGTCAAGTCCGCGGAGGCCTTCGAGGAGAGCTGGAGGGCAGGCCAGGAGAAGCTCATGGCTGGCAAATGGGACGAAAAGGCGTTGCAGGAGGCCAAAATCGCCATTTTCCAGAGTGTGGATGCGCCGAGCCAAATCTCCAGCCAGGGCCTTGCCAACTTTTTGGAGGGAATCAGCGACGAAATGAAGCAAGAGAGGAGAGAGCGCTTCTTGGACGTATCTCTTCAGGACTTGAAGGACGTCAACGAAAAGTACTTGGAAAACGCCGGAAACAGCGCATATACAATCATAGGCGACGCCAAGGCGCTCGACCTCGACGACTCGTGGACCGTCAAGTCACTTTGACCGCCTCGAAACTCAGGTGACAGTCGGTCCACACTGTAAATAGTCTTGTACATACTCAGGTCAGTGCACATGGTTGTAATCAGTATCCTGTCTTGTCCGCAATCAACTCTCCACCCCTGACCCATGGTTGTCTACAGGTGGGTTCCTGATTATCTATTCCGATCTATGTACATGCCCCGCCCCTAGCGATGGCTTCTGTTGTAATCCTTGGCCACCAAATCAGGCACCTTCCTCTTCTTGGATTCTGTAAAGAGACAATGCCTCTGGGCTCTTGGGTCGTAGAGGATTAAGTTGAGCCGCTGCGTGTGCCGGGGGATTTTAAACCACTTCTCGTACCCCGTCTTGGCCGCCGAAATGAGCTTGACCATCGTGTGGGTCGTCTTAGCTTTAGCCATGTTGCTGGTGTGGAGCTTGATGAGAAAATTTGAGATATCGTCCACACCCGTACACCACAAAATCGATCCACTGGTCGATGGCTTTGGCTCTTGAGTGGTGGTCGGGACTCCTTACTGGCGCGTTGGTGGGAGGAGTTATGGATTTTTTGTTTATGGATTTCCGTAGGCTCAATTGCTTTTTTGGTTTTATGCCCGACGTTTTCATTTTGGCCCACTTCTGCCAGGCTCCAGGCACGGCTGCCGGGTGATCACCCGGAAAACACCAAAAACTGTATCACAAGTAGGCCAAAAAGCACGCCACCGGCAGTAGACATCATAGACAATAGCACTCAAAGGCGAAAATTCCACCCTGAAAACCAGGCCCTTTGGCGGTGTAAAAACATTATAAAGCTATATGCAGGACGCCAAAGAAACGGGCCGCTCTCGGCCTGCTCTCCCAACTTCTCGTACCGGGCAGCGAGGACGTTCGGCAGCCACACCGGCCCCACACCGCCTGCCCGGTACCCGTCTCTCGGCGGGGCACCAGATCTGGGTTGATGTACGGGTGTATGCGCGGTGCTTTTTTCAAGCGCGTCCTCGAGCTTTTCAACACCATCCATACATCATGTTGTGCAACTTGTGGCTCGCCGTCACGTTCGTTTTGGGCATCACGTCCGCCTTGCAGGTGGAGATTCCTGCATTCGAAAACCCAGAGCCCGTGTGCATCCGAGACTTTGTCGGAAAAGACCACCTCGTGGTGATCAGCTTGAAGACCTCCGGCTACCAGGGAGACGGCCAGAGATTGCAGATGACGGTGTTCGACACGTTGGGCAACCAGTTTTCCAAAAAGTCCGACATCTACAAAGACACACGCATCTCCTTTACATCGCACGACTCGGCCGCCATCGACATCTGCTTCGTCAACTTCTTGGAGAGAGGCCACGGCCAGAGACGCTACTTGAGCCGTGACGTCACCTTGGAAGTGGAGAGCGGCGCCGGCGCACGTGACTGGAATGCTTTGCAGACGGCGGAGAAGTTGAGGCCGGCCGAGGTGGACTTGAAGAGAATCCAGGAGCTCACCAAGGAGATCACACAGGAGTTGTACTACTTGAAGGCGCGCGAGGAGAGAATGAGAGACACCAACGAGAGCACCAACAGCAGAGTCAAGAACTTCTCCATTGTCATTGTGCTCTCCTTGATTGGATTGGGGGTGTGGCAGATTCTGTACTTGAGGCACTACTTCAAGGTCAAGCACATCATCTAGACGTGCTCACCCAAGGCCCAGCCTGCCCATGCCCATGTCCATAACCTATGTGCCTATTTCCGGAGTAAGTATGTTTAGTAGAGATCATCAATTTCTTGATTACTTCTGCTGGGCTATGCTCTGAAACCTGCATTTAGCCCGGCCGAGTGCCACCTCAACTTGATCTCGTGTCACTGTAAACCCACTGTCCTCTATAATGTCTGCATCGTCACTCCGGGCCGCTATAAACTCCTCCACACACCTGCGCAGCGTCTCATCTGCTGCCAAAGCCCTGGCGGTGACGTCTATGTCGGACCTGCATACAGCCCGCCAGAACACCCATTCCGCCAAGAACACCGTTTTGTCCCACTTCTCGAAGAACGAATCGAGACTCAGCGTGCTCAAGTCCTCGGTGACGCCGCGGTAGAGCTTCTCGCTGCTCACCACGCTGATGACGTCATCCAGGAAGCTGCCTTCGAGGCTGTCGTACATGCACACTTCCGTGTCCGCCGCCTTGCCCAAGACCGCCATGGCCAAATTGACCAAAAAGAGCTCCGCATAGTTTTCGAGAAACGTCAGTGTTTGGAGCGCCCCAAAAAAGGCCTTGGTGTACTGCACAGAAAGACGGCTGATCTTCTCCACTGCCAATGCAAGGATGCGGTCCCCGGTCGCTTTGTTCTGTACAAGGCTGCGTATATCGGGTCGCCTCTTCTTGATGCGTCGTTCGTAGTAGCTTAGTAGCACAAGCATAGACACTCTCAAGTCCATGGACGCCATGTTGTCGTCGTAATCTAGCGTCTTCTTGCACTGCGAAACCCGAACAGACGGATCGTGCGCTAGCAAGATGAGTTCCCTATTGTAGCACGGGAACGGCTTGTTGCGGAACACATTGTCGAGCCCCAGGAACACGATCTCCACTGTTTTTTCATGTGAATGCAAAAATAGACTCGCCAAAAGTGGGCTTTTCTGCAGGTGCTGTATTTGGGCCGTGCAGAAGTCCACGATTATCCTGGCCACGCTTGCGTAGCACGTGTAGCACGAGTGCACGCATGTGCGTTGTGAGTTGAACAAGAATTTCTGGTACTGGGAACTGGAGTCGGCACACCAGAACATCCAGCGCACCATGTCCCAGAATGAGTAGTCTGCACACACCTTGGCCGCCAACACTTCGTCGTCGTATACCTGTATACGGCGCCAGAGATAGCCGTCGGGTTTGTGCTTTTTCGCCGGGGCCTCCGGCTCCGGCGTAGGGTGTGCCGAGAGATGCGGCATGTCCTTGAATAACGTGGCAACTTCGCCCAATCCGGACGTCTTGGCACCCAATTCCGAGAGGGAAATCACGTTCCGGTATTCGGGCACAGAAGGGCCCAGCTGGGGAAGTTCAAGCGGGCTGTCAGAGCCCTCCGAGTCACTTATGACCTCGACTGCATATAAGCCGTCGAGCACGTCCGTCTTGGACTCCGTAGCACCTCCCAGCGTGTCCAACTTCTGGCGGGAGCGGGTTTTTCGTGGCGACGCCTGCGGCGGAGAGCGCTTTCTTGGGGACCCGCTTGCGGGCTTGGGCGGTTCCGGGGCTAGCTGCAGGAACACAGCGTTCATGTTATCGAGGAGCATCTTCAGGGCCGTTGAAAGCAGAGCAGACGAGACCAAGGCCACGTACCTCTGCAACACGGCCAGGCTCCGCTGCAGGAGCGGCAGCTTCCCTAACGAAGAGTCGTAGTCATGGTTCACGCGCCGCATGTACTCAGTGGAGCTGCCCACGGCACCCAAGCCCGGCACATGCGACCAGTTGGATTCCGAGCATCGAGCCGCCAACGTCACCAACACGTGCAACACGTACACAGACGGCACCTGACAGAAGCTGGGTGCGAGGAAGGAGAGCTCCAAGTGCCTGAGAAGCACATCGAACTGCGCAGTGTTGTTGAAATTTACCACCTCCAGGGTCGGCAAGTGCGAGAGCTCTGCCAAGCACAGGTCTAGAAGCTCCGTCTGGGTTTGGAGGAAGTGGCGGCTGATCATTTCGCAGATGCCTTATGTGTGCATGGACTGTGGAGATGGTGGAGATGGAGATGAGCGCGCGCTGCACCTATTGTGCTGTGGTCAGGCGACGAACAAGCCAGTCATTTGATTTATTGACTTGTACTGCAGATTGCTGACACTGCCGGCGTATCTGGTTCTGGATTAATGCGCTGTCAATTGCTTGCTGTGGCTCAAAACTCCCCGGCTCGACCCAATATGTCGGCAAAGTCTTTGAGCGTCACGTGCACCTCCAGCAGAGCAAGCGTGTAGTTGAAGATGAGGCCATTGGCCAAGCCGGTGCCGCAACCTATCATGTCAATGAGTAGAGAGTCGCTCAAATCGTCGAGGGCCAAGGCTTTCTTGATTTTCTGCAAATCTTGCAAAGTTAGCGCACACTGTGTGTAGTCTCGTTGGGGGCCCTGGGAGGCGTCCACGAAAAGAGCCCATGACTCAAGAATGTACTCGTAGTTGTCTCGCATGGAGATCAAGCGACCCATGAACACGAGGAGTTTATCCACGTCGACGATATCGGAGATTTCAAGCGTGCCGTTGACCGAAATAGAGAGTGTGAGGTGCCGGAGAAGCAGCTCGGCCACGGTCCAGCGGGAACTGGGCTCTGCGATTCCCACGCGTCTGGTGTCGTAAAACCACGCAATACACGACGTGATGTCTTTGGTGAAACAGCGTGGGATGTGCACGTGGTCTAGAAGCGCCGGTATGTGCTGGAGAAGGAGGTCCGCGGAGCCGGTCCTCTCGAGGAGCTCTGCGTACGCATCAAGCACCTCCGTTTCCCCTGCCGGGGTGATCTCCGTGTGTGTGGGCTTGGCGGGTCTGCGGGGCATGGTGTGGAGCCAGATGTGAGGTGACGCCTGTCTATGATGGTGGTACTGCACATACGCGTTTCCTCCCAGGTGCAAACAAGGCCCCAATGGGCCAAGCTGCGGTATGATGGCCGGGACAAAATCTCATTTTCGCTGGCGTTTCTATGAAGCGAGGCGGATGTTCTTTCGTGGGTATGCCACCTCTTGGCGTGCAGAGCTGTTTGCTGTTGCTTCGCCAGACCCATTCTTCTCACTGAGCCGATGGTGTTGGTAGCTGTGACCGGTACCAAAGAAGTCATACAGACACATGGGGAACGCATGTGGGTTGCTGTCAGTCGTGCCCAATCACAAAACTCCGAGGGACAACTGTACTTGGCCTCTTGTGTAGTAAGCTTTCACTAGCGTCTATCAAATCTTTGCAAGCGCGTGCATGCACCCGTGCTTCCTGCAGTGCGCACATCAACGTACGTCAAACCCGCAGAAGTCTCCACACCCGCCATGCCAGTTTCTCCTGCTGTCACCACTGACCTCGTAGAGGTTACGCACGAGCTCGACGTCCCATGTAGGGTATTCTACAAGAAAGAGACGCAGCAGCCCTCAGGCAGCTTCAAGCTCCGAGGAATGAGCAAGGTCGTTCTCAATGGCTTGCATGAAGCCAAGGAAAAAGGAAAGTCCCTGGTACACATTTTCAGCTCATCGGGCGGCAATGCCGGCTTGGCGGCTGCCTTTGCAAGTGCGTCCCATGGAGTTCCCTGCACGGTGGTTCTTCCACAGAGCTCACAAGGCGCCATACCCAAGTTGGAGAAGTTGGGAGCCACGGTGTTGGTGCATGGAGCTCATTGGGGGGAGGCCGATGCCCATCTTAGGGAATCGGTCATACCCAGTCTTCCCGAGAGCGTGCATGCCATCTACTGTCATCCTTTTGATGACCCAGTGTTATGCGAGGGCCATGCGTCGATCGTAGACGAAATGATCTGCCAGTTGCAGGGCGTGGGGAAGTCTGGGATAGAAAGTAATCAGACAAGGAACCAAAAAGAAATCTCGCCCAATCGCATCAAAGGAATTGTGTGCAGCTGTGGCGGAGGAGGACTCTACAGCGGCATTGTGCAAGGCTTGAAACGTAACCCCGGCTGGTCACACGTGCCCGTGTTGGTGGTCGAAACCAACCAGACTGCATGCTTCAACGAGGCAGTCAAACAAGGCCACATCGTGCACTTGCCCAAAATCACCACCTTGGCCACGTCCCTTGCGTCGCCCTATGTCTCGCAGCGTGTTTTCGACTACTACTCGTGTCACGATACTCGGCTCTGCACGGTAGACGACTTGGATGCCGTACGGGCCACTGTGGGTCACTATGACAAGTTCCACGAGCTCACCGAGCCTGCATGTGGCGCCACTCTTGCCGTTTCCTCCGGCCGGAAGGACTTGTTGGCGAAACTCGGGCCTTTGAGCCCTGAAGATGTGGTGATTTTCGTGGTGTGTGGAGGCTCTACTGTTTCCGAGGAGGCGATAGGGAAATACCGAGAATTATTGCAACTGGCATGAGTGTAATTTCATTTGAGTGAATGAGTTTTTGATGGACTAGAAATTACAAGATTGTGGTACTGTCTCAAAGGACAGTTTTTGCAACCTCTTGCACTCTGCTGCATAATCAACAGTTCTCTGTCGTAGGTTGATTAGACGTAGCGCACCAAATTGCATTACTACACCATACACCTACACTCTACACCTACACTCTACACCTACACTCTACATCCACCTATATCTACACCCATACACTCTACATCCACCTATATCTACACCCATACACTCTACAATCTTCTCATACATTATCATCTACAGCGCCTGTAGTGTCAACGAGAATCTAGCATGAACAGTCAAGGTGCTACAAAATTTGTATGCAGATCACCAACTGTGTATAGGACTATTGGGTGAAGATTTTTCACCCACTCGTACCTCGCTTTAGAGTCTTGAATTACAATAGGTCTGTGTACAAGACCCGCATGAGGACGAGTAGCTACTCTCCTGACCATTAATGTACACTCAGGCTACAACTGGCAAAACACCCAGCTGCCCTTAGAGTGCCTAAGTATAGCTCTATAGATTGCCAAAAAACGAGGCTTAGAGGTTCTCTCTCTGAGAAGTGCAACAATGAGAAGTATTCTGTCAGACTTCGAACAAGGTTTTGCTGGAAAAGCATTCTAAAGGCTATTAATTTCTATCGAAACAACATTCAGTCTTCCAGAGCTCTGTTTTTTTTAGTGCCATCAATGAACTTTAAAAAGACTAAGAAGTTATAAATAGCAGCTGCCTCTCCGCACTAATAGTGCTCTACTGCACGACCTATTGGTTCCAAGTGTACTCTTTCCTTTACTTTCGGTCGATTACTCCGTCTCTACTTTTTGATTCTAATCCTACGTTACTGTAATCTACTCTCACTCAGTCTACTCCTAGAATAATAAACTATAGTTACTATCACTTTAATTAGTCTTAGATTTGCTCTACTTCAATAATAACTCCACTAAAGCCTGCTTATTGTGTTGATTCCAATATGTCCCATACACACTGTCTACACATCAATGAGTCCGCTAGACAATAAGCCAGCCACTTTGACTCAAACTGGTGGTTATGAACACGCACGCGTCAAAATTGTGTCGTGGCTTTTCTGAAGTTTATTTGGGTTGCTTATTGTCTCAATAGGACTGGCCAATGAAACTTGAATGTACCCCAAGTTTAGACACCTCTAATAGATGGCAAGCCTGTGGCCAAAGCAGAGAAGCTTGCTAGCCTCTGGACGCCGCTACTTGCAATTTCGTCTTGAGATTCAGCCATGTTCCTGTGTGAGCATTCATAGATATGCCCTGAGAGATTAACAGCAAGTAAAAGAGTTGGACTTATGGAAGAGCCAATAGAATTTACATTGTGTCTATGAATACTATGAACAGTTGCACGTCTCAATTTTTTACCTCTTCCACTAATTATCACCTGTAGCTGCTACCGTGTATCTCATACATCTGTCCAGAAAAACATAGGTTGTCTGAAGGAGGGTATCAGAAAACTCAAGTCTGCTCATTTGCTTTTTCGTATACTCTATTATTGACGCTTCCGATGTACGTTAGTGTAGTACCCTACATTCTCACACTGCGGATCCTGAAAAGTAATTAGTTCGAGCTATATTGAAAGAAATGCCATACAAAGTGGAAAAAAACAGCTGGCAATTATTTCATAATGCTTTGATCAAATGATATACTCATTGGAGATCTATGTCATATCTAATCTTAGTAATTACAACTGAAGCACGTAGTAACCCACGTGCATGTATGATTGGAATAGCTTGGACCAGAGCTACGTCGAGTGTTTGTTGAATCATGGAGAAACTTGGACTTTTATTAGGAGTTGGCTGACTTACATGAGGTGATTTACTATACTACATTACACTACTAAATTACGCTACACTACTAAATTACACTACACTACTATATTACACTTCACTACTCTATTACACTATACTACTATATTACACTACACTACTATGTTACATTACACTATTGTACTAGTGCTCAACTATACTACACTACATCATTATATTACTACTCTACTATAATACACTACACTATTATACTACTAATCTACTATACTACACTACATCATTATATTACTACTCTACTATAATACACTACACTATTATACTACTAATCTACTATACTACACTACACCATTATACTACTACTCGACTATATTACACTTGCTCTTCATTTAGAGTCACAACTAGCTCATTTATCTTCTTCTTTGTATGTCACCAATATCTCCCTCCAAGTATTGCCCGCAAGCGAGTTCAATGCACCGCATATCGGAATTCAGCTAGTTGGATATCCCCAAAGGTGTGTATCTTGCTAGGCTTTCACAAGCAGAAGGGACGACTAAAATCGAGTATCCCTGAAAAAAGCCAGAAATTAAAGTACAATGTGCATGTGAGCCTATTTCTGTGACGCTGGAAGATGGCGATTTTACTGCAGAGAACTTACACTAGTATCTAAAATTGACAATATTTTATTCCCAATCAATACTCTACGGTACTCTATCGTTAAAAGTGGTGCACGGAAGAAAGCAACACTGGAACTCGAGTTCATCCTTTTGCTTGTGTGACACAGACTTCCATATTTTCCATTGAGGACAACTCTCTCTTATCTCTGACCCCAATAATATCCATTCTGACCTTGATTTAACTCACCGCTTACTTGAAAAAAACTTGAAGCCCGAAAATTTGATAATGTATCAGTCTTACCTAATATTTTCATCTATGGGCCGATAATCTAAAGTTTTATATGCCTTTCAATCGATTACGTAGATTTTCACTGCAACCCTACACTCGTATTCAGGGTCACGTGTAGTATACATCTACCCACCAGGTCTGTAGAATTACATAATACACTGTCTTAAAACCCTGATGTTCTGTCTATACATTTGCTTACTCGGAATCCATAAATATGTCCTAGTAAATCACTTTTTACTATCCTTTGTGTTCTTCAGTCCTTCAAACTCCTGCACAGTGCTCGGTCCGACTTCGAATTCCACGGGAACGTTGTACATCACCATCCGCATCACATACTACTATTTTTGGATTGCAAGTGTTCTCAGTTTCTGATTCTTAAGAAGACTGCTCAAGTCACTACCTTTACGGATAGTAAGAGATGGTCCGATATATAACCTCAACGCTTGACCTTCTCTGTCGAACCAGGAAGCGCCGGTCTGCACCCAAATCAAACAACAGAAGTCTTTCTACAGCAGATAGCATCATCGAATAGTCCCTGAGCAGCCGACTCAAAACGTAGGTCCCGAATGTATGTGCGCCGTGTGCAGGACGGCACTCGCCGCGCCGCTCGGTGCATATGCAACTTCTCCGCCTTATAACAGCAACACACAAATACACATCAACACCGAGAACATCTCCATTGGACGTTTCTAGTACCGGGTACTTTCAAGCAGCAACACACATAGGCTGGCTACAAAGCAGTGGCGTATCTGCACTACTGCGCGCACACTAAGATATCATTCGTACTGCCCCCAAATATGGCCAAGAAAAACACCACGTGGTTTCCGACGTGGAACGGAGTTCAATCGGATCAGAACAGTCCTGAACACCCCTGTGGCTCCAGCAATCTGCAAGCTCAAAAAAATGGCTTCTCAGCGCAGAGCGCAGATCCTACACCCAAACATAAGAAGAGCCACAGTCTCTCTGAGGACAAGCTTCCAGCCAAGCAGGAAAGGGCGCCGCCTGGCTGTTCAACCACGGGAGCTGGCTCGAAAAAACTGGCGTTTTCAGACCGCCGAATGAGCTTAAATGATGATGCCCTGCGAAACAAGCTAAAGCCCAAGGCTTCTACGCTCTCGCTCAATTCGTTCAAGGGCTCGTGGCTCGGGTGGTCGTCCAAAGATGCTTTTTTGCCGCAGGAGAGTGACAAGAACCTATCTGGGCCTATTTTGGGTGATGTTTCGGCGCCTGAAGTTGGTGGTGGTTCCCCGGACTTGCAGCCGCAGTATGTCCCCAGCCAAATGTCCCATACAAGCTCAAAAAAAGACGATGAAGACGAGCCAATCGACGGCATGGATGAGGTCAGCAGTGCCAGCGAGGCACAGAAGCGCAAGTCGCTGTGGACATTCTGGAATGCCTCGGAAGAAAGCACCAAAAGGAGCGCCCCGGATGTCAGCCGTGTCACCAACAAAATCCTCAAATCCACGCCATCAATTCCTTCCAAGGAGGACTTGCAGCCCAAAGTCAAGTACTCCAAGGCCGAGTCCGTCGACGCCGAAAACTCCGCCGAGGAAGAGGCCGTGCTTTACAAGCC
The DNA here is from genome assembly GCA_002370795.1 of Metschnikowia sp. 03-147.1. NCBI lineage: Eukaryota > Fungi > Ascomycota > Pichiomycetes > Serinales > Metschnikowiaceae > Metschnikowia > Metschnikowia sp. 03-147.1. The sequence continues at coordinate 32,988 of NKZR01001217.1, read as the reverse complement.
GCATACGAGCGCTTCGGAATTCAACAAGATCAACACCCACAAAAATGAAAACCTAGAGGAAAACGGCTTGGTGCCTGGCTGGGACTCGTGTCTCCGAGACCAAAGCTCCGCATCCGCGTCGGCCACGTCGCTGAATATCTTGCCCAATGGAGGCATTAAAAACGGACAGGCCTTCGACATGAAGTACTGGAAAAGCTACTTATCGCATATATCCACCAGACTAGGCTTTAGTCTGTCAACCGAAGACTCGCTGGATCTGGACTCCTCCGAGACGCAAGACGTGGAGAAGGAGCTCAATATGCTTTACGAGCGCAGTTATAAGCTCTACGGCAGGTCCTTGTGCAAGCTTCCGCCGCAAAAAAGGGCATGCTTGCCCAATTTCAGTCAGTACTACACGGAGCCCCAGGAGCGGCCCCTGAAGCGGCAAAAATCCCAGTTGGAGGAGGACTCGGAGAACCTGAACCTGATCTCGGTGACCAATGATGCAATGGGAAACCTTCTCATTAACTATTCTGACCCCAAGCAACCAAAAGCCAATTTTTTGAAGTCTGACATCGTGAACCAGAAGCCCGGTCCGTTGCGGAAAGTCAAGAAGGTGTTAATCATAGGCGTGCATGGCTTTTTCCCCACGAAGATGATCCGACCCATCATAGGTGCGCCCAAGGGAACGTCGCTGAAGTTTGCTAATGAGGCCGAGAAGGCGGTTCTCCGGTACTTTGTGGAAAACGACATGATCAGCGAGCAGGACTCCAACGACCTCAGTATCCAGAAAATCGCCTTGGAAAAGGAGGGCAAGATCTTCGACCGCGTGGAGTTCTTCCTCAAAATCTTGAGCAGCTGGAAAAGAGAGCTCAACGAGGCAGACTTTGTCTTTGTTGCCTGCCACTCGCAAGGATGCGTTGTTTCCATCATTCTCTTGGCGCAACTCATCGAAAAAGGGATCCTAGAAAGGCCCTCGTTCAAGCGTCTAGGTGTTTTGGGAATGGCAGGTATCAGCAATGGCCCATTTTTCGGCATTGACAAGGGGTTCTTCATGAAGGCCTACTCTGCCATCGAGCACGACTCCATGATGGAGCTTTTCGAGCTCACTAAGTTCGACAGCAAGCAGTCGGTCGCCTACAAGGAGGCCATGCAGGTGATCATCAATGTGAATGTCAAAATCTGCTTTGTGGGTTCCATCAACGACCAGTTGGTGCCTCTCTACTCGGCTCTCGCCTCGCATATCTTCCACCCAAACATCTACAGAGCATGCTACATTGACCAGTCGGCCCGAACACCCGACTTTGTCAAGCAGCTCGTGTCGATGTCGTGCCAGCTCCAGAACATGGGATACTTTGACAATAACGTGATCAAGGAAATCAGTCCTGTTTTGGCAGGACCACTCACGGGTGGCGGACATTCCAAGATTTACAACGATGGCAAAGTGTACGACTTGGGCATTAAGTTTTTCTTGGACACTGATGACATGGTGATTCCAAAAAACCCGCAGCCAATCACTACACTGGGATCAAGAAAACAAGAGACCCGCGTGCCTATCACCAACCTGATCTACGTGAAGGAGTACAACGTTGGCAAGATCGGGACCAACCCATTTATCTTGCCTTGGTGCCTCCGAGGCCTTATTTTCAATGTGGAGAAAAATTGGAAGAGGGATGGAGACCACGAACTGAGATCTGGGCTCGACGAAATCAGGAACTTGTACGAGCTGTTCGACTCATGGAGACCAGATACAAAGGCGTTGAAGGAGTTGAAGTTCCGGCTCAACGGAATCCGTGCCAGTAAACTCTGACAAGTAGGGGATGAAAAGTGATTCCACTGCACGTAACTTCTACACTATATGCATGAAAGCCGATATGCGTGGAAGCCACAAAGTTAAGACCGGAGCGTGGAAGCCCGTTTTCGATAGTGCCGTGGAAAGCACCTCCATCCGTCGTGCGCCATTCTAAAGCATATACTAGACATTCCAATAACTCAGGCCCATTCCGATCGGTAGCCCCCGAGCGATGGCGCAGAAACTCAAAACGCGTAAACGTAGCATGAGGACGTACGCCTGGCATTGTGTGCAGGCTCGACAATCTCTAAATGCAATAGGTGCAGATCACCGAAAAGTCAGTAACACAGGCGATTTTTTAGTCCCCGTCCCCTCGATCCCGTCCGAATGTGCCCGACCAAATCGCATGGAGCGCTGCAGACCGGTCCGCCCTCTGGGGCAACGCACCCGGGCCTGAGAGCAGTGCCAGAGCGTGCCCATCAAAACATACACACTGAAAAAGCGCCTTTTCTAGAGGCGCTTGCCCAGTTACTACGAGAAGACTCTCGAAAAAGCTCATTGTTGGACCGGTTCCCCGGCGTGAAGTGGGAGGAGCTCGAGGAAGCAGCCCGGGAGATTGCCAACACGAATGAGCTCGGCGAGAATGGTTCTCGACGTCCAGGCAGACCCCGAAAAGCGGCACGCCAAAGTCAATTAAGTCCAGGCGACCAACGCAGCGCCTCAGACACTAGTTCCCAACGTGCTGCCGCCGGACGAGACAACAAATCCCTTCGTTTGACGACGCCAGAGCTCGCATTGATTGTCCTGGAGTGGTACAGCCCCCGGTCCATCAATTTTCAGTACCTTCAGGAAGAGTGTTTCTTGAGGGACTTGAACTTCATCCACAACAAAGTGATGCAGCTTGAAACGAGCTACGGCGACAAGCGGCAGATCCTAAGGAATGAGGAGATTTTTGCCTTGGAAGCGTGCAACGAGCTCGCAGAATACACGCTCGATGGCATGACAGCCTTCTTGCCCTTCTACACCGCAGAGGGCTTGCGGAAGTTGGTGTCGTCCCACTACCCACACAAGGTGGTGTGGAGCGCCGGCGAGACTGCATACATTGTCGGGTGTTTACGCCAGCGGATGCCGTTGGACGACATCTCCGCGCAGCTTCTTTTCCGGAGGCCGTCAGAGGTCAAAAACAAGGCCATAGCATTGGCGAAGCGGCACGGCATCGCAGCGTACTTCAAGAAGTCGCGAGAGCAGGAGGATTACGAGGCCAGGGTGGCCCAGTTCGTCAACTCGGGGCTCACCAAGGAAACACTCAAAGCTGCAGAGAAGGACGTGCAGGAGGCGCTTGGCGGGTGGCTAAAGAGCGGCTACTCGATCTACAGGCTGGAGCGGGCCGGCGCCGGTAAGGCCAGCGATTTTTTCCGCAAGGACGTGGAGGCGGAGATCGTGCGGCGCGGTGGAAGCAAGGCGCTCCCCTTCACCAAGGCCGAGAACGCCATTATCAACAGCAAAGTGCAAGGCGACATGACGGCGAGCGAGTGCCAGAAGGAGCTTATTTTCCGGCAGCCGGCGGAGATCCAGGAGCGGCTCCGCAAGGCCGAGCTAGTGACCGTGAGGCAGAAGAAATTTGCTAACAATATGGAGCGGTTGATCTACGAGGCTCAGTGGTACTCGTCCATGGCGGACAACGCCACGGGGGGCCGCAAGCGGCGGTCACGCGGCGGCGTGGAGCTCGAGCAGTTGAAGCGGGAGGCCGCCAAAAAGCCCCGCAGCAGAAGCGAAGACAACAGCCGGGGTTCCAGGAGGAGGCGGGGCGCCCGCAGGCGCGTGGCTGCTTCAAACGGTTCAGGGGACGCCGAGGACGCCGAAGACGCCGAAGACGCCGAAGAGAAGGTCAAAGAGAAGGCCAAAGAGAAGGAAGATTCTGACGACAAGGAAGATTCTGACAACAAGGAAGACTCTGACAACAAGGAAGACTCTGACAACAAGGAAGATTCTGACAACAAGGAAGATGCGGACGACAAGGAAGATGACGCAGAGGCGACTGCAGCCGATGCAGCCGCAAGAAAACACGCCATCACCAAAAAACGCATGGAGAGCCGGCGCCGCAACCTCGAGGAACGCCAGCGCCAGCGCATCGAGCGCAAGCGGCTCCGACGCCCCACGCGGATGCTAACGCGGTCCGCCAAGGTCAAGAAGGAGTACAGGAGCCGCAACAACACGCTCTTGGAGGAGGCGCAGTGGTTCCAGAGCATCACCGGCGACGGCGCCTTCGTGGCCGAGGGCGACAAGCGCAAGCGTGTTCCCACGTACCACCTCATCCCCGAGTTCCAGAACCGGCAGAAGTTGAAGCATGCGCAGAAGAAGCTCATGGAGCGCAAGTACTCGTCGGAGCCTCGCGTCAAGCTGTCCACGCCATCAGACTTCGACCCCTCGGTGGCCGAGATCACCATAAAGGAGCTCCAGGACGCCATGGGCAGCGACTCGCTGGCAGACGACGAAAAGGTCAGCCCGTTCGACCCCTGCAGCGTCGTGGAAGACACGTGCATCGATGCCGCCGGCAGAGACATCTACAACGAGCAGATCTCGCTGCGCAGCTTGTTCCCCGTCCGCATCGACTTCAACCCCGCGGTGCACGAGGGCCTCGACGCCAACAAGGGCCCTGTGATCAACGACGTGTTGGCGGCGAAGGTGATCCGCGACCACGAGAAGGGCTACACGTCGCTTCCGCTGAGCTTCCCTCCGTTCCGCATCCAGGACGCCGTCAATCCCAGAAACATCGTCCACATCCGCTACTTGCTCTACCCGCAGCACACGGAGCAGTATATCTTGGCGCAGCCCAAGAGCAACCAGCTCGACCCGGTCAACGAAATCCAGAAGGTGTTCCAGATCCACTACGGGCTCTACTTCTCATACTCGGAGGAGCTCAAGCACATCATATACAACGAGTACTGCGAGGAGTTGGTGGACTCGGTCCACGAGAACGACTTCCCGAAGTTCATGCACGTCATCGACAAGTGGAACGCCCTCATGTTGGAGCTCACGCCCTACCCCGTGGAGATTGACCCGTCCATCGACATCAACGCAAGCTTGCGTGACTACTTGCCGCCGTCGTACAACTTCCACTACAACGCCAAGGACTTCCGCTTGCAGAAGTTCTACATGGAGGTGCTCGATGCCGGTGAACGCGCCAAGGCGCAGAACTGCCCCAAGCGGCCTGAGTCCCGCGGCAGCTTCTCCATGAAGATGCCGTCCGTGCACAACATGTTCCAGAACTCGCCCGAGGTGTTCGTGTCCCGCTTCCGACACCTCCGGCCCATGGCCTACTCTGTGGCCTTCATCGACGCCTTGACCCATGTGCTGAGCTTGTCCCGCTTCTGCGTCCAGCAGATGATCCTCCGGGCCTACGTGAGAATCGTGTCGCCGGACTCGCGCAAGCTCCGCTCCTACAAGGCGTTTTCCGCCGAGGTCTACGGCGAGCTCCTCCCCTCGTTTGTCAGCGAGGTGTTGACCAAGCTCGACTTCAGGCCGGGCCAGAAGTTCTACGACTTGGGCTGCGGCGTTGGCAATGCCACCTTTCAGGCTGCGCTCGAGTTTGGCGCCAGTGATAGCGGCGGATGTGAGATCATGGAGCATGCGCTGAACCTCGCGTCGCTCCAACTGGTGTTTCTCCGCAAGCAGCTCCAGGTGTTCGGCTTGAAGCCGCTCAACCTCTCGCTTGACTTGTATCAGAGCTTTGTGGACAACGAGAACGTGAGGCAGAAGTGCCGCGACTGTGATGTGATTCTCGTCAACAACTTCCTCTTCGAGTTCCCGTTGAACGTGGAGGTGGGCAAGCTTCTCTATGGTTTGAAGCCGGGCCTGAAGATCATCAGCTTGCGCAACTTCATCTCGCCCCGCTATAAGGCCAGCGACGAGAAGAGCATCTTCGACTACTTGAAGGTGGAGAAGTTTGAGATCAGCGATTACTTCTCCGTGTCGTGGACTGCTAACAAGGTGCCGTACTACATATCCACGGTGCAGCCGGACGTCTTGCCGGAGTACTTGCCCGAGCTGGAGAAGAGGCGCCTGCGGTCGAGACTGGCCGTGTAATCCCATTCGAATTTTGTGCAAAATAGTATACATTTATACACTTGAGGCCTGTACATTTCCACGTGGCTGTTCGTTCCAGCCTTGCCAGCCTTGCCAGCCTTGCCAGCCTTGCCTTGGCCTCCCTGGCTTCAGCCTTGCTCGCCTAGTCCTCCACCTTCACCTTCTTCGTATCTGAATCCTCACCGTCCAACTTTCTCTTCTCCTGTGTAGCTGGAGCAGGCGAGCTTTCCTGGGTACTGGGCTCCACAGACTCCACCCGAACACTCCCATGCCTTCCCTTCTTTCTCAGAGAAGCTCCTTCCACCTCGCGTGACAACGCAAGCATCAACGTGTTGATTCTGCGGTTGATCTCCTGCGGCGTTCTGGACGTGATGTACCAGTCAAACTTGAATAGCTCACTTTGCAGAATCTCTTGCTTGATCTTCTCGCCCAACTGCTCGGCAAATATGCCGTATCGATGCACACAGCACAATATAAACCGGTCCTCGAGTTTGAGAAACACCCGCTTGGAGCTGTTGGATGCGTACTGTATGTTGAGGTCCTCCAACGGATCGTCCAGCTCCTTCATCTTTGCTGCCAACAACTTTTCTTGCTGGAGTAACCTCTCGACTTTCTTCTCGCTGGTCTCGATTTGCGTCACGTACTTTTCGTATCCCTCGATGTCTTTGTACGAGGACCAGAACGCCTTGGAGTACTTCTCCACCTCATCTGGCTCTCTCCCCAAAGCCTCGGCAATTTCTTCGTACGAGGATCTCCCGAATTTGGCGCTAGCGTGGATAAAGTTGGTGAAGTCACGCCTGGACCAGCTGGTGAACGTCTCCAGGAGAAGTCTGTTTTTGAGCTCCACCTCCTCCTCGCTCAACGGAACAACTTCGTCGATTTTCTTCTGCTCGGCTTTGAGCCGCTCGTCGCGTGGCACGTCTTGAGACTCATCGTCGGAGTTGAGAAAATCCTCGTCACTGTCGCCAAAATCGTCTAAAGAGTAAGTGTACCCAACGGCCTTTTTGTATGCAAGCTGCTCTCGGGTGAGCAAGTCGACCAACTGCTTCGGGAAGAACTGGTGGTCTTGAGGATTGTATAGTTTAGGCGGCTTGATTTTCACAAGCTGCCCCTGCTTGCCCTGCGGCACCTTGAGCATGTCCTTGTAGTAGTTGTCCACGGAGTAGGTCTGCTCCTTTCTCTCCCTTCTGGAAGGATGGATCCAAGAGAAACCCAAGCCCTCGTTTTCTCTCTTGGCAAAATTTTGCCCGTTCCACTCGTACACAGACCCATCGGAGGCGATATTTTGGAGATCGTCAAGTCCCAAGTTGTTGAACTTGGCGTTGAGTGTGGCTGTTTTCTCGCGACCTTTAGCAAGGATCTCATCAATATCGTCGTCAAGCATGGACGTGGACTTGTGCTTCTCGAAAACCGCCTTAGCTCCGTGTTGGATCATTCCAAGCAAGTCCTCATTCTTGTTGCCAATCTTTGCAGTGGCCTGCCGTCCCTGCTGGATGACCAATTGGTCCAACCTTAGCTTCTGGGCCGCCTTGTCCAAGACCTTCTCCTCAATGGCATTTTCCGTGACAAAGCGAAACACCTGCACCTGCTTTTTCTGGCCGATTCGGTGGGCTCTGTCCATGGCCTGCAAGTCTGCCTGCGGATTCCAGTCCGAGTCGTAGAGAATGACGATATCTGCGGAGGTCAAGTTTATACCCAAGCCTCCGGCACGCGTGGTCAAAAGGAAGATGAACTTGTCTGAGTTGGGCTCGTTGTAGTCATCGATGGCCTGAATACGGTCTTCGTGAGATGTGGACCCGTCTATGCGGCAGTAGTTGTAGTCTCGGAAAAAGCAGTAATCCTCCAAAATATCCAACAAACGGGACATCTGCGAGAACACCAACACTCGCGAACCAGCCTTCTTGAACTTGCGCAACATCTTGTCGAGAATGATCATCTTCCCCGAATTGTACACCAAATGCTCGTCGGTAGTGTACGGGGGCCCGGGCTCCGCTCCGTCAAACAAGTACGGGTGGTTGCAGCATTTCCGTAGCTGCATAACAATGTTCAAAAGACGGGTCTTCCCTTCTCTCTTACCCACCACTCCGTTGACCGCATCAATGTCTTTCTCCAACAACTTCTTGTACCAGTCGATCTGCATGTCGGTCATGCCAATGTACACATTGGTCTCGATTTTCGGGAGCAAGGACGTCTCCACGTCAGCTTTCACTCTGCGCAAGATAAACGGGCTGAGTATCTTGTGGAGCTGTGCAATAACTTTGTCCTGGTCATTGTCGTCGTTTTGACTGTCGAACCACAGGTCGAACACGTCGGAATCGCCGAAAACATCGGGAATCAAGAAGTTGAGCAACGCCCAGAGCTCGTGGAGGTTATTCTGGAGCGGCGTGCCGGTGATCAAAAGCCGGTTTTTGGAGTAGAAGTGGCGGATGATCTGCGAGAGCGACGAGTCCTCGTTCTTGATGCGGTGGGCCTCGTCCACCACGATGTACTGCCAGCGGAACTTGCGGAGCTGCGACTTCTCCCGGATCACCATCTCAAACGAGGTGATCAACACGTCGAACTTGGCGGGAAGAAGGCGGTTTTGTATGATCTCCGCCCGCTCGTCCTTGTTTCCCTGCATGACCAAGACGTTGACGTCCGGAGTCCACTTCTGAAACTCGCGGAGCCAGTTGTTTAGAGTGGACTTGGGCACTATCACGATGAACGGGCCGTCCACCTTCTTGCAGTAGCGCAAGTAGCCCAAAAACGAGATGGTCTGGAGCGTCTTGCCCAACCCCATCTCGTCGGCCAAGATGCCCGAGAGCCGGTTCTCGTACAAGGAAATGAGCCAGTTGAGGCCCTGGATCTGGTACTCGCGAAGCTGGCCGTTCTTGATGAAGCTGGGCGTTTTCTCGAGCACCGTCTGCAGCTCGTGGTCGTCCATGTTGACCTCATCCTCCAAGAGCTCAGCATCCTCCTCCTTTTCCGTCTTGCGGCGTCCGCGGCCCAGCCGCTTAGGCTTGCTCTGCTTGAAATTGGTCTTGCTGTCGATCTGCTTGATGAGTTTCTTGAACTTGGCGTCTTTGGACATGTTGATGTCGATCAAGTGCCGGAAGAGGTCGGTGAGGCCCAAGAGGTACTTGAAGCGAATGGTGGAGTCGTCCACGTCCTGCTCGCGGGCAGCCTTAGGCTCGCAGTTGAGGAGGTATCTGTTGACGCGCTGGGCGTCTGTTTCGGGCGCCGGGCTGGAGGGTGGCATTGTGGATGTTGGAGTTGAGAGGCCCTGCAACGATGTTGTGGGCGCGCATGCAGGACGGCCACTATTACTGGAGATGGTCTAGCTGGAGTGCACTACGAGTGCGGTAGGTACATACAGAGTATAAGCGTGGGATCCCATCTTCACGAAACCGAGTTCCCCGGCACTAGCCCCCAGTCAATCGCATCCTTGTTTCGCGCCCGTAGCCAGTCGTTGCACTGCCGAAACACGTGGGCATCGAAGAACCCCCGGTGTGCCGAAAGAGGCGACGGGTGCACGCATCTGATCACGCAGAAGTCGTTCTTCAAAATGCCGCTGAAGCCAGACACCCGCTTCTGTGCAGGCGAGCCCCAGGCCATGATCACGAAGCCGTCTTGCCGGTGGTACGAGATGGCAGCCTTGATCACGTGCTCGGTGAAGACTTCCCAGCCCTGGTTGGCGTGCGAGTTTGCCTTGTGGGCCTCCACCGTCAAGCACGCGTTGAGCATCAACACACCGCTCTTCGCCCACTTGGTCAAGTTGCCGCCGCCCGGCGTGCCCCTTTTGGCGAGGGCCTTGCAGTCCGGGATCTCGAATGCAGGGTAGTCGATCTGGAGCGCCTTGTAGATGTTCACGAGCGACGGCGGCGGCCGTGTGGGCTCCAAGACCGAAAACGCTAGGCCGTGCGCCTGCAGGTGGTTGTGGTACGGGTCCTGGCCCATGATCAAGCATTTGACCTCCGGGAGCGGCGTGTAGTGCGACCAGGAGTAGACGTCCTGCGGAGGGGGGAAGACGGTCTTGCCTTTTTGGGCCACAAGAAATCTCTTCAACTTGAGGAAGTACGGCTTGGTCAACTCCTGGTGGAGAAACACGAGCCACGTGATATGCAACGTGGCGATCTCCAACGAGAGAAGCGATTTCTGCTCGTGTGTAAGAGAGGCTACCCATTTCTCCTTGTCAAAGTTGTGCTTTCGGCAGAAGTCGGCGTAGTCAGAGGGCAGGTGTGCAGGAACCGTTTGGGTGCTTTGAGTCTCTGTTTCGGACGGTGACCCTGTGATGTTCTCTTCTGATAAGGGAGCTTTTATTTTATTTTCTGTTTGGGAATTGTGGTGTCCTGTTTCTCCTGTTTCTCCTGTTTCTCCTGTTTCCCCTGTTTCCCCTGTTTCCCCTGTTTCTCCTGTTTCTCCTGTTTCTCCTGTTTCTCCTGTTTCTCCTGTTTCTCCTGTTTCCCCTGTTTCCCCTGTTTCCCCTGTTTCTCCTGTTTCTCCTGTTTCTCCTGTTTCCCCTGTTTCCCCTGTTTCCCCTGTTTCCCCTGTTTCCCCTGTTTCCCCTGTTTCTCCTGTTTCTCCTGTTACAGCTTCCTTTCCTGCGTCTGCTCCTGCTCCTTCAGATCCTGTCCCTATTTCAGGCTTTGCAGCCACAATCTTGGCGGCAGATGCACTATGTTTTGCCGAACTTCTATGGCTTGTAGCCTTGGGCTTCTTGGCACTGGTGAAGAAGTCAGTGATCCACACCCGCTTTGGGCCTTCTCCGGCTCTTGGGTGCGACATGGGTACCAAGACGCGTCCGCGCTCTGCTTATAAACTCCGGTCTTTTGACATCAGTACCTCACGGCTCCATTGTTCCACAAATCCACCTTGCAACAAGTCTGTTCGGGGGCTTCCACGTGACTTGCTGTAGGACATGTGGTCATGGTGTGGTCATGGTGTGGTCATGGTGTGACATCGATGTCAGACACGAACGACCACTCAACACTCTTCCAGTATGCACTCTATTCCGTGAGGCTACGCATTAGTTCTCCTGTCTCATGTGCCTGGGAACATGGTGAATTGAACGGCGATGAAAGCCTGCCTATATACAGGATGGCTTGGTTGACGCTTTTCGTTCTGCCCTTTTTTGTCATACGTTCATTATGCAACCAGGTGCAGGTGGCCTTGGATGAGAGTGCACGTGTCTCTGATATCGTGTCTACTCTGGCCATAGGAATAGATGTCCAAAGCCAGACTGTCCGCTGCAGTTGACCCAATCCACGACCCACAGCTTTGGCTTTTTTGCGCCCGTAATCAAGAAATGCTGACAACGTTGGGAGACTGTCCGATGGTCACGTGATATGTGGCTTCTTGTTGATACCCATACGGCCGGCAGAGCCCCGTAGTTTCTGTCAAGTTTGCATCGATGGCATGGTACGACACACCCGGGTGACGAAGGGACCCGTCGTGGGGTCGCAACTAGCCCCGGAAGTGTCTGTTCGGGCCCACGTGCACATCACTGCTCTACGCACCAGCTTTTTATGCACCTGAAGAGTAAGGCTCTTTATGGGAAGAGTAAGGCTCTTTATCGGAAAAGTAAGGCTCTTTATCGGAAAAGTAAGGCTCTTTATCGGAAGAGTAAGGCTCTTTATCGGAAGAGTAAGGCGTTACATCAACCTGGAAGTACTACAATCTTCTGCGTGCAGCCCCGACTTGCAGTGTTTCGCTGCCGTAGATCAAGGTATTAACTACCACCAAAAGCCTGTAATGGACACCCCCTCCAGTGGCACAATCACACACTACTCTTTTGGCGAGTATCGAGAGTGACGTACAATCACATGATCTCTAGCGAACCGTGTTGTGCAACCACAGGTCTGTGCAGACTGCTCCGCCGCACTAGAGCTGACGCCAGTGACTTTTTTTTCCAAAAAAAAGCCTTGGAGTCTCGTGCATTCAGCCTGATAGAGCTTATGCTCAGCTAGAGCATTTTCCACATGTGGTAGGGGTATCCCGCGTCTTTTCGCAAGTATATGCTCAAAAACAAACTGTACCCAGCGTAGAGGGCACCTGCCGCCAAAAGAACGGCTACCGACTTGTGACGCTGCGTCCGGATCACGCTTGTCTCCGAAACATGGTAGTTGCCCAAGTAGAGCAACACCACAAAGTTGGTCACTAAGAGCCCGTACACCGCCCCCATCACAAGCATCTCTACCCCGAACTGGTAGTGGGTTCCGCCGCTGACGTAGATGGACTCCCTCTTGTCGCTGAGACCAATGAACGGAACACCCTGTATCTTTGAGAACAGCATTCCCCCGAGAAGCACAAGCACAAGGCCGATCACCAACACAAGGTAAATCTTGGACTTGCTGAAGAATTTAGTGACAAACGTAGGGCCTCTTTTCTTGACGAGGAGAATGAGCGAAAAAGTTGCCACGAATGTGCCGATAAACTTGAGCTGAGCGTTCTCCTGCTGGATGGTGATGCGCTTTTGGAGCATTTTAGCTAGCCAGTCGGCCATCTCGAACACCTGCAGGTCAAAAGTGGTGTCAGGAAGTCTGAACTCGGCGTGCGGCTGCAAGAGAATGTCCAAGTTCTCGAATATCACCTCTCCGAACTCGTCGAGCTTTTGCTTTCTCGAACTGGTGTGCTTTTCGGTGACCTTGGATGGCGGAACAAGCCAGACCTGTGGCACCTCCTTGAACTGCATTTCGTTGAACAACTTGGCGTTGGTCCGGTCCACCACGTCGATTTCAGCGAAGAAAAGCAGGTCTGAAAAGGGGTAGTTGTCAAACCACACCTGCGCCGTTTTTCTGAGGACGTCCTTCAACCGCAAGCATGCTACGCACTGGTGCTTTTCGTCCGTGGAAGTGATCACTATGAGCGTGAAGTGGTCTCTTTCCCTGTGGCTGATTGGCGATAGATCCGACCCGGTAACGGGAATCACTTTGTCGGCGAAGCTGTAGGTGAGTTGCACCAATTGCTCCAGCACTTCTTTCGCAGGCTGGATGGCCGCCCATACAGCGGAAACGAGCGCAAATAGAAGCACGCCGAGCTTCATGGTGTTGACGGAAGTGGCAGGGCGTCGAGAACGTGAGATGTATCGTGCGGTATGCAGGACGGCTATTTACATCTGGGCCAAGGCGGTCGGGTTCGAGACTAAGGCCCCCCGGGGGTGGAGACATCTATGATACAATACACTAGAGAGGCTACTCGGAGGTGGCGGCGAAGTCCTCCTGCTCGTCCCTGTTGATGACCAAAAAGCCAAGCGTCACGATGATCGCGCCCGTCAAGTACCACAAGTTGACGTGGAAGCCCTTGAACACCCAGTCTCCAATCATGGCCAAGGGAATCGTCAACGATAGACCCACGGTCACGGTCAACGGGCTCGTCAAGAGCACGGCCTTGCACCAGCAGAAGTCGCTGATGAATGTAATGAACGCGTTGACCGATAGAAGCATGATCACGTGGCCGTGGGAAGGCACCTCGAAGGTCTCGAGCCCCGAAAAGTGCAAGGCAATCAAAAATGGCCAGGAGAACACAAAGCAGTAGAGCCCCACAAAGCCAAAGAACAAGTGGGTATCCAATATGCGTTCCTTGTGCAGGCCCGGGCTGGAGATCTTATGCTTCAAGAGAATGGTGTATGCGCCGTAGATCAAGGCCCCCAACAACGCCAATGCATTCCCAGCCAAGGTCATTAGCGGCAGGCTCTGTTCCGGCACCGGCTCCGAGTCCGCGTCAATCTTGGTGACTATCATCACGCCGCCAAACGAGAGGAGAATGCCGAACACCTTGTTGGTGTTGATCTTCTCGATGCTGTACAAGTAGCCGAATATTAGCGTGAAAAACGACGACGTCGACAGCAAAATGGTCTGCGACGCCACGCTCGTGTACGACAACGACGAGTTGGTGACCAAGTTGGCTGAGAACCAGAGCACGATGAACTTGAGCGCTAGGAGAATGGTCTCGTACACACCCACAGTTTCGTCGTCGTCCTGGCGGACGCTTTCAGAGAGCTCAGAGAGGTTCTCCGCACTGACGTCCCGGGAGGAGCCGTACTCGTGCATGGGGCGGGACTCCGGGCCCAGAGCAGACAATCGGGAGTATCTCTGGGCATGGTAGTCGGCTCGCACCAAGGCCATGAACTTGCGAACGCTGAGCCCCTTGTAACGCAAGTATGGGATAAGATAGAACACAAAGCACGAGGTGTTGATGTAGGTGATGAAAAACGGCTTGCGGTAGATATTCGTCTCGAACATGTCGTTGACCAAAAACGAGCTCAGCACCCAGAAGATGATCACTGCGGACAAGTTGACGAGCCCCAAGACCCACCGCTGGGACGCAGAGAGCTGGCTCTCGGGTAGAAAGAACAGCACGAGAAACGTCACCACCGACGTCAGAAGTTTGTGGAGCATGGGGTGTGAGCCAGGCACAGCAGAATTGGTGAGATAGTGCGGCGCCGGCGCACGTGACTGCAGCTGCAACCTCAGCGACAGGTGGCCGCCGGTGCGCTGGCCATGTCTAGACGCGGCAGCTCTTTAGATGGGCACGTGACCGGCCCGAAGCCGGAGCTCTGTGTCGGCTGGCCGCTGGCTGTGTGCTCTGTGCTGGCGACACGGCGGCTTCACCGCAGGTGCACCACAGGTATACCGCAGGTTTACCGTTTAGTCAATGCCACGTGACTAGAAGGCTTCTCGCTACGAGAACCATGCAAAGTGTGCAGGACGTTCACCAAGCCTGCCGGCTGACTCGTTCCCACAGTGGTTTCAAGCGGGTGTTCAGTTGAACCTACGTTATGTTGGCTCTTCTGTATGCTCTTTCCTCCACTTTCTGTTGGCTCTATTTTCCGTGTGCTACTGCAGCCTGTTTGTTCCTGCCCGGCCTGGTGCCTGCTATCGCGTTCGGTGAGTGCAGCATCTGTTATTGCTCGGTGCGTGTGACTGCATGAGGCACATCACAGCCTCCATTTCTAGGTCAAGCAGTCAGTACACCAGGCTCAGGTACATCAGGTCACGTTCGCTAAACTCACTCCAGCAGCACTCTGGCCTGACCCAATCCATTCAGTGTCGCCCCAATGACGCTAGGCATGAAGCAGCCCGCGGCTACCGCCGTGACCGGCACTATTGTCATGATGGAGGAGCCTCAGGACCACTCCAACCTCAAAAAAGATAAAGCTGGCATCATTTTGCACCCGCAGCCGCAGGACAGCCCGAACGACCCCTTGAACTGGCCGATGCTCCGGAAGGACTTCTGCTTTCTCATCCTCGGGTTCCAGACCTTCATAGGAGGCGGCCAGACCGCCATCTTGGCCGCCGGCTTCTCCAGCCTCGAGCAGGAATTTCAAAAACCGCTCTCGGTCATCTCCTACCTTGTTGGTGCATATATGTTGGCGCTCGGAATCGGCTCGGTGTTTGCCAGCCCCACGGCGGCCCTCTACGGGAAACGCCTCGTGTACCTCTTGGGCATTCTTATTTTTTTTGTGGGCTGCATTGTGTGTGCCACGGCCAAGTCGTACGGAGCACTTATGGCCGGGCGCATTTTGACTGGCTTCGGCGCCTCGCCCACCGAGTCCTTGGCCTCGGCTAGTCTAAGTGAGCTTTACTTTCAGCACGAAAGGGCCTACCGTACGGGTCTCTACACGCTTCTCCTTCTAGGAGGGAAGAACATCTTGCCGCTTCTATCGTCGCTTATCCTCCAGCACTTGGGCCGCCAGTGGCTCTACTGGATCCTAGCGATGTTCTTGGGGCTCAACTTCGGCCTCACCTACCTCTTTGTCCCGGAGACCTTCTGGGATCGATCTCCTACGCCCAACAAGCGGTCGTTGAAGGAGACCAATGCTGCCCGCCATGCTGCCGGCTACGTTCCCAGAGAAAAAAGGCCCCATGCATATGCCTATCCATCCGCGACTTCGTTTCCATCCACCAGGTCACTTAGTCATAGCCATCAGGGGCAGAATAAGGAGGCCAGAGGTCTGAAGGAGAGAGATATGAAGGAGAGAGATATGAAGGAGAGAGATATGAAGGAGAGAGATTTGAAGAAGAGAGATTTGAAGGAGAGAGATTTGAAGGATCTGAAGGAGAGGGATCTGAATGTGAACGAAAATCACAAGGTAACTAATCCTCCCCTCTCTGAATCCACCGATGGCACAATTAATTCAGAAAATACGGTCAATGCCGAAAAAACCCCCACCGCTGACATGGCTAATCCTGGCAAGCCCGTCATCTCAAGTATCCTAGATAACACTTTGAGGAGCCATAGCGATAGTGTGTCGCTGAGTCAGTTTCAAAAAGAGGCAGATACAGTATCCATGGACTCTGTGCCCAGATCCTTCCGAAACAGACTCAGTTTGCTCTCTGGAAGACACACCAGAGATAAGTGGTGGATGGTGCTCTTGAGACCTTTCTACCTCTACTCGTACGCGGGCGTGGCATACGGATCTATTATGTACTCCCTTGCCGTTGTGTGGTTGATTGTGATCTCCGAGACACTCTCGGATATCTTCAAGTCTCGGCCTTATGGATACTCGCAAGAAACCGTGGGGCTCTTTTACGTCTCCCCTTTTGTTGGAGGCATCTTGGGCTCCATCACTGCGGGTGTTTTGGGTGATCGTTTGACCCGATTTATTGTCAAGCGCAATCACGGAATCTATGAGCCGGAATTTCGGCTATTCATGCTCATCCCCTCGTCCACCTTCTCTGCCTTAGGCTTGATGGGCTATGGCTGGTCCGCCCACACTGCCGATCCGTGGATAGCACCGGTTTTATTCTTCGGCTGCTTGAGTTTTGGCTCGTCCATGACTTCCACCACTGCGATCACCTACACCGTGGACTGCTACCGGATGTATTCTGCCGAAGCGTTGGTGAATTTCAATTTGACGAAGAATGTGTTGGGCTTCATCTTCTCGCTCTTCAACAATAATGCTTACGATGCCATCAATGGCAGGAACATATTCGTGGTATACGGCTGCGTGCAGTTGATAGTCAGTTTGTTGGGCATAGTAGTTTTTATCTATGGAAAGCGATTCCGAGCCTGGACCGACGAGAAGGAGCTTCTCAAGGGTCTTTACCATCCCCACGAACCAGCAAAATGATTCAAGACGCCCCAGTGGCTGTATGCCGCATCATACTCATGACTTTACTTTAATGAATTCGCGCCACTTCATGACTCCACGAATTTCATGCAAGATGAATAAATTCTGATGCACTGGAGTATATGACAGTGACACTTACTGGCTGAACCACTTGATCGAGCTTATATCAAAGTCTTTGAGAAGGTCTCTGTTTATGTGAACGTAGTGCTTGACCCTCTCCATAAAATGCGTCCCATTCCACACCTCTCCTTCAACCGACGGCATACCTAATCTCTCAATGACAATTCCACTCGCCACATTTGCCACGATTCCCGCAAGAAGCCAGTCCCCAGAGAGAATCAAGGCCGTGAGAAAGGCGCCGCAGAACGCATTTCCTCCGCCCGTGACATCTACCACCGTCGCCTGTGTCTGGTGGTACGCCGGAAGCAAGAGTGCCAAGGAGCGGGTTTTAATGAATGAGCCACGGGCGCCGCATCGGAGCACCACTCCACCGTCGGGCGGACATGACTTCAAAAATTTTGCAGCCAAACCGTCAATCTCCTCCTCTCTATTTGGAAGAGTGTCAAGCAGATAAAAGGCAGCAGCCTCGTCCAAATTCGGCGAGAAGACATCCATTTTGGGCAAGACTTCATGTAGATTCCGTAAATTCAGCAGCTTGCACACATCGGGGAACGGCTCAAAGATGGTTCTGGGCCTCTCTGCACATGCCCTGGAGGCCAACTCCTCGTGGAACATATCAACGGTTTCCGCGTACCGGTCCATAGCGCAACAAAAATGAAACCCCTTCAGCAACAAAAGCCCGGGCGTCTGGAGAATGTCGCTGCCCTCTACCCGTTTTTTGGGCGAGCGGTATATGAACGAGCGGAGCCCATTTTCGGCATAGACGTTGGCACCTCGGGTGGTCAAGCGGGATGGATCACTGCGGAAAACTGTTCCGGTGCCCCATGTACGTATCTCCTGCTCAATTTCCTGGGGAAAGTCCGATCCCTTGTCGATAATCCCAGTGATGCGAGGACCCAAAGCCTCCCCACTGGCTATACGAGCGCCCACAATGGCATACGATGCACCGCCGCCTATTATATTATACTCGGGCTGCCTGTTTAAGGACTCGGCATAGATGTTCTCATCTATTATGAATAGACCAAGTGTGCAGAAGAGCGGTGGTGACATTCTTGGTTCTCCATGCGCACAGGGCGCTTCTAATTTTCAACACACCTCTACACCATATCGACTGCTTTTCTGAGCTTTTAAGTAGCTCTGACCGTCAGATTTGAGTCCTTTTTGATGTTAAGGTTTTCCATGTGCTTACAATCTCCTCCGTAGATGCGATAGTTTTTTTTGCATATGGCCCCACTGCGTCTATTACCTTGCCTCGGGTGTGCGATTAGGGGACCTGCACGCATGCCTTCCGGCCCATGCCCAGTTCCTTATTACAAGTGCAGAAATGTGCTGAGCGAGTCGTAATTAGAAGGGGTGAAAGGTTGAGCATTTTCGAACATAGGGGTCAAATTTAGTTGCTTTATGTCTCCATTCAGATTTTTGGCATCAATATTTAACGATTATATCCAGGAGTGTTACCACGCACTTCCGCGGTGTCACCTACAAACTGTAAACTGACTAGACCCACTCGGTTCAATCAACCTCCCTAGAAATAGGAGTGTGGTGTGACCCATCGACACAGAATGAGATCCTTGCTTCCCAGCTGTCGAATAGCTTGCGGAGTAAAACACAGGTCCTTTAGAGCCATTCTTCGAAACTCCAAGTAAACAAACTAACTTTTTAAAACCTCCTCGATCTATAAGTACTAAAAATTTCACCTTCAACAAATGCCCGCTTGGCCAAGTGGTAAGGCGCCTCACTCGTAATGAGGCGATCGTCGGTTCGATTCCGACAGTGGGCATATTTTTTCTCACCAGTTCTGCTCGCCTTTTTTTCCGGCTTCAGGATGCAAACTACATATCTCTGCTATTTACTTGAACCTTTGTATATTCATTACTTCTTGTGCAACGGAGGAGGCGCTATGTCCACATCGCCCAGCTGATTATAGTTTACATCTGTGGCTTTCGACTTGGAGAGCTCTTCGTTCATAAAGTCGGTCAAGCTGCTGACATTAGCTGGCCCATGATGTCTCTTCTTGCGCCCGATTTTTGCAGGTGCTATCAATCCACTGGAACCCACTGGGGGGGCTTTGTATGCGGGGGAGACTGGAGGCATGGCCGGAGCCTTTATTGGTGAGAAGACAGGTGGTGGTGGGGGCAGACTGACGCCCGCAGACGCATGATCTGCCCCAGACTTACTCTCATCATCATCCAAAGCAATTTCAGTCATCTCTGACGGACGTTGGGTGTTGTTCTGAGAAACTTTGCAACTCTCGTCGATATGCAGGTCCGATATCGGTTGAAGCTCAGGCGAGTCCAAGAAGTCCTCATCCAAAGCAGGATCATCTTTGAAGAGGTCCTCAATCTCAGCCTCTTTCGGTGATTTTGGGGTGTCCAAAGTATCAGGCATCTCAAGAGCAGAGCTTGTCGTTTCTTGAGAAGGTTCGAATGGCTGGACATCTGGGGCAGCGTGCTGTAGGTCCTCATCCTCCTCGTTTTTAATCTTCATGTCTTCAATATTCTCATTCGGTTGCTCTTTGATTTGATCATTCAGAGCACCACTTTGTGAAGATGCTTGAAGTTCACCTGGAACCTCGGAAGCGAGATCAGAAGCATGATTTAAGCTAAGTGTGAGATCGCTATGACTCACCTCATTGAGGTCTTCAACCTCAGAAAGCTCAGGGGCATCAGAGTGCTCTGCCACATCTCCAGAAGAAAGTGTCTGCTCGTTAGAGAGTTCATGAGGTTCACCGAAGCCGTTGAGATTTTGCTCAACATCATTTCCCACAGGGAATGAAACCTCGGGTATGGCATCATTGCCCACAGATAAATTACCAAGTTGGTTAAAAAAGTCGGCCCCGTCGAGTCCATTGTCAATAGTCTCTTGCTCACGAAGAAGTTTTGAGTCACTCTCATTTATACCAGCCTCTGGCTCTTTAATATCTGTGTTCTTGAAATCTGGGTCCATAATACCCGAGTCCTTAATATCTGAGTCCTTAATCTCTGAGTCCCTTGTATCTGAGTCCTTAATCTCTGAGTCCCTTGTATCTGGGTCCTTGATCTCTGGGTCCTTGATCTCTGAATTCTTAATCTCTGAATTCTTGATCTCCGAGTCCTTAATATCCGAGACCTTGCTCTCTGAATCTTCGATCTCCAAGTCATTTGGAGTATTTTCTGAAGCATTTACCTCCGTCTTAATCCCCGGATTCTCGACCGATAGGCCACTGATCTCTGTTTCAGCTGCCTTGTCGTTTGAATCTGTCTGAATATCATTCATGGCGTTCACATACTCCACATCCACAGGATTCTCGAAGATAACATCATCGAGTGTCTCGTGCGTGCCGAACTTTCCAACCACCTCAGGTAACCGATGGAGTAAGCCGTAACCCACATCGCAGCCAAGTATGCCCTTGTTTTGCTCTGGAGACCATGACCTGGAAAGATACACCGTCACAGGCCTCACACAGTCATAGTCGTGATTGTAGACGTATAGGAGGATGGGTATATTGTCATCTTGAGAGATGGCATTGTGGTGTGCATAGTACCCAGACACCACCCGGGACAAAAGAGCCTCGCTGCCGCCCGCCAAGAGGCCCTTTCCGTTTTCGTCTTGTGGATAAAGGGAGTCACAACCAATGATGTAGTCCGAGTATGGCACGAGCTGCGCCCGGTGTGCTGGCAGCCCTGCATGGATGGTCAAGATCTTCCACACATGCGAGGCGGTGGTGAGATGTTGTGGCTGAACCGTGAGACCAAGACTCTCGAACAGGTTTTTTCCAAGAACAACCGTGTCCACACCTGCGTCTTCTGCAGATTCCTTTGTGTTTGGCTTTGGGTGCAACTCCACGGCGATTGTACGCAGGACACCGCCCTTAGCGGACCACACCTCCAAGTCCACGGACTTGTGAGGTCCTGATGCGATGGTTGAGAGTTCCTGGATCATCAAGTCCAAATCCACCTGGCGAGATTCGACGGTCTGGGCTTCGCCCCCATAGTTGACCGAACCGTCACTAGCGACGCTGTAGGAGCTGGCATAAGAATGGGAGTTGAGCGGGAACTTCATGGGCAACTCGTGGTTGTTGATGGCCACGATGTAGTCGAACCAAGGCTCAAAGCCAAGGCGCTGGCCCGCCGAATCGGCGGCCACGTGAAGCACTCGGAGGCCGTGGCCATTGTTGTTGTGGGAGAGAAAAGCCTGGTAATACGAGTCGTGTTCTTTGTGCAGTGTGGCTTCGAAGCGGTCCACAAACTTTTTGGCAAAAGAAAACATGCTGTTGGTTCAATGGTGGGGACAGGGTGGTAGAATGTGGAGTGAGTAGGATGCTTAAAAAGCGCGAAGAGCGTGCTACTGCGCGAGACTGCGGCAGGAATACTGCAAAATGCTGGCCTATAAAATCGAGTCTCTTTAATGAAGCAGGCGGTTGCTGCCACAAGTCAACCTAAATGATATTGTCCAAGAGTCGCTGACACAGCTCCATCTTTCTGAGAAGATGGAGGCAGTTAGGGTGTCATTCAAAGGGAAGCATTTGGCAGAAAATGTCGCCGCAGACTACTTCTGCGTAGACGATTCTAGCAAGAAACGGGCCAACGGAGGCACCCAACGGAGGCACCTGTAATACCAGGTAAGCATCACTCAATCCCGCGCAATACTAACATCGTGGTTGAAGTGTACCATGAGTGGTTTATCTCAACGATTACATGTCTTTCCGAGAGGATAAATACGGCGTTGGATGGAGAAAACTCCAATTGGATTTCACAACAGAGGAGAGCGCTCGATAAGTTTGTTAATGATCAAATTAATACGATTAATTCAAGCACTTTACTTAACTCGTGCTGATCCTTGATATATAGAAGAGAGCCCCAGGCTTTCCTCCGTCCAGATACTTGAAGAGCTGAAAGCGCGTGGCTCCATACTTGATTTGGAGAAGTTAATCGTAAGATCATTGAGATTTCCTCAGCTCCTCCCTTTAGTTTTGGTTGTAGTAAAAAATAGTAAAATTCATAAACATACAGTTGGGAGCAGTGAATTAGTAACGAGTGAAGAACGAATGTGCGTAGTTGTGAAGTGTTTAAAAAAATTTGTTGCTTTTCACGTGGTTGATTGCATGCCAACTTCGACAGTCTTTAACACCATCACAGGATAAGCATTTGAAGAAATGTCACCGCAGACGCATACAAGTTAGAAGTTATCCTTTTTTCCAAATACACTTCCAGCGCGCCAGCCAAACACGGTCCCATACAAGACATCGATAAGCAGCTGGCCCACTTATCCGCTGCATGTGTACAGGACCACCTGGATAGAGCGATCGCCGCGATAGAGCGATCTCCGTTCACGTTCAATTCACCAATGGTTCGGGTCACGGTTCTTGGTGCAGGCGTAGTGGGCTTGACAACAGCGTTGGAATTGAAGAAGAACTTTCCCTTTTTGGACATCACTGTGGCCGCATCGTGTTTGCCCGGAGACCTTAACATCTCCTACACCTCGCCTTTCGCCGGAGCCAATTGGCTCTCTGCAGCGTCCCCACAGAACAAAAAGCTCCAGGAATTGGACGTGGAGGCGTACT
Organism: Metschnikowia sp. 03-147.1; assembly: GCA_002370795.1. Classification (NCBI taxonomy): domain Eukaryota; kingdom Fungi; phylum Ascomycota; class Pichiomycetes; order Serinales; family Metschnikowiaceae; genus Metschnikowia; species Metschnikowia sp. 03-147.1. Next base: position 10,419 of record NKZR01001217.1, on the reverse strand, counting down.
ATGAATTTTTGAAATTGGCAGACGACCCCCAATCGGGAATCTGGAGAAAGAAAAACGCTTTGTTATTTTCTCAAAAGGCCCTCGATGATGTGCATGGCGACGTCTCCCAATGGCGCCCTTGGTTTTATGACATTGCGGGCGGAAGAGTTTTGGAGAAAGAGGAGCTTTTGAGAGGCGCGGTGTACGGGATTGAGTATGACGGCGTGGTGGTTTCTGTTCCGACATACCTCTCTTATCTTGTACAGAAATGCCTAGGGCTCGGGATTACAGTTCGGCGAGTGGCTGAAGTTCTGCACATCGAGCAGGCCCGCCATTTGCACCACTCGGGCGAATTGTCTAGCTACGTGGTCAACTGCGCAGGACTAGGTGCTTCCGTGATCGGTGGAGTTGCAGACAAGTCCCGAAACTACCCGATCCGGGGCCAAGTGCTAGTTGTACGCAACACCATCTCCAAGGCCGTTGTTTTTGCTGGCTTTGACACAGAGAACGAAGAGTTGTATGTGTTCCCTCGGAAAGAGGGAGGGGCCATCATTGGAGGAAGCTTTTACGCCGACGATTGGAACGCAGAAGAGGATTTGGAAATGACGCAGCGAATCAAGGACCGTGCGCTTCAACATCTCCCGGAGTTGACAGACGTGACCAAGTACGGAAACACGCCATTTTTGGACGTGGTGAAAGTGAATGTGGGTCTCCGTCCTGCAAGAGAGGCTGGTCCCCGCATCGAGCGAGACAACCGCTTCAAATGGCTCATTCACAGCTACGGTGCAGGCGGCGGAGGATATCAGGGCAGCTACGGCTTTGCTCGCCGCGTGTGTGAGATCCTTGGTGACGAACTCAATGCTCCAAAGTTGTAGTTTCAAGGACCTCGAGGGCTCCAAAGGGAGGCTATGAACTCAGAAGCTAAGCTGCCTGTCCCAAGCTACTAGTGCTGGTGCTGTCTCTAAGAAGAAAATCCTAGGCTCAAATTCGTTTTGAACTGTCCGAATTCGAGCTGCTCGGATTTCAGGTCCTCTCGAATTGCCCCAATTTGATGACTCAAGTATCGGCTCGAGTTGACGCAGAATGGCTCGAGCTGGAATTGTCAAATCCAAGATGTTGATGCAGCTTGTTGAAATTTTGGGCTGACTAATGTCTAAATCACTCAACTATGTCGATTGAGGCAAAACTATTGACTTGTTGAGAAGGCTACAGATCATCAGTGTGCTTTACTCATTAAAAGTGCATTTGATTAACAACTATACGAAAACCCTCCCACACTCACATATTATCGGCAAAGGGTGTTGATGAGGAAAGAAAGGCCCTTCTTGGCGTACTTCTTCTGGTGTTCCTTATCAGTTTTGGAGTTGATGAAGTTCTGCGTGCTGGACAATTGGCCGGGAAGTGGGGTTGGTTTGTCCAGATACTTGTGCGTCTTGATGTCGATGTCCGCATATCCGTGCTGGACGGAGAAGGGGCCGGGGTTCTTGGGCTGCTCAGGAATCATTGTGGGGAAAAGAGTTGCTCTCGGGGGTGCCGGCCCCTTATCTTGCTTTCACGTGATGCGCTGACGAGCCATCACGTGATGACTCAAGTCACAGAATTCGTCGTCACCAGCAGCAAGTGCAGAGATGCACCTGCAACTACAAGAAGGAGCCCAGAATTTACTTGCCAAGACTCAATTGGCGGTGCTTGCCCAACGGATAGAGGCCTGCACGGTGACTTAGACAGGAGACTCGGTCTGCTGTGAGCTCTGGGGAACTGTGTTCTTCGGCAACAGAAGATTGCTCGCAAGGCGAGGACAAACCAGAAGAGTCAAGAAAGAAAGCGGTGTTTCTTTCTTGCATCTGGGTCAGTCCTTGGATAGTCAGATGTGGCCCCGAGGTGGTGAACCTGCATACGCGCACCTCAAAAGCGAAGAGAAAAAAAACCACTCCACGCCCAACCCTTCACACCATGAGAGCGAGTAGCATCGTCGGATTCCAGCACACAGCCACGAGCCAGCTAAAAAGACCATGGCAGACGTTCAAGGACGGCCAGATCTGGTACGGCATGACCAAAAGAGGTTCCAGAAGACACCCGTTGACGAGCAAGCAGGGCAACAAGCACTACTACAAAGGCACAGGGTCGTCGGGCTACGGCCGTTTGAACGCCGCCGGAACGTACATTGTTGACTGGAACAAGGTGCGCACGTATGTGGTGCCCGCAGATTTGAACAACACAGACCTCAAGGCATTGGTGTCACCCAACGTGCCAGAGATCCACCAGAAGTTTGTGGGGTACAGCGACGGGTTCAAGAGCCCCGAGTTGGCGTGGCACAACATTAAGGCGTTTATTGAAATGGGCGAGAACTACAACGACCAGGACTTGGATCGTACACAGTACTTGGAGGAGTACATACACCCCAACGTGATTGCTGGCGAGCAGGAGGAGGTGCCGGTGATTCAGCGGGGGTAGTGCACGATGAGACGAGAAGAGAGTGTAAACAGAGTAATGTACATAGACACAATGGAAGATTGACAGGAAGATGGGACGGTGGATGAGGAGTTTGGCGTGACTGAAAAAGTTGAGTGTAAGTGGTGAATTGTATAATGTAAGTGGTGAATTAGATAATGTAAGTGGTGAATTAGATAATGTAAGTGGTAATTAATGTGTAAGTGGTAATTAATGTGTAAGTGGTAATTAATGTGTAAGTGGTAATTAATGTGTAAGTGGTAATTAATGTGTAAGTGGTAATTTAGATAATGTGTAAGTGGAGTAAATTTGTTTGCATCATGTCAATAGCAGATCAGTGAATTTAGCTGATGAGAAATGAGAATATAGAGATGAGATAGAGTCACTACCACGCCCCATGATTGTACGGCCTCTTCACCGAACACATCAGGAGTTGTGTCTATTTATGGTACTTTGTCCACCAACTGTAACCAGAGCACCGCCTCTGTCCAGTTTACAGTCGTCTGCCAGCTGCTAGTGTCGACTGCTAGTGAAGCTATTAAGTCCAACTCAAGAACTAGACCACCAACTCTCGTCCTTTACAACAAGAGTAGATAGGAGTTTGGGTGTTGCACAGTGAATGTGCTAGAATACGCTGATTTCACTGTACTATTGAAACGTCATTGGCTACTACTGCTCTTGAGCGTGGAGATGATGTGATGGATTGTGAGTGGAGGGTTGAGAAGGCGATATTAAAATAGTGGAAAAATAGAAAGGATAATCAGAGAATAATCAAGAATATCTCAAACAAACCAGAAAAGAGATGAATACCAAAGAGTGGAGTGAGTGAGTGAGTGAGTGAGTGAGTGAGTGAGTGAGTGAGTGAGTGAGTGAGTGAGTGAGTGAGTGACATACATCTACGCAGGCTCACCACGCGTCTCCATCCACACCATCTACGCCATCTACTCCATCCACGCCATGTCTGAAGTGAACCAAACTATGCAAGAAGCAACACAAGCACAACTACAGCCTCAGGATGCTGCACCTCAAATCACTGCACAGCCTCAAAATGGTCTGCAGAGTGCAAGCCAGAGAGCCGCCTCTCCCGTGCAAATGGTGGACTCCGAGGAGGACGAAGATGAAACGGCCATGTCGCTTCCCCTCTCGAAAATCAAGCGCATCTTGAAGATGGACCCCGACTACTTTGGCTCCTCAGCCACCGCTGTCTACGCCGCAGGCACCGCCACAGAGCTCTTCGTTCAGTATTTGGTAGAGCAGGCGTCCATGAATGCTAAGGTCGACAAGAGGAAGAAGATCCAGTACAAAGACCTCAGTACTGCCGTCAGCTCACAGGAAGCGTTGTACTTCCTCAGTGACACGATCCCCAAGACCCAGATTGTGCGGGAGGCCTTGAAGGAGAAGAGAATCAATCTCACGGAGGAGGACCGCAAGAAGTACAGCACGCCCGGAGACAACAGCGCCGCCACAGAGGATTTGGATGCAGCGCCCGGCCCAGAGCTACAAGGGCCCGATTCCAGAGCCCTGGCGCTCCCAAAAGGGCAAACTACGTTACCTTTCGCCAGTGCCAAGAAGATAAACAAGGCAGGCATTCTGAATCTAATGGACAACGATGCCATGCAAGTCGACTAGAGGCTCCGGCAACCAGAAGAGAACAGCTACATGAGCTCTAGGAAATAGTTCTGCGATAATGAGTTGATGGTGGGCTCCAGAGATGTCGGTCTATTGAATTCGAGGGTCGCGGGGTTTATGCTATGAGTTTTATGCTATAAGTTTTGTCTTGTTGTGTTTGAGCACATAGAGATGGTTCTGCACGGTGTCCCCCTTCGGAATGTCATCAGCAATCCCGAGAGAAAAGCAGTATCGCATCATATCGTGGCACGTCAAGTCTGGGATCTGCCGGCCGTAGTTGTTGATTCCTTGTATCAACAAATGGCAATACAATTTCTTCAACACAGGCGACCGCAGGTCCGCCTTCCCTGCCCAGGCCCTCTTCATGAACGCCCACATATCCGTGAACCTCCCGGCCATAAAGTTCTCGTGGCGTGCATCTTCTTCGAAAACACAGATCATAAGCTCCAACGCTGGTTCCATGAGCGCCATGTCCATGGACTCTTCATACTCAGACATGGTTCTGGACCCAGCACTGAGCACCAATAAAAGTGACCAATACTGCGCAAGCAACGGCATCAACGAAGCGTAGTTGGTGCTCATCAAGCCGTAGGCCTTCTTCAATGTCTTCAACACCTGCATCCGGAGCTTGACCGACGGGTGGGAGAGTAACTGCAACCCGTAGGTGAAGATCTGCTGGATAAGCAAGTACACATCCTGAGGCACAGCGCATTGCCATTGATTTTGCACATCACCCTCATCATTACCCATCTCGTCGCCTTCGTCTTCCTCATCATCTGAGTCCCCGATTTCGGCTTCGCCAAATGGAACTCCAGGATTTTTAAAGTACTCCTTCCCCAGGTCATATTCGAAGGGGTCCACTTTCCTGTTTGAGTCATCGATCATGTCAAACATCTCCGCCCTCGACGCGAGGCCCCACGGCTTGTATGCCCTAGGAACGCCGATTTTGTGGGTATCGGATATCTCCTTCCTGTACAAGTCTGAGGTCTTTACCACTATCTCCTCAAATACGTAGAAAAAGTTCTCCACCAACACCGAGTAACCGTGGTATGAGTCAATGACAATGAAGATCTGGCTGAGCACATCCAGCAACTGGTTCAGCATTAGCAAATCGATGCCTGATATCTTCAACACCACCAACAAAATGCCTGGGAGCGAGGGAGTCAAGCCACTGGACACCGCAAGCTGCGAGCTAATGCAGTCGACCAAATAGTCGGAGTTTTCCCGCACCAAGTCCTGCAACGACGAATTGTAGTGCACATCCACGATCTGCTGAAGCAGTTGTCTCGCTTGCTGATGCACAATGCTGCTGGGGGCAAAGGTGAGGGCCTCCAAAAGAGGGAATAGGTGGTCCATTAAAACATCCGCCTGGAAATCGTGTTTTTCGAGGCGTATGGCCACGAGGCCGAGGGTCTGGAGTGCTATCACGTAAGACGTCTCGAACACCTCGGACTCGGCCACCGTGTTTCGCTGTAACGTGCCCGTGTTCGCTAGCACTTCCACTGCGTGCAGTAAAAGGATGTAGCTGACCTCGTCGGGGTCCTGGGGCGTTGGCTCGCCGAGGTCCAAGAAATCGTCTACATCAAAGGCCTTGGCTCGCGAAGCACCCACCAACTGGTTCACCACCCATAGCGCCACGGCATGCAGGTAGAGTTTGGTATTCTCAAGGAGCAAGGAAGAGATCTCCTCGATGTCCGTGACGAAATTTTCTCCCAAAAAAGCAAGCGTGTCCCTGATGCACGCCTCCGAGTCCAGAGTTAAAAAAGCTCCAAAGAGACGCGGAATGTCGCTGTGGATGTCCATATCCACCTTCAATTGGCTCAAAGCTCCACTGCCTGACACCGGCACCATGCTCTGCTCTTTGGAGGAGACGAGACCGAGTTTCTTAGCGTCGATGTGCGGCGGAAGCTCAATCCCATCCAATGAGTTCTGTTCAGTGGGGTTTCCGGGCAAAATGCCCGAGAGACCTGCGGGCCGCTTCTCCTTCTTGGCGCCAAGGTTTTGCCCTAGAAAAACTGCCATATGCTGGAGCGCCTCCTTCACCACACGATCAACGGAATTCGGGCACAACAATGCGTCCAGCACAGACTCTAGGACACGCAAGTGGAGTCTGAGAGCAGCAAGGCACAATGCAATTTTCTCCTCGTTCAAGGACAGAAGCGTTTTGGGAAGCTGCACCGCCGCCAAACTCTCAGTTTTGAAAACAAGATGTTCTTGGAGCAATCGGAGATCAGACCGCGGCGCCATAACGTATATGGAAGCGGCCTTCTCTAAAAGGAGCGCTTCCTGACGAGAATCTCTGCATTGGACATAGCTGAGGGCGGAGAGAATGTCGAGGTCGGCCAACACCAAGTCATTGAAAAGAGGTCGGAAGCACTGAGTGTAGACATCCAGAGTGAACCTGACAATGGCCTCACCGAGCTTTGGGTTGGTGCGGATTTTGTTTGCTCCGGAGGGATTCAATATCAAACTCCTCATGAAGACGAGCACCAGGATCCTGAACTGTTGAGCGGTGGCTCGGAGCCACAGACTCGTTCTATTGTGGTGAGGCTTGTTCACCTTCAACTCCACCAACTGTTGGCTGTCGGCAGGGTCGCGATCCAAGGAGCTCTGATCCTTCATCTTCTCTAGGGACAGCTTCTTGTCCAATACCAGCACGTCCAAGTCCTTCTGGTCGAACACCTTGACAGCAAAGGCACCCAAGAGCGCCACGATCTCCACCAAGGTGTCGGTGTGCAAGTTTTTTGCTGTGGAGTGAAAGTTGATAACCTTGGAAACGATCCCGGGGAACACCAATGAGGTGTGGTCGGCAGAGACGCGAGAGCAGTAGAGCCAGGAAAGCGTGGAGAGGATCTTGGAGACCACGGCCTCTTGGCCTGGGCCCAACGCGCCCAAAAGCGAAAGAAGAAGGTTGGTTGAGTCTCCAAGCACTGAGAACCTCTTCGGAGAAACACCGGGCTTCAAGTATGTGGTGGGGACGCTTTTTAGCACGGCCAATAGACACTCTGCGACAGCTGCATTGAAGTCCTCATCTCTTTCCGAGTGGCCCTCCAGATCTTTCGTAAGAAATATCACAAGAGGAAGTATCTGATCGAGATGCTCGTCTGTCAGAAACACCCACGAACTTTCGTTCAAATATGCAAGTATATGAAGAATATACTTCACGGCTTGCTGAGGGAGCGCCAGGTGCTTCAAAACACATGAAACTGGAAAGAAGATATAGTCCGCAAGCTTCGGCGAGACCACATACTCGTGGCCCAGGTGCTGGCGGCGGTGGGCGTCTAGCGTGGTGTAAAGCTGTCGGAGTTCGTATGCAAGCGAGTCTGGGGCCAAGGCCTCCTGCTGGGCTAGCTGAGCCACCTGCACACAGGGCCCCCTTACCCGGGAGAAGAGTTCCTGGGACAAACGCCGCACGGCTTCGGACTCCATTGAGGCGTGGCGATGTGGGTGTATGTGGGGAGTGGTGGAGTACGTTGGAGGCAGCGCGATGTAGACTGCAGCGCGCATGGAGAGTGGTTGCAGCAGGCTTTTTCTACGATTGCAACTCACCAGGACACGCAATTTTCTAGCAGGCTTTCCGTTTTTATTCTGTTGCATATTTACAAGTTAGAGCTTCACCACATTGGAGCTGTCCCATTTCTTAGCCCCCAATAAGCCTCGCACGGGCCCCTGCTCCCCCGTCACCAAGTCCTTCGCCCCGGCAACGTGGTCGATATATCCTTCGGGTCCACACACTACAGCCAAAGCAGCATTGCTTTTAGGGATGCGGCTCGTGTCTCGGGCTTGCTCCAAGGCATTCTGGTACCACTTGACCCGAGGTCGTGGCTGCAGAACCGCCTCGTCGTTGTTCAAGATGGCCATCCTCAACCTGAGGCTCTCGGCTTGCTTTTCTTTTTCTTCGTTCCTTTGCGTTCCTTCGTTCTCCTGTTCCCTGTGCCTCTCTTTCTCTTCCCGCATTGGACTGATGTATTTGGGCTCTTCCGGGGCCTTGATGTGTGCACTGGCGAGCCTGCTTCTGCGCTGCGCATCAATGTGCTCATGGAATCGGGCCCGGTCCAACTTCTCCAAGAAAAACATGAACCGCTTCAAGGGCTCGATCTCTGTGCCCGTTTTGGCCGAGTAGTGGACATTGACAAAGCCTCGGTACGGGTTTCTGCTGAGAAGCACCTGCAAGATGGGCGCAATGCCTGTGCCAGCGCCATAGAAGTCCAATGTGTCGTACTCCGGGATTCTGTGCTCAGCCCGAATACTCTGCAAAAGCGTCTCGGCCTCGACTTTCGACGGCAAGTCCCGGAAAATTGGCCGTTCATGCACTGCTTTGAGAGGGTGGTATGGAAACCGGAAGTCCACATACGGGCCCCGAATGTCAAGTTCTTCCCCAACCTGCTTATCGGTGATGTACCTAGAAACCTCGCCGTCGTCATAGCGCTTGACATAAAACGTCATCACGCCGCCCTTGTCATAGTCGTCATTGTCGTTTTCAACTACCTTCAACAAAGGCTCCTTCTCGCCCGATCTCGTGCGCTCAGACTTCAAAAAGTACAACGGCAAAGGTGTGTACGAGCGCACCACCATGATCTGCGGCTGCTTGATCTCCACCGACCACATGACATCGCCGTTCCAGATGGACTTGTTGGCGTAGTGTGCATAGTAGCTCATTTTCCAGCCCAGGTGCTTGGGCCGCACCTCCACCAAGAAGTGGTTCTCGTCGATCTGCTTTTTGTGGGTGACGACAAACTTATGGAAATGGTTGACGTCCAAGAGGTCGTTGCTGTCCGAGTCGTCCTGTGCAGGATAGAACCACACTTTCACCACGTAGGCACCCCAAACTAGGACTACTACCGTCAAGATCTTGGGCACGTGCCGCGACCATCGCGTCACGCTCTTGACCTTTTTCACCTTATTGGAGTGCTTGGTGAAGTCATCCTCGTTGGGGAGCCCCGGGTACTCATACGAGAGCCGCTCGTGCCGGATTTTCGGGAGGTATGGCTTCTTGTCTTGGTGGAGAAGCTTTCTGATACCCAGACTGGCATCATAGTCTGCGGGAGCTGCCTTGGACGTCTTTGGCTCGACCTTAAAAACTGACTGCTGGCTTTGTTTGCCAAGCTCGGTTGACTGCGAATGCTCGTCGGCTTCGGAAAGATGTTTTGGATCCTTTTTTTCACCCTCGTGCAGGGTATTATGCTTGAGTCTGACCCATGGCCCTGCTGGGGGCCTGCGGGTAATTTGTCGCCAGAAAGTAGTTCGGAGCATGGCTCTGACATACCGAGATGCGCTCGCATCAATACGTGTACTGCAGATAATAGACTGGCGGAGCTACATCTAGCCGATAAACAGTCTCGTGTAGAAGTACTGCTTCGTGTTTCAGAATACCAGTGGCACTCAATTAAGTTTGAGTAGAGACTACAGCGATTATTTTTTTTTTCAATTACAATAAACACAAACTTTTTTTTAGTCGAGTCGGATCCAATGTGTAGCAGGCTCTTGTCATACTTAGGCTTGATACTCCTGGTACTGCGGACTCGAAGTAGTCAGTTTCTGGAGGGACAGTTGCATCTGGTTTGGTCTTATGGGGCCTGAACTGCTATGTTTCACAATCCCGTCAGTTTGCCAAGGTTCATTACACGATGCCACAATCCCACTTCTAAGGGTTCATTGCATCCTCACAATCCATAGGCTCACATGGGGTTCATTACCGCATAGCACTTCAGGTCATTAGACCTCACCAAGAGCTCCTGTCCTTCCAGATCTCTCACTCCTCGCCTGCATTATCAGTTAGTAAGAAGCCACAGTAATCCACTCTTCTGCGACAGCCACTGGATCGGCTCTTTTATATTTTCCTTTTTTTTTTCTTTTTTCAATTCTCAAGCCATTGTTATCATCTCATCCTTTCGGCTTGAGCCTTCGTCACGAGCCGAAGCGTCACATCGCCAAAAGTCAGGTGCAACTGAGTGCGCGCCTTGCTCACTTTCTCGTAGAGAGCCTGGATGCGCTCCAGCTTTTGCAGCAATGCCCCGTGGGCATTTAAGTGAAGGCATTCTTCAAAGAATCCCTTCTGTTTATCCACACTGAGGCAGCCAATAGCCGTCTGCAATTCTTTATTTGTGAGAGGCTGCATGCCTAGCGTTTGCACCCAAACATTGTGGAACAGTTGCTGGTACTTCTGCTTTGCTTCGCAGGCCTCAGTGTGGCCCCGAATCACGTTCATCAAACTCACAGTAAAGCCTTCTTTGACCTTCCCAATGCTATACTGTGCACTCTGATCCATTTTCTCCAACACATCCATGTCCTCCATTATTGCAGCGAGTCGGTGCTGGTAGTCAGCCAAGCTGTTTCCTGAAGTGCTTGAACTTCCATTGG
>NKZR01001213.1:0-60403 GCA_002370795.1 Metschnikowia sp. 03-147.1 | reverse complement strand
GGTTCTTGGGCATGTGCGCGTTTTCGCAGCCGGAACCAGGAGCAGCAGGCATTTCCTGGTTGAACAAGGCAATGCCTTTAGGCAGCAACAAGTTATCAAGTTTCTGGGTAAAGGTTGGTTCTGGTCTTGCCAAAGCCAACTTCGAGTCTGGTGCACCATATGGATTTGGTGCACTCAAACGACTCATCTGTTTGTGGGAGTCCACATAACCAGAGTGTTTTTGAACGGACTCAACGTCAGTGGCAGAGCCAGTCACAGGGCTNGACTCAACGTCAGTGGCAGAGCCAGTCACAGGGCTCGACCGGGCGGCAGTAGCAGACCAAGTAGCAGTGGCGGAAGACGCAGATTTAGAAACGTAATCTCTCCTCTGCTTTTTGGCGTCGGAGAGAAAGGAATCCAACTGGGAGCGTTTCCCTGCACTTGTGTCCGCAAATTGTCGATTCGATGTCATACTGCAAACAATATAACTTTATTCAAATCAGATTACCGGGATGGTATGTATATTTGAAAAAGGGTAGTAGTAGTGTAAGACTTGTCGCAAAGGCACATAAAATCTGTGAGAAGAGGTACAGAATGAGTCTGCCACAGATTGACGGGTCTCGCTCAGATATGCGTTGCATATTGCTTTTTCCACACTGAATTCACGAGGTTAAGACAATTGTGCTTCCAACCTACTAGCGATGGGTTCTAGCCAGAAGTAAACAAAGATTCCTTTGCTTTCAAAGAAGCAATATGTTTGCTTTTTTCTGGATTATGTACGTGCGTTGACACTGACCTATCTACTCTCTTTCCAAAGTTGTCAAGGAAATCTGCAGACGAGTAGACGTTATTTTGGGAGCTACTCATCTTGCATGTCTTTTAACGGTGCCAGTCATCTTATCCGGTAAAGGCTCTATTAGAGCAAAACTTGCACTTCTTGTGATAAGACAATTACCATTCAAATTTTTTCTCCTTGCAGCGAAGTTTGTGTCAAAAAGAGAATGGAGCGAGCCACATTAAAGTAGTGTACTAGCTGCTATGTTTGCGGAGGCCTAAGATATGCTCTGGTGGTCCAAGCACCTCGAATACTTCAGAGCCAGGCGTAAGGAGGTCATAGTCTAGGCGTCGGCTTGCGTGAGCGTGAACTCGACCATTGAAGTGTCTTCAAAGAGGTCCACTCCATTCATGTCACATTGGTTGAAATATAAACCTATGAGTGTAACCCGCATCTTCTGATTTCATGAGTTAGTTCTGGCCAGTGCACCACTAATAATAAGATGTGGGAGATACTTCAGCCGATACTAACGAACACGCCAGCGAGCTCCGACATCACTCAAGCCACTGGGATCTTTGCCCTATTAAATAATAGCTAGGACTTGAAAGGTGCACTGATCTCATAGTATCGTCAACCTACGTGAATACCTCTTCATCAGTGGTGGTATCAGGCCGACAGTTGTCTGCTGTCTCAAGTTCCTCAGTAGCTACACGCGGAGCACTTTTTGTGGGTCTGCTTGAGTGAGCATGGTATTCTTGTGGTCCCTGCTGGTTACTTGATTAATTAAAACGTGGGCGACAGCCCTAACTTTTTTATTGGAGTGGATCTTTACTCTGAATGGCTGTAGTTGTAGAACTGGTATTCACACAGCTATTGATACAGCTCAATTGGCTAGTCAAAGGGTATAGTGAAAGCGTCCTTACATGTAAGCGGTGTTTATGGCTGTGTTGGTAATGTATACAGTTAATAGTATGTTCTTGTTAGATTTTGGTTACGTCCAGTACTTCTGTTAGTGTGTGTTTAGTGTGTTTATTTGTCGATGATGGAGGAACAATTACTTCTTATATAGACTAATCTGGCATAGAGTAAAGCAGGTTGTTCTGATCGACCAGTGTAGGGCTCAATGTCCATATGGGTAGTACACTACCCTGATGGGTCTAACAGTTCTGGCCTATGACGCTACTGTCATTGCGAAACCCAGCCAAGAATAATGAGAGGTTTACTTGATGGACCACATAAGAAGTTTTTGATTATTCAGTCGTGGACCTTAAGCCCAATGTTCTATGTATTCGGAACAATTTGGTTTTTTTAGTTGTTGTCCGTGTTTTGGCATGGTTTGACAAGACCGAGCCACATAGCGATCGATACAATAGCCCAGTTGTGCTCCAATGCAGATCAACACGATTGTACACGTGCTCTGGGCACGGACTTGTTCACAGCCAGGACATATTTGCTGGGAGTTTCCAAATTCGGTGTGCCAGCTAAGCATAGTGATTAAGTTCCACTTGGTTACTCTGTCGCTTATCTTTGCTCTACGCTCCCGCACGTAGTAGGCTATAGTCTAACGAAATGACAGAAAAATAAGCAGTCTTCGCGTCTAGGAGAAGGGACACTGGTCGGATGAGAAACTGGACTTGTTTGATAAAGCAACGACCGTTTTTGCTGCCTCCCGAGGCCCTCCAGTGTACCTGTCATAGGGTAGTATGTAAACTTGTACCTCAAAACAATCTGTTTCCTCATCGGGCACAATGGCAATATAGCGCCCCGGGTTTCGTTTTAGCCTGCATGAGTATATGTGCTTTTTTTGAATCCTCATTGTCTCATCTAAATCAAAGCTTTCAATCGACACACCCCTTCCAAACACTAGTTCTTCTCCAAAGAAGGATGCATACCCCCCAAAGTCACCTCTGTTTTCAGAGATAGTGTAATTGTCTCGGAACCGAAACTGGACGGGGGCGCCTTCCGGGAATCTATGCTTGAGGAGATAAATTAGCTGTTTTTCGGGTTGCGTGAAATCGGCAGTAAGCGGCTCCATAGTGTCATTGACCCTTGCAAAGAAGACATACGGGACCCGCTCTTGAGGTTGCTGTGGCTCGTACAGACCTTTCGCAGGTCCCAACAAAGTTCGGTCGTACGGCAAGAAGTATAGCTCCACCATAAAGCAATCGGGTGTGTCCCTCATTCTAAAAATAGTGTTCATGCCATAGAACCAGTCCTCGCACGAGTAGAAAAACGAGTTTCGTACCCTCTTCCTCTGGTCGAGTCTTAGAATGAGTGCATTGGTGTCTTGCTTCAAAAATAGCTGATCACCAGCAAGCCCGACTACTCCCGGACTAGACTCGCACGTCTTTGCGCTTCCGTTTTCGAAAAGGAATTCAAGCGGTACGTCCCATGAGTCGGTCCATGCCAACGGACTATAGTCGTCATTAATCTCGGCCTTTGAAACCGGTCTCAACTTCCCGTGGACTTCTGCAAAGAAGGCCCAGGTCGTCTCGGACGGCTGGTTTGGTTCCCAAATGGTCTTTGTTGTTCCATAATTCTCCACTGCGCTTGCTTCGTACGGCAAGAGGTAGAGTTCTACCTCGAAACAGTTTTCGGTGAGCACTTCAGTGGATGAGTACGAAATAATATGGAGCTCGCTGCCGTATAGTCGACACGACCAAAAGTCGCCCCGCACCCTGTTCTCTGCTAAAATCAACTTTGTCGGGGACATACTAGGGCCAAACGTGATGAAGCCACGGTAAAACATCACGGGTCCGGATGGAGGGGCCACAGCAAAGACGTAGTTGTTTCGAAAGACAAACTGAGTAGTGTGGGCGCCGGTGCCATACGAAAGGTAGCTGAAATTGAGGTGCACAGGGTCAAAGGCCAAATCGCTGGAGAGCGGCACGAATGTGGAGTTGGTCTTCGCATAGAATGCCCATGTGGTGTCTGCCAACGCAGAAAAGGGCACAAAAGAAGCGAGGACTAATAGGGTGTTCATGACTCTGGCTAAGGAATTTTTTGAGCGATTATTTGTGACAATAGAGGATCGTGACCTGTAGCCTGCATATCCGTTCATACCCGGGCGCACGCCAGCACTGGCATTCGTACCACCTACCTCTGAGAAATACTTGGCGTGGTCAACCGTTGAGGTAGCCATAAGCCTACCAAGATTTTGCCATCAAGATTCTGCCGACACTATTTTGTCGTCAAGATTCTACCGTCAAGCTTCTGATAGCTAAACATTGAAGGGCAAGATCTGACGTAACTGTGGTAACGGTAACGTACTAAGAGGACACTCACCACATTGCAGGTACGGTGCTCAAAGTAGGCGCTGAGAGTTGCCGAACCATCGCCCGTAACCTTCTATGACGGCGTGATGGTGCGAATTGTTGGAACATGCGACATATGACTGACGAGCACGAGGGTGCTGCATATGTGCACGTACTGCATGTTATTGTGATGATCCAGATGAAACAATGTTGGGTATTGTTGAAGGAGGAGAGCACAAGAGCTAAGCCTCGTCGGGCTGTACCGAGCTCTTGTCTAGCTCTCGTCTAGCTCTCGCCTAGCTCTGGGCATTGTCTTGGTGAAGACAATGTAGATGGGAGGTCGGTTTAGGAATTCCGTGGACAACTATATATAGAGAAGATCCGGTTCTATTCTGAGCGGCATCATCAGAGGAATACAAGTCACGAACTCACTGTTTCACAAAGCAACATAGAGATGACTAACATGATTACCAGAGTTCCTGTATTGGTGGAACTCTTACAGTGCAATCATATCTCAGTTCCTCAGTATCAAAAGGTGCGCGCTAACGCTCAACACGAATCGGTATCCAGTTCTCTGCAGGCACAAATAATGGCTGCAAACGGTTGCAAAATTCGCATGTAACGCGGTTCCTGACCTGGGCTCGTGTGCACAGGTGTCTTTATGATAAGCGCAAGCTGTGGAGCCATTATCCCATTTGTTCTTGAATGTATAAGCCTGGCTGTTAAATGACGGCACTTGCGTCTTTGCGCGCGTGGGTCTATAAATCACTTGCGCTGTGACAGATGGCTCCAATAAATGACACCGATGACGTGCTGTAATATCGTGAGGGACAGGCCAATTCGCTTTGTGCTTCCAGTCACATTCTCTACAGCCAGAATGTAGATACTTACCTCTGAGTTTTGTTAATATCTTCTGGGATGACTAACTCCTTGAGATCTGGACTACAAACGGGTTGCATACAGTATAGGTCATGCTTTAGCTAAACGTGCATTTTACTAACATCACCCCTTCAGATTCGCACGCGTCATGAAGACAATATTTCCCAACTAGAAGTGTGTACCACGGTGTCTCAACTACCAGCACGACTCCTAGTATGGTGCATATAGACCTGGCCTCCTCGGATGCCCCATCCTGATGGATGCCACACGACCAAAGAATCTAAACCCAGGAATAACTTCCTTTTATATTTTTTCATGTCAATGGCCTTGGCTCCTGCCAAACCAATTCAGCATAAGGCTTGAATGTGAGGTTTGATGTATACGATGACTCCATTGAGCATGTATCTTAGAACTGGATAGTGTAGTCAAGTACTTTGAGAGAACATCAAACTACATAGTGTCGTTATACTCGGTGCCAATTCAAGCAAGCTCCAATGGAAAAGAAAATATGTTCTGCTTGACATTGGCTCCTCCGATACATGGGTCATGACAACGTTGCAATATGTGAGTAATCCTTAAGGAGCCTTTATGATATAACGGCTTAAGTTCGTCCAATGATTCGAGTGCGTGCACTACCTCCAACTCTTTCGTTAGGTTCGCCTCATATATATACCGCCATGTTTCAGATCCCGAATTCCACCTCCATTTCATGGATGCCTACGCAAGTGGTCTTTGGGATACTGAAAAAATCACTTTAGATCCAAGAGTGAACATTAGCTTTGGTGTGGCGAACAGAACACTGTATCTCCAGGGCGTTTTAGGCCTTGGCCCTATGCTCGCCGTACATACATTCAGAAGACCAAAAACTACACGTATGCAAGTTCCCGATGCAGCTCAAAAACAACGGATTATATAAAGGCACTGTATTTGCTTTGTTTGAGCAACGTGAACACCATGCCCATAGGATTCATACCTCTTGTAGTGTTGGTTGTCTCGAAGCAGCATTCGCACGTGGTGTAGGATGTCTGAGCGGTCTCTATAAAAGGTCTTGTAGACAAGATCACGGCGCTCGTAGTTTGAAATGGGGATGCCGGCCGCTTTCATGTCTTGAGTAATATGCAACAAGGCGTTCAAGTGCTGGTGCGGTTGACCACGAAACGTACTCGAGCCAATTGAGACTGTTCCAATTGTAATCTTGTGTAAGAGTTTGAACGGTTGGTTTGGTTTCTCCAAGCAGTTTTCACTTGGAGATTGCCCACAAAACTGTACCTTTTGGACCAGCCTCTCAAAGCCATGTTAAACTCTGCATCGAGTATCCAACTCTGCCGGTAAACGTTTTGAGAAAGTTGGCCACGCTGTTCCTCGGAACGTACGTGAAGATACCTAGAGTTTATGAAATTGTTTGCGCATACTAGCATTATTTTTTAGTGTACAATTTTTTCGGTATCAAAGCAAATTCCTGTGAGCGAAAGGGTGTTCGAGTAACTAGATGCCTGCTACTTGGGAGCAAAGCCGCACACAACGATAATGTGTATAGAGACTATTTCGGATCTTAGTTTTCTCCGTAGTGTGTCGTGTATGTGGTTGACATGGAGTTTCATTGGCCCAGGCAAGACCCACCGACGAGAGAGAGATAGAGGGCACCATTGCGCCAGCGGTGAAGGCACCAGGGTACTTTCCACCAGTACTGCCCATATTAGTAAGCTGATACCAATGCAATGAGATCAGCCCGGTCCGTAGTGAATTCAAAGACTGATAACATGTAGCTGAAGGCTGATCAATATGTATGGGGAGAGTACATCTCATGCTCCAGCTAGACTCTAGGGCCTCTCTCCAATCCGCGCATGTGTCCGGGGAAGCTGTCGCATGCCATGGTTTACGCATCGGTCGCTTGTCAGTCTGCTGCAACTCCTCATAATGACCCGTCTTGCTAAATACTGGTATGATAAATGTTTACATTACTTGCAATGGAGTGCAAGTGACTTTCAGCAGGCTTCTCACGCACAGTATCCAATGTCAGTTTGGATAGCACACGACGAAGTGGGAACTCACCGCCTTCATTCACCCTAAATATAATGAATGATTGAGGCATTAAAAGATTTAAGATATGATGCTCCGAAAGTTGCACCAGCCACACAAAAAGAATATATGTGACTGCCTCTTCCTGCATTCATTCCACGTTCCTTCGTCCGAAGTGCCTACCCCGGGGTTTTCAACAGACGCCGCTTAATTACGCGCTGAATGCCCGGATCCCAACGGAACGGTGGAGCGCACCCGTCATTTGTCACCCAGAAGGAATATAATTTCAATTACCGTACAGTCATGTACAACAGCATACGTTGACTCCAAGAAGTCATGGTGATTAGGACGTTGCCTAAGTTCTAGAACGTTTACAGCGTCTCAGGACACGTCTAAGTGGCCACAATTACCAGATACTGCAAAGAGCAGTTGCTGAAGACGTGCATGCTTCTTTTACAAGCGTGGGGACAGCCTATTAGCCAGCAATGTTGGTTGAAAATCCTTCAGGCCCAGGTCGGTGTCAAATATATCAGTGTGGCACTAGTATGGTCAATGCATCGGTGCATTAAACCTGAATACATCACAACTAGCTCTACACAGGCTTGGCTTTTGCAGCTACTGTTCCATCATCAAATGCTGCATATGCGATGGTCAACTTTTTTAATCGTACCCGGGATCATTGTTTCTGGAGAACGTGCTGAGGTATTCGGAAGCTAGTCTAGTCACCTTCTTCCATGCGCTGCTAATTAACCCCACCATTCATGCATAGGCAGAGTTTTTGAATTTGACTCTGAGATGTAACAAGTACCGTCACTCCTACATTTCACTGATACCCAGTCACTCTCACGCTACGCGCTTGGCATCATCATGCACTCACTGCACACCAGTCAGTGTCATTATTGAACTTATTGCTATATAAGATAGAAGATTTCTTAAGTACCCATCATGAATCTCCTCTTCCTCGTCCCAGCCGCTCTAGTTGTCGCTACTGCACAGGCCGAACTCGAATTTGGCCGTGTCCTCCACGTGCAAATCAAAGAGGAACTCGTGCCACTTACTGTTGACCCTTCTCGAGGCAACGAGCTCTGTATAAGCCGTTCCCTGCTCCCCCCTCCCCCTTTGTTCACCTTGAAAGGTCGTCATGCTACTACTATCACTGGCAACCAAATCTCAGTTATAGGCATTGAGGACAAGAACTGCGTACTAAGCTTAGCTCCTGACTCCACGCCGCTTGAAATCAAGCTTGACAGAATGCAGAGAGTAGCTAATTTTGACCTCTACCTGTGCTGGACTGGACTAACTGGTGACCTCCCACTGTTTTTTCTGACTGAATGCGTCTCTAAGCCCGAGGTGAAATGCTCTCGACTAGCCGTCTACCTTATGCTTGTGGCCCGGCAGAAAGCTGATCTTTGATAGCTCTTTTAACTTAGCGCTTTGTATGACCTCTGTAGTCGATAATTCATCATGGCTCTGAATAGTGAGAACTTTCCGCTTGGAGGACTCTCAAACACCCCACCCCAGTCCACAATTGCTGCCTAATTTCCCATGTGGCCTCCATATTCTGACTAGCTGTCGTTGGTAGTGTACAAAATTGGGACATGGCACGTACCTTGGGCGGTTTGATCTCTGCCACGAACTGGGCCAAAGTTGCGGGCCAGGATGGAGAATCCTGGCAGAGTAAGAAACCACTTGTCGGGTAACGGATCTCCTACCGTACCTTGTGTAGTCTTACGTGAACATATTGCATTTGTGTATGTTCTCAGGAATTAAGAAATCGGCGTGCTTATCAGTATCTTGCTTGATGTGTAGCTTGCTTTAGTTGGCTGAAAGTCTACAAGCAGTATTTCTTTATGCATAGACGCATGCTACGCAAACTCGGCAGTTGCAATTCTGCTGGCTGCAAAGGTCGCGGCCTGGCTGAGGCTCGGATTCCATCAACTAATCCTGATTAGCCATACTGTGCGGTAAAGACTATTGTCCTGGAAATTGTTTA
This sequence comes from Metschnikowia sp. 03-147.1, assembly GCA_002370795.1. Classification (NCBI taxonomy): domain Eukaryota; kingdom Fungi; phylum Ascomycota; class Pichiomycetes; order Serinales; family Metschnikowiaceae; genus Metschnikowia; species Metschnikowia sp. 03-147.1. The sequence continues at coordinate 51,504 of NKZR01001213.1, read as the reverse complement.
TGCACTTGAGAGGACACAGCACTGGGGCCTGCAAATTTTAAAAGCGCAGTTTAGGCTTCGGCAATTGCCATACTCGGTAGTTTGATTCGGTTGCATTTCTTAGAGGGTGAGTGAACCTGCAAGCTCAGTAAAGACTACCTGATCTAACATGCATCATAGATACTACTTAAGCTAATTTAAGCCATCACTCCAATCTAGCGACTACAATTTGCATCTTCTAATTAGTTCCTCGCGACATTTTTCTGTTACTGCACCGCCATTGCTAATGTCACTACCTGTGTGGCGGGTCAAAGTCTGAGAGTGCGCAATTAAGGCGTTAAACTTGCTCCTATTCAACTACACCTCTTAATTTTGCTGCCCAAATGCTGAAAGTTTGCTCCAATAAAAGAATCTCGCGTTGATTGAGTAAACCAGCGAGACCATTATTCACAATGGCCCCACACCCTGACGCACAAGTGCTCTACGAGTGGGTGAAGGGTGATATCAGGATCCACCGACGGATACTCCTTATTTGCTTTCAACGATACCATAACTTATCATAAGATCGACCAGCATTGGACGGCTCCCCAAAATCTATGTGGACGCACCTAAGATAAATGAATACCCTCTTTCTCAGCCCGCACAACACCTGCCCAGTGCCGCCTCTCGGCTCAATCGCACCATCTTTCAAACCCCAGGATATCCGCATCCAGCATGTACTTCCAGAGCGACATTTTGGCGGTCATCCTCATTTACTACAGACGCCCAAATTGCTTTCTGGAGAAGCTTGGACATGATATGACCGCGCGGTCTGATTAAGCATGACTAGCTTTGATTCGCATCCATGACCAGAGGAAGTTCCAGCTGACGAAGCACTTTCAGTCTCTCCACATTTAGACTGTAATACAACACGTAGTGCTACTTCTGAACTTGCAATCGGTTCGCGCATTGCGTCACTTGGGTGTGCACACAAGCCTTTAGCACTAATAAGTGAGGATTAGCCGATAGGGCCTCCGCGGCCGGGAATAGGGACATGTGAGTTTGAGAGGGTGTAATAATACTGCTGACTCTTTCTCGAAATGATTCTTCGTGTTTCGCTTTTAAAGACGCACTTTTTCTTTTACTCGAAAATGACTGCTCTGTCAATTTTCAGTGACTCTAGAAAAAAGTGCGAACTCGATCAATTTAAACCTCACTTTTAATTATGAACCACTTCTTTCTGCACTCTTAAGTTTATCTTCAGCCACGGACTTGGATATGGGGACATGATCAACTGCACTAAACTAAACGACGCACCGACTGTCAACGAGTACTCAGCACTTGCAGAGGTCGGATACTTCATGGATGTATGGAGTGCAGAAGAGTGAGACAAAATTCACGATCGGAGTGTGCATCAGCGGCACGAGGCAAGACCGAAGGTCGAAGGAGAAGGAGAAAGAATAAAAGGGACGATGAGGTCATCATGGCTCTTCCATCTGTCAAGGACTAACTTGTCCCTGTATAGTGAAATATTCTAAAACGCAAGTTGAAACCTGCCCTGAAGCCTTGCATGAATGGACGCGTGACATCCCTGTGCTCAGTTTGCAAGACATCTTTAACCCCTAGTATGTTTCCCAAAGTCCTATTATTCCTAGTATTCACGGCCATGGCGTCGTCCGGTCAACGCCTACGGGCCCTGAAGGTGGACCTTGAAGTCTTGCACGGCAACTTTCGTGAATCGCTCTCCCCGCATTCCTTGGAGATTGTCCAGCTACCCAAAGACTCGCCTTATCTCAACCGCAAATTATCCTACTACCTAACCACTTCGCAGATCGGCTCCAGAAAAGATATTGTTAAGGTTGTAGTTGACATGGGCTCGTCCGATCTATGGGTCATGGACAAGGACGTGCGTTGCGACTACCGGCTCCCCAGAACGTTTCCTGCCGGTACTGGTAACCTGCCAATGCCTCCCAACACCGCTCCCCGAAGTTCCTTCAAGTTCAATGCATGTCACGAACTCGGTTGTTTCTGCCCTGCATTTTCCGACACCTACCACCGCCTCCGAGTGGATCCTACTTTACCATCACCGACCCTTCCACCTCTGAGATTTGGGTCAGCATACTGTGACGTGTGGATGTGAAGACATTTATTTGTTGACCTTTGGCACCGCAAACAAGACACGCCTTAGGCAGGGAACTTTGGGCCTTGGGCTTTTGTGGGGGAACGGACAGACCCGTCTACCGCTACACTTATTAAAACCTCCCCATGCGTCTCGAAAGACTTGGGATCATTGAAAAGGAGTTGTACTCGCTCTTTCTCAACTCGCTGGACTCACATACTGGCACCCTTCTTTTTGGGACCGTTGACCACAAGAAATACACTGGCCAACTCAGATTCATGTCCACCGTTGTGAGTTCTGCAAACCGTTTGGGTTTGCAAAACCTGCTGACCATCATTCTTAGCAGAACGCACTTTGAGAGCATCTGCCAAAAACTGCTCATTCTTAACCAGCCCATTTGCGCCACGTTGGACTCCGGGACTCCCATCCAACACTTTCCCAAAAACCTTTTGGCCGTTTTGGGAAGCCCGATGCGGGAAAAGTACCGGGACAAAGCAAGAATGTACGTGGTTGACTGTGCTTACAGTTCGGGCAGCTTGGTGTATGACATTTCGGGCATTGAGATCAGGGTCTCAGTGAGCGACTTGGTGTTTGAGTATAAGGGTGCTTGTTACTTGGGGGCGAGACACTCTAGCGGGTATCTGTTCTATGAAACGGCACGTTTGAGAACTAGTTTTCTCAGATACGCCTATGTCGTATTTGATTTGGACACTTTTGATATGTCCATGGCTCAGGCACAATACACCGATAACAGGGAGATAGAGAAGGTCACCAGCACCGTGCCGCGGGCGCTGAAAGCACCCAGCTACTCCTCCACCAGCCTTGCAACTCAAGCAAGCGAGCATACACCGGCGGAGGTCTTGGGAACTGAGTAGGACGTATGAGATTTATTCAGTTCCAGGGGCTGAATGGACTCGTCAGTTGACAGGCTCGCCTGCATAGCCATACTCTAAAGCCTGACGTGACGAACAATGTATTTCTAACTTAATAAGCCCACTTTGTACACAGTGTCAGCATTAGATGACTTTGTGGTACGACATGACTTGAACGTTCCCGATTCATACCATCTGAGTATTGAATGCGGTGAAATGTCGGAGAGACTGCTGGTGAGTTAACACTGGTGACATATCCTCCCATGCCATTAACCGTATCGACTGTTTGCTTCCTGGAAGTCTCTAGTATACTCTTATGCGCCTATACCCGCAGGCAGACTGGCATCAATGGCGCCAAAATCACGGCTAAATATTACGCACCGTTGTACAAGTACGGGGCCAATGTGTCTCACGGGTACGCAATTGTGCACTTTAATTGGAAGATTTCAGACTGTATCGATACCTAAACTTGTGCTGTCCATACAAAAGAAAAGACCTCTGTAAAAATCCAACCATAACAGCTACCGACTCATTCTAAGAATAACTCGCAGATCTTCAGTGAAAGCAACGGACATCACGCTTTACGCACTTGACATTGTATCAAGCATGACTCTGGTCATCAATCAACGGCGTCATCAACACAATTTACCTCTACACCGGCGCTTTAAATGGTTGCTCTCCAGGACTTTCTCCTTCACACCATGAATCCCTACCTCATCTTCGCTTTTGCCGTCGCTACTGTTCGGGCAGAATTTGAAACTGGCCATCTCCTCCACGTGCAAATCAAGAATGATCTCGTGCCACTTACCGTTGACCCCTCTCGAAGACACGCGTTCCGATTGAGTCAACCCCTGCTTCCCGCTCCTCCTATGTTCACCTTGAAAGATGGTCTTGCTACTACCGTTACTGGAAACCACATGTCAGCTTTGGGCATTGAAGGTAAGTACTGCGAACTAAGCATAGGTCCTGGTGTCATTCCGCTTATCTTGCAGCTTGACAAAAGACAAAAAGTAATCAATTTTGACTTCTACAGGTGTCAGATCGGACACCCTGACAAGTATTATTTTCTGACCAAAACCACCAGCGCTGATGGGGTACACTGCTCGCAAATAGACGTCTATTTGTTGCTTGTGGCTCGCAGAAACCCGAAAGTCCAGTCTGACACCTTATAGTATAACCTTCAAGCTTTTATCTTCATTTGTAGTGTCCGAAAAGTTAAGCGGGCATGATATTGTGTACACCATTCCGAGCGGGTGCTGCGGCTGGGCGACTGAGTTGCCATTGAGTGTGGCTCGTTGTTCCGAGATCAACTGATGTTGATGTCTACTACAATCACAGCTTAGGGACGGCCGTGGCCACCACTTAAAGTGAATGAACAATTCTTCTACCGGTCAATCGATGTTGCATCGACAAACCATTCCTGTTAGTTCACAGAATAGTGTCTAGTAATTGGCGAGCAAATCAGTTCATTTTGAAATGCAGTTGCTTTGCTGGCCGAAGTCTACAAGCAGATCTCCTTGCATAGGCTGCGCGATACTTGTCACATTTTGCACCCACTGGCTGCAAACGTCGCGGCAAGCCCTGTCTGATAATCGGGCACCTCCAAACAACTGTTTGTGAAGAACTGAGCTGCTAAGTACGTCACGGCTTGCCTGACACAGTCGCTTCAAGCGTACAGGAGTGCAGACAACATATTCCTGCATTCCCGTAACCACTGCCCGCAGCGCATTGGACGCCCCGTTGCCTGTCGGTTCAATTGATGGCGTTGAATCAAGTTTGTGTGGTGATTTAGACTGCCGACAGACTATTACGGCATATAAAGATCACTCTACTAACGTTGCACTGCTCCCACAGAATTCCCCATGAGTTACAGATCGGACCAGAGTACCTCTGATCTCTATACCAAAGACCTCTGTTTCTCTAGCACAACTCTGCACGTCCGGATCAAGTTGGCTCGGTCAAGGTGTGCCACTGCATCTAGACTTGTCACTGATCGCCTGTACCAAGCCTCAGACGTTTGATACTCATATCACTGCTTAAGTCACTGTATCTTACGATTTTCGTCAAGAACAATCGCCCGGCTCTACTTCCTGTATGCGTCAGCCGCTACAACTTACCATGACGGCAGACTTCTTTAAATTGGATCGCACCCACAACATTTTCCCCATGATTTTGAAGACGTATATTCTACTGCTTCTGCTAGCATCAATAATTGCGGCAATTCCTTATGGTCGCCTCCAGAAAGGTTTGAAGATGGACCTCCAGGTCCTCCGTGTCGACCTCTTTGACGATACTCCAGAACGGTGGCCGCAGCTTGTCAAGCCGTCCGATGCTTCCAAAACAAAAGTGTCCCTCTACCTCGCAACACTCCTGGTAGGCCCAAATAATGAGCAAAACAAGGTATTGGTCGATACCGGCTCGTCTGACTTATGGGTCATGAGCGCCGGCGTATTCTGTGCATACCAGCCTGGCGGGCATCCATCGGGAACTCGTTACACAATGAAGAGTTCCCATTCATGTCGTGAATTGGGCTCCTACAATGCTTTCAATTCTGACACCTTTCGCCCGTATCTGGTGGACCCATACTTTGAGAGTCTGTGCATGAATGACAATCTTGTTGGCGGTGTTTGGGGCGTTGAGACGGTAAAGTACGGAAGCGTGCAGTTGAAGAGGATGACGTTGGGTACGGCTTTTGGTACACAGTGCAGAGTAGGAGTGTTGGGGATTGGTCCTAAATTTGGCGAGCAGACCTACAACAGGACCGACCTCAGTTACACCTATGAAAATTTCCCCATGCGGCTCAAAAAAGCCGGTGTAATCAAAAAGGTGGCATACTCGCTATTCTTGAACAAGCTGAGTGCGCTGAAAGGATCCCTTCTCTTCGGCGCTGTTGACCACAAGAAGTATCACGGCCCACTACAAACCGTACCCATGGTAAACTCAGTTGACCCGTATATGCCCATTACCCTGCTGACTGTTAGGCTCACCAAAATCTTCTTGACAAGCAGAAAGCAGCGGGTGGTCATTTTGAGCGAGCCCATTGGCGCCACGTTGGATTCCGGAACACCTATCCAGTACTTTCCACCAAACGTCTTGACGGCGTTGGCAGGGCTGATGCTGGCAGAGTACGAGAATAAAACCGGCTTGCACAGGGTCGACTGCGCATACAAAAACTCAGGCAGCTTAATGTACAGCTTCTCAGGCGTCATGATCAAGGTGCCCTTGCGAGAATTAGTGATTGAACGCAAAGGGTCTTGCTATCTAGGAGCGAAGGCGTCCACCCGGGCTACGTACTACGAAACAGCTCGCTTGGGGACGAGCTTTCTCAGGAGAGCATACATCGTGTATGACTTGGAGGCTATGGAGGTTTCGATGGCTCCGGCGAGATACACGGAGGACGAGGAAGTTGAAGAGATAACCAGCACAGTTCCACGCGCAGCTAAAGCACGGGGATACTCTGCCACTAGGCTTGTGATTCACGTCAATGTGAAAACGCCAGGCAAGCTCAAGGTCTGAGTGACAGTGACACGTTGCCATGTGTTAATTTTCAGGCTTGTATTTATTCACTGTAGTTTGGCTCCAGTCCACCCCATCATTTAACCCTACGGAAGAACTGTTTTCTCTATCCGTCGCTGAGAATCTTTTCTCGCGCGGCCGGGCGAATCGTCCGTCGTCCTGCATATCGTCGCTGTCCGCTCCATATTCCATCCACGCGTTAACACCATGAATTGCTAGGAGTAGCTAACGCTGTAGCTCATAACCGACTATCTAAGCCGTCTACTTAAGGTTTCTTGATGTGCAGTAAGACCCGTAAAGAGTGTTACATTGTTAGCGCTTCTAAACACATTCATTCTTTTAGACAGCCAGGTTCAGCCGTACGAATTGGATGAATTAGCTTGCATAGGTTCAGCCAAAGGTCTTGGGTGTTCCCGCTATTTCTAGGCCACCATCGAATTGTGGTACAGATGTAGGCATGGAAAGTTTACTCAATAAAGCGGCGAACACAAATATGCTCCAATGTCTGGGCCTGCGTGTATGGCCAAACAGAGGTGCCGTGGCACCTGGTGAGAGACAGAGTGCTGGTAGTATTCAACTGCCAGTCTTTGGCTTGGAACTTTTCTTTGGAGAGCCCTGGCTTAGATTAGACTGCTTGATTTTGCAGACTTACCTACCTTAGCAGTATGGCTGGAGAGTTATGGGACAGATCTCGACTTTGGGGACTTCTCTATGTCATTGAAACCTTCCTTCTTAACTGATCCCTTTGCCGCGACCGATTTTGCCATGCGTTGCTTCTGCGAAGGATTTTCGGTTCCCTTTCGGCTTTTCGCTTTGGTGGTGTCAACAGGCTCTTTGTCTGGTGCTTCTGGTACCGTTCCAGGGCTGGTACCCTCACGTCAGGGGACCTGTTATTCTCTAGAGGGCGGGGCTTGCCCATTCAGTCGTCGTGATAGTCCATGCAAGGAGCTTGGCCTAGGCCTTTCCTTCGTGGTTTGTCCATTTATTTACTCACGGCGGCCGAGCTTAGCACCGCAAGGCTGGCATGCCGAGGAGCTGCGTCGCATACGTGATGCTTTAGCCACGCTCACGATTACCTGTGCCAGGCTCCCCTTTGGGACGCGCTGCCTGATATAGGTGTCTTTGCTGCACCAATACGGGTGTTTCATGGGACAATTACAGAGGGGTTTCGGGCATACTATCCTGTTAGCTATTTAAGCTGATAATTTTACGCAAAAAATAGAAAAGATGAGTACCTGGGACTTGTGCTTCCGAATGGATTTTAACCACTCTGTCAGTTGTGAAAACACTAGGAACAGGAAAGGCTATGGCTGCGTTTGCCCCGGATACGGATGAAGACCCCGCCTATCACTGTCTTCATGCCTTGGATATTGCATAGGCTGCCCAGTGTCTCTGTTGTATGACAAAAGATATATTCCCACCGGTGGGCAAGCGTTGTCTTCTGATCCAATGTAAATAAAATTGTTTACCCCATTTAAGCACGAATAAAAAGACCCGTCCAACTTCACGTCGTGAGCCCAAGTGAATTTGGTGCCCAAGACGTATTTTCCAAAACTAAGTAGTCTTTCATAAAAACTTGCGAAAACAGTAACCCTGTGCTTGAGCATTGCATGCTCCTCTCGAACACAGAATTCGACAAGCGTCAGCTTCGGATTACCATAAGTGAGAAGGTATATAGCATCACCTTCATAATGTACTGGGTTTTTGAGCGCCTCTAAAGTGCCATTAAAGCTGACCAAGAAGGCATGTGGAACACATACTCTTGTTTGTGGCACCTCCAGAACCTGCTTGGCGATGCTGTTCTCTTTGTAATAAGGAAAGAAGTATAACTCCACTGGAGAACGGTCTGGCGCAATTGAGTGATCCACAAGTGCGATTGATCCCGGCGCCAGGAGTAGACAAGAAAAGGAAGACCGATCTTGAACCCTTTTGTTCTCATCTAACCTAAGGTTGAAACCGTCTATATCCTCTAAAGTTTCATCGTGATAGTAGACACTAATTCCGTCTATTCTGAGGTCCGTTTCTTTGACCGTGCGAACCCGATGTCCGTCGAACCGAAATTCTGTAGCCTAGTAATGGAATTGGTTCCAATGTAACAATTCGGATCCTTCCATGGCGTATGTCGGATACAAAAGATTATTGAACTCTACAAAAAAGGCATATTACGCCCACACTATCGCAGCAAAGAGGAGCGAGGAAAGCAGGTGAGTAGTCTTCATGGAGATGAAGCGCGAAAATACGTAAATGCAATAAGTTCCAAGGGCTTAGTATCTGCACATAATGATGGTTTTCAGAAACCAGCTACCCGTACTCCATCGCTTGAGCTTAGCCTCTGTGTTTCCATATGGCAGTATGAATGAAGACCGGTATGCACTAATGTGAAACGGTAGCCTTTGGGTCTCATGACTTTGACATCAGTTCGATCCAGAAGGGGCGTTACCACGAGCGCGTAGAAGAGGAAACCCGAGGAAAGCACTTGAAAGTTGCCAAGCTGGGAAGTTCTGCGACAATGGCACTTCACCAATGGCTAAAGATTTACATTATTGCGGTTGGTCACTGAAGAGTTACAATGGTAAACAGCTGCACATCGTTGCCTCACTCACTGTACTATTTAGAACGCAGTATGGACACCAGATCTTGAACCCTACCAATTAATCATTAATAGAAAACTCTGTACTTGGGAAAAGATCATTGTCTTTATTTGTACCGTGGCACGGTGCAGCAATCGGCAGAAACTACCTATATAGCAAGAAAACAGCATGAAATAGCAACTATCCTTTTTGTAAAATACTGTTTCCATCCTTCATCATTCGCTTGGGTGGAAAAGTTTATCTGGGCTATTCACGCATGACTGCACATGCGGTTTGCAGCAATTGGCCGCGCGCTTTAATTGTTGCGCTACCATAACTTCTAACTATAGTGATGTGTATTGATCGGTGTCGTTTTACATTAGGCTATGATCAATATGCGCGAACTAGAATCCACGAGTTCACCGCACTCAGCTTCATGTCCAAACTTATAAGCTTTTACCCAAATACCGCCTAAGCCAATCTTCGAATGAGTCTATCATGGTCCCGTCTCGTGCCTTGCACATTTCAAATGCCACCTCACGCACCCTAACAATTAGGCCCGTGGCTCTTTAAGCTAATGCATAATGGCGCAGTGGTCAGACCCCACTTACTAGCTACTCTCAAAGCCGTATGTGTATGATACGGCTAGTTTTCATGGTCCGACGAATCTAGTCCTGTCCTCGGTCATTCGGATTCGAAACTAAAAGCCACACCTAAACTGCTATAGGAATCCCTCCACTGGGAGCCTTGTTTCAGTGTCATATGGCCAGAGGTATATATCCACCGGAACACACTCCTCCCTTTATCTGGATTTGTGAGAATCTGGCGTCTAGTACCGCCGAAGTTGCACGAGAAGGTTCGGGATCGTACCTTCATGTCAGCATCCCAAGTGACGGCGTCGACATAGAAGCTTGTAAACATAAAGGCAGCGTCGTTTCATATTCCAGTGTAACCGGAGAGAATCTCTGCGTATTTAGAGATAGCATAGTCATCCTTGATAAAAACTCAACGGTGTATATGTAAGTTTATCTCCATTTCGGTAACCTTGAAATTTAACTTACTGCAGAGGGCTGCCACTTGTTTTCATATGTAGCAAAAAAGGCAAGTAGAGTCTCTTCAACCCTTTTCTCTGGAGCATACAGACCTCGAAAAGGCTTCCTGGTTCTTTGGTTATATGTCAAGAAAATATTTCCGCTCCCGTACACTCGTCGTTGTACTTGAGGGGTAGATAACATTGTAATTCAGTTCCCGATAAAAAGGACATGAGGAGAATGCGCAATTCTGGACTCTTTTTCTGTCCAACTTAACTCTGTAGCCCTCTTGTCGAGAAGAAACTCATTACACGAGGAGAAAGCTAATACGTGAGGGATTTGTCAAACTGTTTTACTCTGTGGGCGCGGTCGTTTTCAAATGAAAATCCTGAGCGTGGTCGACAGATCGCCCCAATAAAATACGTGAGAAATTATGTCTGTGAAGATTGGATGCAATTGGCCATTGAACTCTTCAAAGAAGGCATAGTGTGCCCAGAGCGTAGCGGCGGCAAGGAATGAGACGAATAGGAGGTTAGCTTCATTGTGCTGACCAAGTAGAATCATGGCTTCTTTTAAGGCTTAGCCAGCCACAAGAACATTGTCTTGGGGGGTCTGCAGGAACACGAGGAGTAACTGCTCACGTTCCTAAAAAATAAGGGACCTTTTGAGACCTCCGACACCTTGCATTAGACTTAGGGCTTTGCTTTTAAAAGTGGGTGCAGTTTGGGCTAGCAAGAATCCATACAACTACAGTGTTATCTGTTTGAATAGTCTGTGAAATGCGTGAAAGGCAGTGAGTCTGCGTGAAGAGATCCCGTGGTTCCAAGCCTCTGTAGTATTCACATGCCCCTGCTGCTTATCTGCTTTGACTTGGTGGATAAGTGACTGCGAGCCGTTGAGTGACCCTAACTATTGTTGTAAGCTCGTGGCATTCAAGGCATGAGCTGTTTCCAAACGCACTGCCTGACGCTATGACTAATTTACGCTGGCCCAGGCGTGGCAGCATGTTATTCTTGGCGGAACTATTAGCGACTACAGGCAACTTTTACAGAGACAGTTGCAATACGAATAGCCACAGAGATTTTTCATTACAGCACCTTAGTCCTAGGGCGACGCAGGCTAGGCTCAGATTCATTGGAATTCTCCAACAATGCACCGTGAAAATCATTTTGTCGAGTAAAATACCAGCATAATTCTTATTGTGCCCGAAGTACTTTTCTCCAATCCCTCACCGTCTGCGTATCTCTGTTGTAAGGCAAGAGGTATACTTCTACTGCCACACATGTCAGTGCGTCCTCGGGGTTGAAGATAATCAAGTGGTGACCATAAACCACGTCTTTACACATGTAAAATGCCACGTTCTCAACCCTCATCTTGTCACTCAATTCCAACCGGGTTCCCGTGGTTTTTGGCCCGTATGCCATGACGTGATTATCAAACTCCAACTGCCACAGAGAGTTCTTGTGGTTGGTATAAGCAACACCTGCTTTCAAAGTAAATTCGGTGGGAGATGCCGTTCCATTTAAGCACAAGGACTCGTAGCTTCTTCTGTTCTTAGTATCACCCGAAAGCGGGTATAATTTCCGGCTGATGTGTGCAAAGAATACCCATACCGATGAATTCAGTGACCATTTCTCGAGTAAGGCCAATTGCCGGTCAGGCTTGTACTGCGTTTTTATGACTTCCCGGGTGGTGCGGTCATACGGCAAAAGGTACAAATCCACCTTGAAGCAGGAAGGAAACCATTCGTAGGTGATTATGTTCAAAACAGTGCCAGGAAAAGGGCAGGAAAAGAACTCAGGATACTTGACTTTCAATTTGTCATCCATGGCCAAGTAGGTATCTGTGTCAGGATAGCCTATGAGAATCATGTTCAGAGAGAAACGTACGTAACCAGGGCTGGCGGGATCCCCAGTATAAACAAGGTTGTTGCGGAAGGTAAATTCGATTGGAGCAGACAGGTTGCCCCAAGACAAACACAGTATTTTGTTTTCCTCGTCGAGAACAATAGCGGAAAGAGGAGCAAAGCTTCCATCGAATTTTGCGGCAAAGACCCACGAAACGGATTTCGACTTGTTCCCAATGGCATCGGCGACACTAGGCGTGAACAATCCTTCGATCGGTGCCCCTCTTTCTTTGTTAGCAGGCAAGACATATAGGTCTGCCTTCATACAAGACTTGAACCTCTTATCCAAGTAGATATAGTGGCGCCGTGACTTTGGGTAGTGACACGAGTAGAACATATAGTTTCTGACCCGCATTCTATTGCTCAAGATCAAGCGAGTCCGCGGCGTACGAGAATCCAACGCGATGAGAGGGAAATGGGCATTGAAGTACCACTCATTTTCAATGCTGAGGTAGCCATCGCTCAAATTAAATTTGATGGGAAATGCCGACTCTCGGCCCCAAGTTAACTTGGGATAGGTAGCAACCAGGGGCTCGGCGGAGGCCTCGAGGGGTATGCATTTGTCTCTTATCTTCACACACAAGACAAGCAGCAGGAGTTGAGTATTATGGTGCCTCAATAGTTCCCTTCTTTTTCTTGGCACAACTCGGTCCACAATGTCTCCTCTCTGTTTGTGGGACATGAAGTGTATTTTTGCCGGAGCACAGTGTTCAACAGCCATGAAGTTAGAGGAGTATACAATAACGCGAGTTGTAGTTCCAGGTAACATGCACAGCTTGAAGTCACCGTGGACTCGGTTGTTGTCTACCCAGACCAATCTGCTTGGGCCCAATGCCGGCCCAAAGGCAATAAGGCCCTCGTGGAACAGCAACGGCCCGGAGGTTGAAGTGTCTGTGGCAGTCACGTAGCTGCCTTCACGGATAAACCTGACGGTATCAGTTTCTTGTCCATGCGACAAGAAGCTGTACGCTAGACGCTGGTTTTGATACACCGACGAGCTAGAAAGCTGGATGGAGACACCATCAACCTCAGCGAATGCCAAATCAATGGAGTTTGCCCACGCAGTAGCGCTGATAACAAGAGGAATCAAGATCATGGATTGCAAAGTAGGGGCATTGAGTAATGGGTCTTGAGACATTGTTGACCAGCATGAAACGTGACCCCGGGAATATAAATCCGTTCCGTGGACAGGTCAGTTTTAGCCATTATAGCGTTTTGAGCAGACTCGACAGTTTGCACAATATGGACGGTGATGCCTCAGAAGACAAACATTGTCTCCCAACTTCGGGCTTCTCTCTTCCTCTGCTCCAAACGGACACATCAGACTGCAAGAGGAAGCGCAAGCTTTTCACTGTCTGCTTTCAGTGTTGCCTCTTGCAACTTGACTGAAGTAGCACTTGTTTATATATTCCTTAAAGTAACACTCATTGATATCAAAGCATTCACGCACGGATTATCTTATGATTTACTTAACGTGCTTGATGCGTGCACTGTCTTTTGCTTCTCTCTAGCGTGAGCCACGTTGTGCCAAATTCTGAAGAGAACAGAAACAGAGCTCTTTTTGATGGGGCCTAGCACCAACACAAGAGTGCCGTTTGGGCGAACACAGAATTACCAGTGTTGACTCGTGGTATCCAAAGTGCTAGTGGGAATGTGGTAGATAAATGCAAGGTCGACTGGATACTGAGCTGATCTCCTGCAGGAGTATCGATGGGCTAAAAATGCATGAGCAACACTGGAAGCCAAACATCACCAGGACCTTCCAATTACTCCACGACAGTCTGCCCAATGCCGCGTAACCGATGTGTAGCTGTCTGGGATGCCGCCTCGGCCATCAGAGGCGACAGATCCGTCCAATCTGAAAGGACGAAAAGCTATTACACTGGTAGACTCTTATTCTAGTAGAGACCTGACTCAGGTCTCTTTAAATGAGGTACATGTCACCATGCTCTACAAGGTGCCAACCACGACTTGTATGAGATTTGTCCTCTTTATCACGTCATTCTGGTGCTAACCCGGCACATTTAACGTATACAGCGTATTTTATTTGCGTCGCTATACCAGCACCAAACCCTTCCTTGTGTGGATGTACCATGCATTGACGCAACTTCGTTATTTACTCTGGACAAATAACAGCTTTCGCCCCGACCATCAAGCACATCGCCCATTCGGACTTGCATCGCCATGCAATACCGGGCACCAAGTTTCATCATCTTTACTTTTGGAAGTGTGTTTTGGATAGTTTCATGCAACAATTCACCAATGGCGCGAGCCTACCTTCCGTTCCCATACAATGCCGCGTCTACGACAATGAACACCGTGATCACAGGCGCTTTATCCCATTAGGCTGGTCGGATCCTTGTTGGATCAACTAAAATGCTTTGTCCTTTGGTCGCATGTAGTCTATTGAATAATCTGATGGGCAAAATTTGATGCATGGGAAATAGCTCTGTAAGACAATGCTTTTATAATTGCCTTGCAGGGAAAGATGACGCCAATGAAACTCGGAATGTTCAATCGGGAATCATTCCTGTAACGTTCCCAGTACGCCCAGATAGCCGTCTACTACTGGCAGATTTAGTCCAAGCCCGCAACTAAAGAACAATTTAGCTGGCCCCTTCAACCTGCTCGGACCTCATATATGCTCTCACGTCAAGTACTATCATCCGTTAAAGATCTTGGGGGCCAGTGGACGTGTGAGGCAAGTTTCTGGTCTAATGTTGTTACAGCGACCTGTTGCCAAATTATAACGGGTATACACCCGGTTTCTTTAATAATCAGCGCCCACATTTGTGGCAGCTTCCATGTGGGCTTTGGAGACCATGTGGCCCTGCAACATATTTTGCAGCCATCAGCGCGCCTAATCTGCATTCCGAGTGACAATGGTCCAGTTTGTAGGTGGAAACATCCACTCTGCTACTTGAATAATAATCCCATGCCACGATTGCACTTGCTCTTTGCTGACATTACTTGACGCACCAGTCAACACGTACTCTCTCTACTAATGCTCTAGTGCAGCTGCTTGATTTAGTGCCCGCCAGGCTCCCTTAGCCTAGCATTAACGATCTCAAATATACCTCGTCGGAATCCCTCAAACATTTGGAAAGCCCCCAAATGGCCCCTTCGTTTTGGTGTCATATGGCAAGAGGTACACATCAACTTCAGCGCATCCAGTTCCTTTATATGGATTGGTGAGTATTTCCCGTCCTTGCTTATCGTGCACGCACGAGTAAAGCTTACCTTCTATCCTGTTGGCATTCAATTTAAAATCCCCCAACTCCTAGAATCCAAAAGTCAAAGCCGAGTCCTCACGAATGCCAGCGTAACCTGAAAAGTCGCCTGTGTACTTAGGAACCACATGGCCATCTTTGTTGAAAAACTCCACAGGCGTAAGCCCCGAGTCTCTATGAATATGTTCCCGTAAGAGTCGCCGGGCAGCTCGAACTTGTTGCCGAGTGGCTGCCAAGCGCCATTGTGCTTCACATAAAAGACGTGTGTGGCCCTTTCAACTCTCTCCAGGCGCGCAAACAGACCCGCTTTAGGCTGAGAATTGTCGTCTAAGGGCAACAAAAACACCTCCGTTTCTTTGCACTCTAGCGTACGCTTGTTTGTTGCAATAGTCAGCTCTCCGAGATAAAAAGTAGGGCACGAGTACAAAACGGCGCCTTTAACCCTTTTATTTTCGTCCAGATCCAACTTGATATCGGGGTCAGAAAAAAGAATAAAGTTGTCTCTCGAGACCGAAAGAACATCATGGCGCCCATAAACTTTGACGACACTGGCTGCGTAACCGTCATGAAGCTAAAACGCTACAATTCTTGCTGCTGGATCTCCTCAATTGAGAAGCCGACATCTGGGCCATCCAAAAAACTCGAATGCTACTAAAAACTCGAATGCTACCAGAAACTCGGATGGTGTTGATTGGCAGGTGCCATGACGGGCACGTATGTGCAGGGCCTAGATGTGGGACGGAGGACGACGCTTCTCAGGCGGGCCGCCTGTATGAGACACCTTGTGCAGAGATGTGCTTGATCGATGGGCCAGAATGTGTTGCCGTCAATGCTATCTTCTGTAACACTATCGAGAGGGCACATTCTCGAAGTCAAAAAACGGTCCTTGCATGTAGTTGAGCGGGTGCAACTTGCCATCTACTTCGGCGAAGAAGGCGTGGCTAGCCCATGCGGTGGCAGCAAAAAGGAGCGAGTAAATTAAGTGAGTGGTCTTCATGGTCTTGATGTGCTAAAGAGGGACGAGTGCTGATTTTATACCGCATCCAGCGCCAAGATTTCTAATAATGTCAAAAATTGGTGCGTTGGACCGCATCCGCCACCAAGATTTCTGGCAATAACAGCTTTGGTGCGTGTTCAGTCTAAACAATGCACGCTCATGGAAGAATCGAGCCGCTAACCGACACGTTTCCGAAACACGAAGTATTCTTTCTAACAATTGGTACTACTAGTCCAAGACACCAATTGGCGTTTAAATGTGAGCAAAACGTGCGTTCTGAGAAACCGGTGCCTCAAGTTACATCTATGTCAAGACCGTGAGCTGCACCCGGTTTCGTTGTTGACTGATCATTAGATACGTCATGTTTCTGCCTCTACAGCGTTACTAATTTTGGCAACATTATTTATCTCTTAACATTGACAAGTAATCAATGGTAGTCACCATTAAACTAATTTCATTTTGTAGGGAATGGTGCGGACTATATGGGAGAGTAGGATCTTGCCAGAGCCATTAAAGTAAATGCAAATCACTGACCCGTTGCATTGTTGGTCATTCACCAGAACATCAGGTTGAAAGATATCTTTGAACTGCTGTCCAACAGTTCTCTAAATAATCGCTGTCTCTCATGCGCTCATTATAGGACCTGCTTCCAGCATTATCCGGGCACCTCTCAAAGTATAAAATTGGGAACAGGTGGTATTTGCGATGGCCGATTACACAATTTTGTGGAAAGAGATGCTATTTACGAGAATGTCGCAAACTCTTTCCTGGCTTTACCGTTTACTAGCTTGTGGTTGGAATGTAGTTCACTCCAAAAAGGAGTCCTATATTTATAGGCAATCGAAAAAAGGGGACATCACACAGTCTCCTTGCCCAGACTAACAAGATCACGTGTAGAGAGGTCCTGGGGACAGCCAGATAATATCAAGGGTTCACCTATCTTGGATGTATAAAGCCAATGCACACTAAAGATAGGCTTGCTGTTGTGCACATGTTGATTTACGGTGCAGCAACTTGTGGCGAAGCAGAACTAAGCTCAAAAGTTTTAACCTCTCTCCGAAGGCATCCTCGGTCTGTAAGGAGCTCACATAGATAAAATAAACAATAGTGATAGTGTTTGATGTCACCTTATCTCACACCTCAAGGCGATCGCGCATTCGGTTTCTCGTATACCTTCTCCACCACATACGATCGGTTGTTTTCTTTTTTTTCCAGCATTCTTTCCTTCTCAGATACGGTCTCTTTTTCTGGGAGAACAAAATCGCTCGTGTTGCTCGCAGCGTTGGGGTCATGCAAGAGGTAAAGATCCACCGGAATGCAACCTACCGGTAGGCGGTAGGTAAGAATCAATCGTAGGTCCCTCTCTATCGAGCATGCAAAGTATTCACTGTTGCGGAGTTTCCGTGAATTATCCAACATCAAATCGGTTCGATTTATAGTACGACCAAATTCAAGCGTCTCCTCGTGTATTCCAAGGTACCCATCATTGGATGTGTTGATGCTGATAGCTGCGCTTCCCTCCATTTGGAAGTTGACTGGGTCGCTAGCAGCTTCTCCGTAACCCATTGCGCTGTATACAATTCCACTATCGTGAATATCACGGGCGCCGAGAGGCACCATGTTACTACCAACCTTTGCGAATAAGATATATGGTAAGTCCCGGGTCGGTGATTGGTGTATAGTTCTTTCTCTCTGCAGTTGTACGTTTCTTTCAAAGCCCTGAAGTTTCTCCTTCGAGCTCGCTGACAATAAATTGGCACCAATGACATTCGTGCCGTTGCCACTGCGCCTTTCATCATGCTTCAAGTTGGTCCGGTGAATCGCAGAACCAGTAATTTGCTGTTCAGACGTCCCCACGGTATCCACGGTAGTTTTGCCATTGCGGATGTCATCTTGGACGACAGTCTTCCCAACTTTTAAAAGCGATTCGTCAGAAACAGGGCTGTGGTTAGTGATTTCCTTGGGAGGTTGCAGCGCCCCTTTTTGTTTAAACCTATGTGAGGCGGAAAGTCGTGCTTCGCCTCCCTTTGTTTCTGTCATATGGTCCTTGTGTTTATTTGCATTGGGCAAGAGGTAGATATCTACTTCGAAGCAATTGGCAGGGTATGGGTTGATATCAAACAGAATCTTGTGCACGTCACCACCCTGCACTTTGCATGAATAAAAACGCCCATTCGTAAGTCTGCTCTTACTGTCCAATTGCAAAGGGGACGGATTGACACCGGATCCAAATACAAAATGTTTGTTGAAGCCTACCACTCCCCCATTTGGCAGGTTTGTCGCAAACGCACACTTCTTTTTCAACTGTAACTCGGCTGGGACTGCCAGCTGGCTTTCATAGTAAACGATGCTCATATCCGAGTATTCTGAAGGTGACTCTCCGAAAAGCGGCATAAAGGTGTCATTAACCTTTGCAAAAAAACACAATGGTTTGACGGAGCCTGCAAAAGCAGTTGCCATAAAAATGGTGGAAACAAAGTGACTTGTCTTCATGAAGCACATCCGCAAAGCGGAACGGCCTGCTTTTATACCAGCCAATACCTGGTAGTCAGTATTGCCGTACTGCAACTAGTTATTGCCCTCTTGCTCTCACTTCCTGCATTCTGATATTCTAGCAGATCCTGATCACGGAATAACCTTCAATCTATCTTGGTGGGGTACTGGTCACGCGGTAACCTCAATCAGCGATCCAGCATTTAAACAAAATGGGTAGGTATTAGCGCGTAGAAGAATGCCTATTTATCAATTCATTGGATGCATCTTAGATCTTGGTCAATTTATGCTAGAAACAACCAAGATGTTTCTGTCTGTTTAGCTGAGTTAGAAAATCCGGTGAACGGATGTGTTAAATATGGGAGGTCTATGGAGACGGTACTACGATTTATTGCGTGTAGTACCATGACCAGCGGCAGCATTGTCTGCTAGTACCTATCACTTGGTAAAGTGATCTCATGATTGGTGACCTCACTCCTAAGTAATGTGAGTACAGCTACATGCTGGTAGCTCTGGTGCAAGCCGCTAGTGTGGCTTGAATACCTGTGTCGACCTCTGTTCCGCACAACCATTAGGGCTCTCTGAGGAATTAACAGCATTCGAAGTGCCGCATTCTCTCCTCCAAGTATACGAAGTGGTGATGGTGCATGTTGATCGAACTATGAGTCATTTCTCATTGCACTTTGGAGCAATGAGACGAACTCATCGTACGTACTGGCTGCCCACCAAAAATGACAGACTGCGAGTCCGTATCGTAAGGCAAAATATATAAATCCACTTTTGCGCAAGACCCAGTTTCATTGTTGAGAAAGATGTAGAATTTGTCTCCCAGTTTCCACTGACATGCAAAGAAAGTGCGCTGAACTTTCATGTCATGGTCCACGTTGAGCCTAGGGCCCGCCCAGTCATTTCCTACACTTACCGCGGGCGAGCTCTGCCAAAAGTATCGCTTTGGGGAGGCGTATCGGTCGTAGGCGTATCCATCAGCGAAGTTGAACTCCTGGGGTTCGCTCGGCATAAGTCCGTAGAAGAGATACTTTTCCCCGTCATAGTCACCAGGTACACGGCTGAGAGCCCTAAATTGGTCATTCATCTTCACGGTGAAGACAAAGGGGAGGTCTCTAGACTCATCAGTATTCTCCGGCAACAGGCTCGCAGAATCCGGTGTCCAACCAACCATTGCTGACTTTGATTCTTTGTCATATGGCATGAGATATATATCAACTTCATAGCAGCCGTAATATGTCGCTGTGTAAATTCTGCGGAAGGCGTCTCCATCATCTCTACAGGAAAAGAAACGAGACGCATGAACCTTGTTTTCGGAATCCAATTTCAAACTGGTTGCTTGGACCCACGTTCCGAACATAAATCGATATTGATTTATTCCCACATATTTTGGGCCGGATTTGCCGTTCATGACGGCAGTGTCACCCTCCAACACAAACTCAGCAGGGGTCAATTCCGATGTTCCATGGTACAAAGCCCAAGCTCGAGTGTCCTCAGATATGTACAATTCGTAGGCGCCAAGTGGTTCCATTGTGCCGTTCACACTGACAAAAAATCCAAGAGGGGCGCCAGATTGGGACATGCTTTCTTTCGTGTTGCTAGAAGCCGCAGGATGTTCGGCATCGACACCTTTCTCCTTCGATGTCCCGTTTTCATTGTCTTCCCCGTCTGATAAGTTACTGCCATACACAGGCTGACCTGTTCTTGTGTCGTACGGCAATAAATGGATGTCTACCTCCCGGCAATCATTATTTAATCTCGTGTAAGTGATCATTTCAGCATAGTGTTCAGGGTCTCTGCAGGTGTAGAAACGATGGTTTGTCAACTTCGAATGGTCGAAATCCAATATAGTCTGGGGAATGGAAGGACCACTAACTAACTTATCCTGGTAAAAGCCCACGAATCCAGGCGTCTTTGTTTCCTTGGTGCTGGCGCTTTTGTATTGATACGTGAATTTGGTGGCGACCTCAGCGAGGCCGCTCACATAGAGCGCCCCGAAGGTGTCGTACTGGTAGGTGGCGAGCGGCGCATAAGAACCCTCTCTTTTTGCAAAGAACGCATATGGATAGACAGATTCTGCCCGTGCTGTCGCAGCAGAGAGAAGTAAAGCAGTCAACAAAAATGCTTTCATCGGTGGCCTTTGAAGGTAGAGACGCCTGGCTTTAAATACAGGCGGTCTTCCCTGATGCCGAACAATAGCAGCTTGGACTTAGACCAGATCCGAAAGTATCCGAAGGCCTGCACGATGTAACAATGGGCTAATGTCGTGAAAGCTTGGCGCTCAAAGAAAATACGCTTTGCAGGAGAGTGCCAAGGCTTTGGAGGCTCAGAGTAGCTGGCATATTCTCTTAAAGTACCTTTAATAATGGCTACATCATGCTTTTGGCCGGGTTCCTGGGCTCCGCACTATGACCAGGTGGCACATTGTTAGGGTCTAGCCTTGGCGGAATCCTGGTAGTCAGCCTCAAGACGCATATTATTGGGTAGTCGAAAGGCTCCATGTAACTTTCACAAAGTCGATTGAGGGTCATCTGGAAAGTAGGACGCCTTTTTCATGTATAAGTCCGGATAGATCCTTGAAATAGACAAGAAGCCCACTCACCGAGGTGCGCGCGATATAAACTCTCGTCTCATAATACATGGTACTCCCCCGACACAATGGAATACACTTGGTTGGTTTTGACCGCATTACCTATTCGAGGCAGTCTGATTAGTGGAAACGCGCAAGCTTTCTCCTCGTTTGCGTACTGTGAATAATGATGTTGTGTAAACGGCATCAAAACCGTCGACCCAAGGCAGTCAGTTGTTCTGATCAGCCGTTCCAGTTGTCAAATTACTGGCACCAGATTATTTGCGCGACATTGCACACGGTCTACCACTGGAAAAAGTTCAGTCGGGTACTCCTAGTTCGGCACTGGAGGGAACCTACTTGGCGTGCCAAGACTTGCATTTGAGATCTCTATTGTTCTTTGCACAAGACCAGTGAGTATTTGTATGTACACGCCATTTTGCCGCGACCTGGAAAAACTACAGAACCTGGTAGCACTTCTAAAATCAGAAACTGCTCGAAATCAGTTATGCACCACAGAACTTTTGTTTTCAGTCTATTTCTTTTTTGTCACAATACTTTGTCTGGCGGGTTGCTAGTGTATGCTTACCTTGTCTTGGGTAGTGATCCACGCACGGTGCCTATCTATTTGCAGCCATTTGGCGCATCTCAGTAGGATTCTGTGCACGTGCTATATCACGTGTCATATTTCCCGTGTGGAACGTAATCACCTGGACAATAGATCTGGAACCTGTTGAATTGTGAACAGGAATGGGTCCAGAACGTTCACCGGATTGCCTGAAGCAAAACTGGACATTGGTAACGGAGTAGGCAAGGCTCTTTGCCTAGCTCGTGTAGCACTCGTCTAGCACCAGCCATTGTTTTGTGGAAATGAGGACCGAGAGGAATGAGTGGGGCCAAACTATATCAGAGAGTTCCGTAAGGAACGGTATCATGAGCCAAAGATTCTAGGTAGGCTATATACCGTTAGAAGTATGACGAATTTAGTGCCCACTGAGCAAAACACTTGCTAGCCTTGGTAAGGGCCAAATACGTTACCGTTCCAGATTATGCGAAGGTTCATGGTAATGAAACCTCCTTCAATAGCTTGGTGTTGTGTTGTGCGGTCATTACATTCGGTTCACTTGCCGCATTGGTGGTGACTACCGACACCTCAGGGTCAATTGCCGACGTACAGAGCGCTTTCTTATAACAGTGTTTATCTAAAAAATATGTACGCATAGAAGGTTGACGAACAGTGTACACTTCAACATGCACTGTCCCGCAATCGCAGCCTTGAAGCGCACCTCGTTAGAGCCTCAAGACGTACGACTTCGATCTCACCTATGCAGTAGTCGGCCATACTGCTTAGGAAAGATTGAGGAGCTGCAACTCTTGAAACTCGAACGGTTCTGTTTTTGAACATAAGTGACGGCTGAACCGGATCACTAGTGACTCTTACGGGGTGCAAGCTCTAGGCTGGGGCCGTCAAAGGATAAACCCCATAGGCCTGCACTAGGAGATGACTTCCTGTACCCCAGCAAGTCTGTCTCAATTCTATGGGCTGGTCTATAAAGGGCGGCACCTGTTTAAGTGTTCTGGGCCTCTGTCTACAGGCTCCATACGCGCGTAGTGGCTCTCGTGGCGGAATATCAAGCCGTAGGTCTAGTAATTATGGAAATTTTTTAAATGTGCCGACTGCACATATTTCCAATCTGTCGAGCTTTTAGGTCAAGCCCTGGTAATCCTGACTTCAAGTTCCTGCCACTGAGTGCGACCGAAACCACTTTGCAGTGCTCCCAAGCGTTCAATCACGCAGCACACTCTGACCGCGTTGGGGTGTATTTTTAAGTCTCCAAATGTCTGCTTTTAACTAATAGGACTTTAAAAACAATGGCTTCAGGGGGTGTTTCCTTACTCGTGAGCTTTTCGTAGTCCTTCATCTTCTCTATCCTACTTTCGTGCTTCCTCCCGAGGCTGATGTCTGGTGCCGCAGTGATAATGTATCCTTTATCGATCATTCCTTTGTAACTACATTCTTCCATGACAGTATTTTGCGAAGTAGCCTTGCTTTTATAAAACTGTATATTGCAGTCCCATTGCATTCTGCGTACCCAAAGAAGTTCTTACTGGCTCTTGCTTCACTTCATTCCACCGGTCACGTCAGAACAACTTCCCCGGTTTCTTACTGTAGACACACACATTTTTAGTCAATGATTGCGCTTGAGCTGAGCTGATTTGGGCGTTGTGTCTAACTGTCTTTACTGATAAAGATCAATCTGTTTCAGTAACCAAACACCGCGTTTCTGATTCTATCGTAAGGCAAAAGATAAATTTCCGCTTCTGCACAACATCCCCAGTTCTGCGTAAATATACCGTTCATTCCTAGCTTCCCCAGTTGGCACGAGTAGAACACGGAGAAGAACCGGTTGCCCTGAACCCTGCCTTCTTCGTCCAAAGATATTTTGCTCCGCATAAGCAGCTTACCATAGAGTAAGCCGCGCTCCAGAATGCCGATGTACTCCAGGCTGGTCTTTTTTCCGGTAAAAACAAACCCGTCCTGGTACTTGAATTCCGTGGGCGTGCCCTCAGAGTATCCATGGTATAGCCGTTTTGTTTCCGAACCGCTGACCATCGAGCCTTTAAGCGTTAGAAACCGGTCTTCGACCTTCACAGCAAATGCATATGTATTTGGCATAGGGCTGGGTTCTCGAAAGAGGCCCTCCTTCGGACGTCCGGTTATTATGTTGTACGGTAAGAAATACAACTCCGACTTGTAACAATTCCCCGAAACTTCCCTAAACGTAATCAACGCTTTATCGTAGCCCGGCAACTGGCACGAATAAAACTGATGGTTTTTGACTCTCGAAAAACGGTCCAACTGCAACGTAGTTCGGGAAATGCCTGGTCCGAAGGCAATAACATATTGATCAAATCCCACAAACCCGGGGGTGTCTGTTTCGTCCGTGCTAATAGAGCCGCCACAGTTACTGAACTTGATCGGCACGTGCGTACCTGATCCCACAGCAAGTGCACCAAAAAAACCATGCTTGGAGTAAGAAAGCGGCTCAAATTCTCCTTGAACCTTGATGAAGAATACATAAGGGTAATCTGCACACACAGCGGCGGCAAAAGCCGCAAAAAGCAACGTCGATCTCATGCTTAATACTCACGGGGTGCGCCAGTTTATAAAGACGAGCCTAGATCTGACAACAATGCCAGTGCATGCATGCTTTGTCACAGTTGGATGACAGGCTTACTGCACACCGTACGGTGTGAAGAGCGGGTTTACATCAATTCGTTGATTCGCACTCTGGGATGTCTGCCTGATGTGACACTGATGGCTAGTGAGCTGTAAGGATTCTTGAAATTTGGATTGCTGAACTTCCAGTAGCCTCAGCCAATAATGATATCTGAGCTTACAGGTTTTAGACTGAATGATAAAGACATCCTTGTACTCCTTTATGTTCGCATCCGATCGCGTCACTCGGGTGTGCACACATTATCAGTGATAGTGGAGAATGGACCGATAAGACTTTCCGTACAAGTGTTGTTAATTTAGGTGAATTCAGAAGATGAATTATTGCAGTTGTCGCTTTCCCGAAGCGACTCCGTCTGTTTTCGATTTTCAAGGCGCATTTCCAATTTGCTAAATATGTGCTCTTCTGCCACTTTTTGGAAACTTGGGGTATAAGTGCGAAATAGATCCATTCCCATTTAGTGAGACTATTGTACAATCCAAACAAACACTATAGATAACTCATCCAGGAATTCAATGACCCGTTCAATATGCTAATGCGCGATTATGGTTCCCTTGAACTCGGTGGTGCGCAAGCCAAAAAGAGCGATAAAACGATCTTTGGTGACCCTACCAGAGAGGCTATAGTCTAATGAACCTACAAACAAAAAGACCTGCTTGCGGCTGTTTTTGGTCTTCTCAAACGGTCAAAAGTTGGTGTTTGGGTACGTGCAATTCTCCTCATGGGCGCTGCCCCTATCAATGGCTTTATATGCTAGTGTAGTTACAAATATTCACAAGGATCTCACCCAGTTCTTTCTACACACTTTAGAACCCATGTAGTATTATCCCAAGTGATCCCTATTATGCACTTCTCTTACTAGTATCATTGCACTTGGCTAGGTATTCCAGACGTTTATGACCCAATTGTGGGCCTCCTACCTGTCCGCAAAGCCATGTCTCGTGTGATCATAGTCAATCGCAACGCCGATAAAGTTCAGAGATCTCATTAAAGCACCAAATTACAAGGGCAACGCAAGCTAGGCTCAGAATTATTGAAATTCTCTGATATGCACTCTGAGAATTTTTTCGTCGAATAAACCACCAGGAGATTGCTGTACCTTTCTCCAATCAGAGCGCCCAGGTCTTCTATCCTTTTGAAATCTTTTGATTGGACAAGAATAATAGACGTAGAGCAACTTAGCAAGCTTGCTTATCCGCAACCGACTTAGTCATTCTTTGCTTGGCAAACCCTCACACCTTAGAGCCACTGCCTTGTGGAGCCAGCCCTGTAGAAGCTTACCTTGAAGCATCAGAACCATCGAGATCCATTGCGGTCTGTAACGGAAAGAAAATGCATACCAGGACTCACTCAATCAATGTAGACGAGAACATGTCGAAATTGTCCTTTCGTGACCCAAAGCTTCGGTAACAAAGACGTAGTGGCTCTTCACATGCGACATATAAGCGTTAGAGATTATAGAATTCAACGGGCTGGTGGTTTCCCCCCACAGGCCCCTGCAGCTTTGGTTATAACCTTTTTTCCATTGACAATGACTGACTTAGAGTTCCCGTCGTACGGCAATAAATAGACATCCACAGGTGCGCAGAAACCTTGATTGGTGGTATAGATAAAGAGCACTTCGGTTTGACCCATCTGGCATGCCCAGAATTTGTAACCCAGAATTTTCATATTTTGGTCCACTTCGATCTTAGACCTTGCCCCATCATAAAGGACCTCAAGAGCGGGCCAACCAATGTTGACGTACTCCAATTTAGATGAGTGTCTGCTGGTAGCGTAGCCATCTCTGAAGGTGAATTCGTGAGGTTCTTCGTGAAAAATACCATAGCAAAGCAAACGTGTACCGAAGAGCGGAAGATATTCGCCTTTTACTACTACGGTGAAGACGTATGGGCGGTCTTCAAACTTGTCAACACCTTGAGTCAGCTGCGCAGGTATGTTGAGCCGCTCTATTGTCCAATCAGCCACTGCAGACTTTGACTTTTTATCGTAGGGAAAGAAAAATATATCCACCTCAAAGCAATGCGCTTGGAAAACTTGAGCTGTAAATATCCGGTGCGTCTCGCTCAGATCCTCGCATGAAAAGAAACGAGACGCTCTCACTTTGCTTTCGGAGTCTAGCTGTAACCGGGTCTTTTTGATGGACGGAGCAAAAAGAAAATTGTCTCTGTGAAAGCCCACGTGCAGACGGCCAGTTTTACTCTTCTGGAAGGCGTAGCCATCTTCAAAGCTGAACTCTGCAGGACCAGCCTTCGATTGACCATAAAAAAAAGCCCCTGCCTTCTCGATTGTTGGGTCGGATATGTACACTTCGTTGCTGTAAAGCGGCGTTAAGGTATTGTTGACTCCGATGAAGAAAGCAAAGGGAATACTCGCAAACTGTGCTGGGGAGTTCAGGTTCTTATTGTTGGCGGATGCAGGCATTGCGTCCTCCATGTGCTTCCCATTCACCACGAAAGACTCACTTTTCTTATCGTAAGGCATCAAGTAAATCTCCACCTTGGCACAATTTCCATTGATGTTCGAGGTCAATATCGTATAGCTAGCGCTGTCTTTCAACTGGCATGAATAAAACGTGTTCTGAACTCTATGCTCACCATCCAATCTAAGTTTGCGCTTTGCTTCCTGGGGGCCAAAGAAGTAAGGCTCCAGAACCAGAGCGTAAGCTGGTGTGGACGTGTTTCTGGTGGAGGCATATCCATCTTGATAGTCAAACTCCATGGGAAAGTTTGGAAAAAGTCCATAGTGCAAGTCCTGGCTCTCCCCCGGTTTGACAAGATGAGACCCGAAAAGCGACACAAATAGCTCATCAACTTTTGCAGCAAACACATAGGAAAGGTTTGCGGGAGCATTTGATGTGATATCTTTCCTAGGGTGATCTGCAGAGGACCGCTTAATCGGAGGCCGCCCATCGATCATCACAGACTTGGTTTTTCTGTCGTAGGGTAAGAGATAGATGTCCACCGCGGCACAATAAGCATTAATATTTGAAACAAGAATAACACGCTTAGAGCTATCCTTCAACTGGCATGCGTAAAACTGGGTGTTCATGACCTTCAGCTCATCATCCATTTGTATCCCGACCTTGGCACTACCGGCGCCAAAAGAGAAGTTTGGTTCCATAATCCATACGTACTCCGGAGAGAATGAGTTTCCGGCAAAAGCAAGGCCATCTCGATAAGTGAATTCGGTGGGCTTACTTGCGAAAATCCCGTAGTAAAACTGCTTTACGCCTTCCCTCTTCGGGTCTGGCGCACCAGAGAGGGGCACGTAATGGCCCTGGATCTTTGCAGCAAACACATACAGAGTGGCAGACACTCCTTTCTTGTTGGACACTTCGTTTACAGTTTCCGGCAACGCTTTTCCTGAATGAAGCACACGGTGTGCTTCTGGTTCTGTTATGTAACTGCCAAACACCGCTTGACCGGTTGCTCTGTCATAAGGCAAAAGATAGATTTCCGCATCCGAGCAATTCTCCTCGTCTAGCTTCCTGTAGGTAACTATCGGCGGAAAGAATTTGGGAATTCTACAGAGGTAGAAATGATGGTTTTTCACCTTCGAAAAGCGATCCAAAGTTAACAACGTTTGCGGCACAGAGGGACCGAAGACAAGCATATCTTGGTGGAACCCCACGAACCCAGGCATTTCGGTTTCGTTGGTGCTAGCGCTTTTGTACTGATAGGTGAATTTGACAGGGATACTCCGAACATAGCACTTGCAAAGCACACTGAAGGTGTCGTAATTGCGGTAGGTGAGTGGCTCAAAGTTCCCATTTGTTTTTTGGAAGAATGCATATGGATAGACATCGGCCCATGCTGTTTGGATAGAGAGAAGAGCGAATATCAAAGGAGAAGTTTTCATGATGGTTTTTGATGCTCCACAAGGCAGGGGCGCCCGGGTTGAAATACATCACGGGGGAAGGGAAGTATGCGAAATGGGAGAATGAAGCAGTGTGTTCGGCCAGCTCAAGAACAATGCCCAACTGCCTGCACAGTGCTGAGCAAAGGATCAAAGGTTCAGTGCCTGCTGCTCTTTGGGACTTTGCGGTTACGACGGCTCATTGGCTTGTGGGGCTCAGATCAGTATCATCTCAGAGCGCGGCTTAAGCTAGTACATTAGTCGCCAGAATCTGGGGCTTTGCTCTAGGACACGGTTGTTTAATCAGACTTTTAAAAGCGCACAGTCTATTGCTGAAGGGGCGGTACACCGAAATGCATTCGACAGGATTGCTAAGGCCACTTTTGTGCTGGCCGAAAGTAGCTACCTTGTAATATGCATGAGCCTTTGATTGGGATAGGATTACCTCATGAAAAAAAGACGACTGACCAACTAGTCGCAGTATTTTTGCTCGCGCTTGAGAAACAATGTGGTGCGTATGCGTCACTCTTTCGCCGTCAATGAGGTATTGTTGGATCACGCGCCCGACGTTTCCAGTCGCGTAGCTTCATGTCGGGCCTATCAGTAAATTAAGGTTGTGGAGTTGGTGCATGACGTGAACAGATATGTGAGCGATACACGTACCACAACCCACGGTAAAGTACGTGTGATGATTGCAGGGCAAAACAAAGTAAGCTCCGAACAGGCCAACAGAGCCCCGTTTGATTCTTTTCCCTTCAGTCTGGAAATGCTCACACAATTGCTTCCCGTCCATCTGCGAAAGATTAAGACAGGTTTCGATCTCGGGCTGGAACCATACTTCAGCACAGGTTAGGCGCTAGCGTAGAAGCACCATAAAAAAGCGGCTCGAAACTGAACGTTTTCCAGTCGCACTGTGAAGTGCAAGATCGAAATTGACTTGCGCCGCCAACGAATTTTGCTTCAATGGCATGTCGTCTGAAGTAATGTTACTGCAGATGACAGACCGTATGGGTCGGGGGTCCCATGATGCACGGGCGCTTCACTTTTGCTTCTAACTTGAATACCCAGGTGCACTACTGTGTGTGGTGCCTCCTTTGCCCAATGGTGTCCACAAGACGGTAATCGTCTGCTTTGGTCTCAGGTAGACTTTAAAGTGTGGGATTTTAAGCACTTGTTATGGGTCTTCGTGGGATCATTAACTACAATGTTCCTTTTAACTTGCTAAATTGAACGACAGCTTCTTTTTATGTGAATCTCACCCTTTTCTACCCCAACGGTGGTATTTACATACCCTCTGAGCCACCCCGAAGTATAGGGGCTTGGTTGAAACTCGTTTTAAGTGTTTTGCATCGCTCAGACCAATTAGGTGGGCACACCATGCCATTTTAGTGTCAGCTATTGCAAATTTCCAGTGCTGATCGATTGCTACGGTACTCTCGAATGACCTTTTGGTTACCAAACGACTGAGCCCTTTGATGGCACACATAGGTGGCTGCAAACCGCGCACTTTTAATGCAGGTCGTTGCGTCAGTGGCTGCAAAATTCTGTGCATACTGAGAATCGCCAGTCGAACTTAAGCTGCAAATCTCGTTGAGACTACTCAATGAAGAGACTCAATGAGATATTGGTCTGGTACTCTTGTGCTCCTACCCGAAACAGCACTATGCCCGCCTTGATACCTCAGTCAAATTTGATGCGCGTAGTACACACGTCATGCTCGTTAAATAATAAAACCTGAACGAGAACGGGTATCATGCCAAAATTCAATCTTCACAAATTTTTTCAAAAGTTAATGATGTTGGTGGTTTGACCACGACA
The DNA here is from genome assembly GCA_002370795.1 of Metschnikowia sp. 03-147.1. NCBI lineage: Eukaryota > Fungi > Ascomycota > Pichiomycetes > Serinales > Metschnikowiaceae > Metschnikowia > Metschnikowia sp. 03-147.1. The sequence continues at coordinate 21,322 of NKZR01001213.1, read as the reverse complement.
GTCAAAAGTGTGCGCACGGAATCCACTTGTTCATTCTCCGTTGTACCCGAGTCCATTCTAATAATCCAATAGTGTTTTGTGGCATTTGCCAAAGCCGTGCCTGGCGACGCACCACAAGAACTCACCATGTTGTCTTTGCTATCTGCTCAACATTGCAAGCCACTAGCTTTTGATATGCAGATCTCCTTAATTTGCCTAACATCGTGCCTTCGATTGAATTTTCCCACCAACGCACACAGCGTCAACGAACTTGATCTGCTCTGTACTACATACACTTGCCTCGGTCTTCCACTTTGCTTCCGCCGCTTGCGTTTGGACTCCCGGGTCGCATCACATAACTTCACTGCATTGCTTGCATCTTGCTCGACTGCGCAGACTTCTATTCCAGACATTCTTCTCCAACGCATCAAGACTGAAAGTACCCGTAAAAAAAGACACCATCATGAGTATGACATGCGTGTAAAATCTTTGCATGTACACAAGCAGGTGTTAGTTGCGTGGAGCGCCGTGCCTGTCAAGAGTAAGGCATTCAAACTAGTCGAATCATCAGTATGTACCAGACCCACTCACTTCAATCATGGCCACAACATCTTTCCACCAACGCCTACAAAGCTTTGGGCACTTGATCATTCTCACGGCATCTCCAAGAATCACCCATGGTGCATTGATTGGAAAGGTCCAGTGAAAACTCTTGGCTATAAAAGTCCGCCCAGTTAGCTGAAGGTCACCACTCAAGATACAATTATGGTTTGGTTGACATTGGCTTTGCCGATATAAGGAAATTGTAATTCACCAATGTGATTTACGTGTGACCTCGTATTTGATTTGATCCTTTCATGAGAGTGTCGGTCACTCCGTCTGGTGCTCGATCATGCGACTTATGCTCGACATCACCGCTTCCCCCCCACTCCCGTATTGCATTCCCACTATCAACCCTTTTCTATATCAAAGATCATTTTAATACAATATCTTTGCGTGTCTCTTTCTACCGTGTTCTTGTTTGATCCCGGTTCCTATCAAAGTGTCAGACAGCACGACGTATTCTAATATTTGTGAGAATAGTAGCTTCGCTGCTCGTTTAGACGTGTGTAACGAACAACTTAACCACCCAGCCATCCACGACTTCTATTTTTGTAACGATAAAGCCTGGTTCTTTGCCCTTGGGAAGACCTATCAACAATAAACACCTGATAGGTATCAGGCGTTTTTAAAGAATCTAACATCAAGGAGAGAATCCAATAACAATGAGTGGAGATTATGAGTTTACGGAATACTAAGTTGGTATTACCCACATTGGCCTGCTCAAGTGTACATCTTCTCAATCGCAAAGTGGAATTGTGTGGGGCTGGACTAGCCGAGGTAAAGGTGACGATAAATGGAACACTAACACTACAGCTTTATCACTAAAGTAATAAAATTTAGAAACAAAACAAAATCACTTATTCTACTGCTCTTTGTTGCTAAGATTCCCCAGATTACCAATGCCTTACACCATGAATACAACCAACCTCGAATCACAAAATCCATACCACCGTGGCCTGACATCCAGGTTTTAAAAAGGTGGCCTGTTTGGACGCATATTCTTCTTGAGTAAGCAAGTGCAGAAGGTGTGACTTCAGATGAGATTCACCATCATTACCAGTAAACCACAAACTTCAGTGACCTCTCACTCTGGATGCTTGAAATAGATATCCACATTGTGACAGTAGATATTTCTCCTTTTAGTGGCAATAACGAAACCTCCCACTGCCTCATTCTTGCACGTGAAAAAATCGATATCCAAGACCTTTCCATCACGATTAAGCTTAAGTGTACTCCGTGGAATAAAGGGACCAAAGATAAGCATCAGGTCAAAACTTCCAAGGTACCCATCTGTAGGTGTGTCTATACCGTGGGCGGCATTACCATCTTCCAATCTGAACCTGACAGGGATTGAAGACTTAAGAGGGTTATAGAACAACACACTGAATTCTTTTCCATATTCTGAAACAATTGTTCCAGAGAGGGGAATAGACTCACCACTGCCTACTGCAAACATATAGAATGGCGCATCTTCGGGCAGAGACGAGGCACTTTTTCTCAACATCTTATCTTTTTCCAGAGACACAATAGCGGGTGATGCCTTCCCGGGTACTTTATTTTTATCTTTCTCGACAAACCTTGTTGCTTTTTCTGGGGATGAAATAGTATTTCCCGGGTAAAGGTAGATGTCCACTGGAAAACAGTAGGGAAGGCACCTGTCCGTGGTGATAATTTGACCTTTGACTGGGTCGGTGCATGAGTAGTAATCAGCATTGCGAACCTTCTGATTTTCATCCAACATCAAATTGCTCTTAGATATAGTAGAGCCAAGCACAAGTTGCCTATCGTGTATTCCAATATGTCCACTATGAATAGTGTCCATGCTGATGGCGGCGGCACCTACCATGTTAAATTGAAAAGGTACACAACCGGGTCCGTAACACATTTGGCTGACACTAACACCATCAAGAAGAACGGAACGGGCTCCAAGTGCCACGAAAACTCCATTAATTTTTGCGTAGAGCACATATAAATTGTCGGATACGGATTCGGGATTGATTTTTGGATTCCTTGATACCGTATTTTTTCCTTTCTGAACCAGCAGCTTGATCATAGTTCCTGTCTTCTTGTCGTAGCGTGAAAAGTAAATATCTACCTCGACACATTTACTAGAGGATGGCACTTTAGTAATTATTCTACTGCCGTGGACCTTATGGCATGTATAGAATTTGGAGTTGCGGACCCTCATTTCATTGTCAAGCTTCAATTTAGACCGGCGGAGTGAAGGACCCGTGCTCAAGAGTTCTGAGGCGTCCACATTATCCACAGTGCTGATAGCGTGGCTATCGTGGAAGGTGAATTCAGCAACTTCAGAAATGTTTCCGTATGAGAATGCCGTGGCGTTGAGACTAATTTCGGGATACGCATTGCGACCGAGGGGCATGAAATTGTCATTCTCTCTTGCAAAAAAAGCCCATGTGAGATCCGCATCCTTCTCAACATTATTTCTTGATCCACGCTCGGTTGTCGCAAGACCTTTGGGAGCTTTTGGAGCAGGCAAAACGTAGATTTCCACTTGAAAGCATTCTTTTTCGTGCGGCATCAGCATTTCGTAGTAAATCATGCGAGCTTTACTGCTGGCAAACAGTTTGCACGAGTAAAAACGACCATTCAAGAGCCTATTCCCACTATCCATTTGCAACGCAGTGGGACTGAGAGTAGAGCCAAGCAAAATGAAGGGCTTAACAAATTCTACCGTCTCCTTGTTGCGACCAGAAACGTGCTTTTCGCTTGTTAGATTAAAAAGCAAAGGCGCAGCCTGAGAGTCTCCATAAGAAATACCGCTGATTGAGTTCCCAATTCCAGAAATAGCAGTTCTGGAAAGTGGCATAAGCGTATCATTCACCTTTGCAAAGAAGGCCCATGACTTGACCGAGTCTGCGCGAGCAGTAGCGGCAAGAAGTGTGGTGATAATCAAGTGACTCGTCTTCATGATTATTGCTGCTTCTGTAAAAGAACAGTGCATGGTTTTAAATAAGAGCAAAGTCACAGTGTAGTCATGCATTACGGCTTAACAATAGCTATAGGAATATTGCTTATGCTTTTTGCCCATGCATACTTCTGCATTATTCAAAACCCTTATCATTTATTCATGCAGACTGATCTTAAACAGCCATGATACTATCGATTTTCTTGCCTCCAGAATAGGCCAACTGTGTTCTAATTACTCTATGACAATACGGTTTCTCACTATGTCCTGTTCTCACTCAATAGATAACGATGCCTAAGCATACCTCAGGCTAAACAATCAGCTGTTTACAAAACCTCAGCTCTATGCAAGAAACCCCTTATTTATTGGTCTTCACAAAAGTTTACTTGTCTTTGTTTGCGTGTACACTCTGTGTCCGCGTTTAATTTCCTAGTTTTTCATCTACTTAGGATAACGGGTGGGTGTATTGGGTGACATATTGCATGTCTTCCCTTTAAACGTACTCTTGAACATGGCGCGCCCCCTTTTATATGAAGTGGATCTTCCCCCAATTGGCCGATTTGGGGCAAGGGTGTGCATACAGCTATCTGGCCGCCCCAGTAGTCAAGGGTTCACGTAAGCATCCTAGAGCGACGCTAATGCGGCACTCTCATTGACTCAACATACGCGCATACAACGTACTCGGATTTATGTGTTCGCATCCGATCGCGTCACTCGGGTGTGCACACATGCCACTTAGTGATAGTGGAGAGTGGACCGATGTTACTTCCCGTGCAGGTGCTACTAACTTAGGTGTTGTCCGGAGATGAATCAATGCAGTTGTCACTTTCCCGAAGTGACTCCGTCTGTTTTAGATTTCCCAGGCGCATTTTCTATTTGCTCGTGTGGAGCTCTTCTGTCACATTTTAGAAACCCGGAGAACAAGTGCGAACTGCGGACCATAATCAAATCTCACACATCATGAGACTCATACAAACTGAACAAAGATTATGCATTACTTATCCATAATACAATGACCGGAACACTATGCAACTGGAGATTATGGTTCCCTTAAACTACTGCGAATCAGCTTGAATGCGGCCCAATGCATAATCTGGTCCGCGTGACTCCGCCTTTATGCACTTTCACCTAGAACTGTAGTTAGCTCAACCACTTTATGCTTTTAGGAATTAATACACTGTTGGTATTCTGGCCACCGCGTCGTCTCCTCAACGCCTGCAAGGCTTGAAGGTGGATCGTGAAGTTGTGCACGGCAGCCTTCGTGAGTCGCTTCCCCGCACCGCTTGGGAATTGACCAGCCATCAAGAATTGCCAGCTCACTCCAAAATCTCTTACCTAGCCACTTCAAAGACTGACTTCAAAAGGATTTCACAAAGGTTTCAGTTGACGCGGGCTCGTGCAACCTATGGGTGGACAAATATGTGGTTTGGGGTACCAGCTCCCAGGAACGCTGCTCACCGGAACTCGTAACCTTGCTAATTCATCCCAACACCGCTACCAGAACCTCCTTTGAATTTAGAAATGTCACGAATTTGGAGAAGCCCTGCTCAATTTGAGACGTACCATTGAATTCTATGCATGTTGCCATGGCCAAGGTAACATACACGGATGAGAGGAAGATGAGACTATCTCCAGCACCATCCCACTGGCACGTGACGCACCAGGCTACTCGTCCACCAACTAAGTATGGAAGGTTAGAGAAAACACCGCCAAAATTCTTGGCTAACTGGTCCGGGAAAGAGTGAGGGAGGGTAGTACTTAACAGACAGATAGGATTAAGATAACTCAATGAAATGAACTTGTTTCCAGTACAAGAATCAATTTGATCCTAAACCACTACACTTCCAGAATAACCCTCAGTGTTGACCAGCACTTTGGACCTCACCACGGGTTTCCCAATGAACTAGCATGTCGAAAAAAAGTTAATGTATTATATTAGTTTCCTTGCACGTCAGACAGAACTAAGCTTTCGGACAAAGGGTAACTATCGAAAGTTTGGCCTTGGGATTGAGCCCGTCACCACGATAGGGATCTATTATTGATTAGATCAACAAGGCGACGAATCCAAAAATACCTGCTCCAATGGCAGTTTTGGAACCTCCGTTGATGTATGGAGAAAACAGAGGTATCGGGACAGTGCTTGTAAAAGACTGTGTGCTGGTGGTATCCAAGCTTTCAGTCTGTGGCTTGGAAGTGTCCCTAATTGGCTTGGCACTTTCCTTTAAAAAGTGCCCGCTTGGATTGGAACCTTCCTTTGAAAAGTCCAGGCTTGGATTAAAACCTTCCTTTGAAAAGTCCAGGCTTGGATTAAAACCTTCCTTTGAAAAGTCCAGGCTTGGCTTGAAACCCTCGCTTGGAGTGGAGTCCTGGCTTGGATTGAAGTACTTGCCTGACTCGGCGATGGACTCGCCTACCTTAGCATCCTGCTTGGGGCGTATTAGGACAGATCCCAACTTTGGAGAGCTCTCTTTGTCCTTGGCAGTGTCTTTAGCGGCCCCCACTTTCGTGTCAGCCAGGCCTTGCTTTTTAGACGGCCTTTTTTCGGGCCCCTCCCATCCTTCTACCTTGGCAGTCTCAACGGGCTCTTTGCCAGCAAAGCTGCCCCCCGAAATGATCTCAGGCACAATGCAAACGCCAGGAATTTTCAACGTGGTGGCACTAGGTACAACTACCGTTGTGGGCTGACAGATCTGCTCGCACTTGGTGATGGTCAATGTTGTCTCGTGTGGACAGTGGGTGGTGTAGTCAGTGTAAGTCTTCCACACTGTAACGGATGCACATCCTGTGCAGACGGTAAAGGTGGAGCGGGTAGAACTGGTCACTGTCAGATTCCCCTTGACGGTTCCGTTCGAGTATCCAGTCATTCCAGACGCTGTGGGCACACCAGACTTCTCTTTGATGCTGGACGAAACCCTAGGGAAATGAGAAAATGGAGACCTTTCTGAAACAGAAGATGCGGTGTTGACTGTTGCCTTCACGGTTGAAACGGATGTCATTGGGTGGGGAGAGCCACCCATGGACACAAAATATTGATCCATGATCAGAGAGTCATTGTTCCAAGATGCAGGAGATTTTGATCTGGTAGACGATATGGTTGAGGATGTTTCGGACTTGCCCATTGTTGATACTCTGGTTGAATAGTCAAGAGAAACCGTGGTGTCGGCAGAAGACTTACTTGAAGGTAATGCAACTTTTAAATTGCCGATGGAAGTACCGTCCAGGGATCCACTCATACTCGACGAGTCTGCCATAGTTGAAGCACCTGCCATAATTGAAGAACCTGCCATAGTTGATGTAGAGTTCTCCAAACGTGAAGAAGGAGCAGCTATGGTGGATGAGGAGCTAGTCTCGGTTGACAAAATGGAAGAGCTCAAGTAGTCAGGGACAGGAGCAGACGACCTTGATCCGTGGTGGTCGGAAGCAGTTGTTGCTGGCGCATCGGAACCAATCAAAACGGTTCCTTCGGTTGCGGAGGAAACATCAGAGCTAGGAACGGACACGGTTGAGGACATTAGAGCACTCCCCTCCAGACCACCATTGTCTCCATGCCCGGGATATTGAGTAGGAAGTCCACTTTGCCTGTCATAGGGTAAGAGGTAGAGTTCCACCTCAAAGCAATCCCGTCCGGCCCTTGGCTCAGCGTAAATTTCACGCCAATCACGGTATTCACACGAATAAAGTTTCTGATTCTGCAACTTCATGGCATCATCCCAAGTCAAATTGAAATCTCTGACGTACTGCCCAAACCCCAACTGTCTGTTTCCAATAAAGCCTGCTGGACCCGCAAATCGTGGGTATTTAGAGATTGCTTGTCGATCTCTTACAAAAAATTCGACAGGCTTGAAATCCCTTTTCCCATGGAGAAGATAAGGAAAACTAGGCTCACCTTCATCATTTATTCTGTTGCTGAGCGACTCAAAAGTGTCATTAAACGTGATAAAAAAGACATGTGGGACGAATTCAGCATCCGTCCCTGGATCATACAGATCCTGCTCAGCGGCATTTTTGTCTTTGTCGTAAGGCAAGAAGTACAACTCCACTGGGATACAATCTGGTCTTTGTTTAACATGCACAACTTCGTTTGAGCCTCGGGCCGGGTCTGGACACGAAAAGTAACCCACGTTTTGAACTCGCTTTTTTGAATCCAACTTAAGGTAGGAACCGCCTAAATTTTCCATAGATTCATTGTAATAGTACACTCTTTGTTTCTCTATATTCACGTAATACGGATAGATGTGGCTAATCCGATGATCCTTGAGACGAAAATCAATAGCATTATGTTCAGATTCACTCCAATGTAAAGTGCCTGATCCATCCAATGCGTATGTCGGGTGCAAGGCACCATTGACCTCCACAAAAAAGGCAAACTGTGCCCCGGCTGTAGCAGCAAGAAGAGAAAAAATCAAGTGGCTGGTCTTCATGGTGATGAAGCTCATACGGAGGGCAGGGCACCTCGTCTTTATATAGCTTTAGGCTGCGAAGCATCCAAAGGCGATTACTCAGTGTCGCGAACAATAAGTAAACAATACCGGTGCCAAAGCCTTAGACATCCGTGGAATATTTAAACCAGCTACTTTTCAGGAACTGCTTCCAAATGTTTCGCCAAGTATCATTGCTTGTGCTTGGCCCAGTCCTTCTCTTCTGGGGCCAGGAAAAAGACCAGGTGACTTCCAAGCACCAATGGAATGAAGGCGCTGGCGAGTTGATACCGCAGCCTTTAGGTCCACATAATTCGAACATTGTTCCACAGCCAGCACTTTCGAGGTGCCATCACGCGGGCGCGTGCAAGATTTCACAGAATGTTTATTATCATGAGTGGCCCATTTTGGAAATATTATTCAAGACAATGGGCACGTCATTGCGAATGCGGCAAAGTAATTGAACGGTTACCATTTGATCCAATGCAAAGAGCGAGTACAATGGATCACATCTGCGCGACGTCAAATGCCACACACTTTACTACTATTCGGAGAGGCGCTACTCGAGACGCATTCGGTAAAGCCCAGCACACTGTGTCTGAAACACCAAGAGTCACATAACAGTCACCTTAATTTGGCACGGCTGTAGTTAATTGGATGAACTGTACTGGGCCGTGATCATACTTCAACTTTTGTGAATTATCAGACTTGTATTTATTGATTGTGTCCTAGGGCTAGTACGCGTTGTTCTCAATTGTCCTGGGAGAACTCCTGATCATGGACACGGGGAATAGCTCCCCCTTTATATATGCTCCGTCAGTCAAATAATTATGCGGGAGCAACCTGGCCGTTTCTCACCGCCCAGCATCGTTTCACTGACGTGCGGCGGCTAGATGGTACGCAGGAACTCGTTTCTCTCGCCTGCGGTCCGGCACATGTCAACAACTTTCCACCCTCGCTATCTTCACGTTAAAAGAAACCGCTTGAAAACGACCATGACATTTTGTAGGAAAAAATATTTTGTGCCATTTTTCAGGTCCGTCTAGGTGGCTTGTAGTGTGCGTGCATAGTGCATATATTTAGCATATTCAAATATACAGGTGGATGCAAAGTGACATTGCAGCTAGGTCCTAAGCACCGTCCGAGCTGGGTGAAACATCTTTACCAAACAGAGACCTGTGTTTCAGGATCACGTACAACATATCACCGACCTACTTTGACACAGTACAGGCCAGACACTTGACACGCTAGCGACTCGCTGAAAAAAAAAAAAAAAAACTGGATATTGGAAGTCTCTGCACGCTAATTGTATTTTGCCTCTGGCTCATCCAAGTTAACTGAAACCGTTGCCTCAGTTGTCTGGAAGACGCTAGAAGCAGTGGATGTGGTGGAGTCCATTGCAGCATTCGCCAAAGATGACGGATTCTGCGGTCCATTGAACCCGTTCATTGGTTCAACGTCACTGGGGCGCTGGGTGTCCCTGTTGTAGGGAAAGAGGTAGATATCCACCGGGACACAGTCTACTCCACCATCAGACTCAACGTAAATTGAACGAGCATCCCGAAATTTGCACGAATAAAATTTCCGATTTTGCAACTTCATGTCATCATCCCACGCCAAATCGTTATCTAAAATATATGATCCATACCCAAAGACGCCCGAATGGAATCCCGCATAGCCAAAACAAAGACGGTCGGTTTTCGAGATTGCATGTGTACCTCTAACATAAAACTCCACAGGCGCCAGCTCCGGATTTCCATGGATAAGAGGATTCACTCTAGCAAAGTCAGTTAAGTCCGTTGGTCGCGGGTCTTTTCTGAGAGGCTCCAAATGTCCATTGAATGACACATAGAAGACATGTGGCACCCATTCAGCATCTGTCAGTGGCTTATAAACACCCGGCAAAGGGGCGTTTCTCAGTTTATCATAAGGCAAGAGGTATAACTCCACTGAAGAGCAGACTGGGTACTTAATCATGTCGACATAGTAGGTGCCTGATGTCAAGCCAGGACAAGAAAAGAAAGCATAGTTTTGAACTCTGTTCTTCTCATCAAACGTGAAGAAAAAAGTACTTGATTCGTCATCAGGTCCACGCAAAAAGTACGCCTCAAAAGCCTCAACCAAAAGACCAGAATCACTCACACTGGTTATGTGATGATCATTGAAATAAAATTCTGTAGTCACGGCACTAGAGTCTCCCCATTGTAAAGAGACTGATCCATCCAATGCGTATGTAGGGTGCAAGGTATCGTTGACCTCTACAAAAAACACATATTCTGCCCAAGCTGTAGCGGCAAGGAGGAGCGGAGAAATCAACTGAGTAGGTTTCATGGTGATGAAGCCTAATACTGAGTGCACGAAGTCTTTTATAGGGCGTAGGCTGCCAAGACAACAAGTACTCAGTGTCGCGAACAATGAGTAGCTCATGCCGTATATACTATACTTAGCATCGGCACGTTAAAGTGATTGTTGGAACTGAATTTTCACCATCCATTGATTGCGCTGGTCCAGTGCTCCCACTGCAGTCAGAATACAAGCCACTTTCCGTATGCACCAAGCTGTACGCTATGTCTATGGTACACACCGTAGTCCTTGGCATCACTTCATAACGCCAATGTGCAGACTTTCCGACAACCTGCCAATGGCAGTGTGACTTTTCACGTATGGGCTTTACCTTGCGGGTTATTTTAGATCTTGTGAACAAAGGATCTTCGTCGATCTAGCGTCAGATCAATCCTTCCATTGTTTGACTCATTTGAATGGAGCAAGGCGCGGAAATTTTATAGCGATGAACGTGCCATTGCTTGGCTCCTCTCGCTTAGGATGGTACATGATACCGACGGAGTCAAGTTGCAATCCTGTAGGTTTGTAACTCGGTCCTCTCGTTCCCTGATGCCCAAAGACTGTAAACAGGGAGGCTAGCTGGGTGCACCGGATCAGTAGACGAGTCAAAGCTATCCATTACCACCAATGATAAATAAAGTTTGCTTGTGGTATGATGACTATATCCAGTAGTGCACTGATTTGCTTGGCATGGAGATGCTTTGCGTTAGGAGTGTCTTCATCTAGCATCGGCTTTTTTAAATAAGCCAACCTCGCGGGATAAGATGGTTGATAATTCTCTCAAACTCGTATGCGTAGGAACGTCGACTGTCAAGGAGGTAACCGTATCAGCATCAAACCAGTGTCCGGTGCCATAATTAACCAAGGCGAACTGTTCAGTGAGGACGCCTGAATCATGCCCAGTTGTTAATGAGTGCCTGTTTGGCTGCTGAGTGCTGTGATGTCAACAGTAACCAAATGCAGAGGTTATTCTTGCTCACAATTGGTAGCTTCTGGTGACCATAGCCGATTTTAGCTTCACTTTCTTCGGAACGTCCCTAAAGCTAAATCCGCCAGACCTGAGGATCAAATAGTTGCTCAGTCAAGTTTCGGATGTGTCATAACGACTCAGCTATGCTGGACTGACTTTCATATAAGTCCGACAAGCCCCGTCGGCACGCTCGTCAACTTTACAGCTTAGCATTTGTTGAGCGATAATTGAGAATGTAAACAATGCATTACTCTAATACCCTCCTACTGAATTCCCTGTTTATTCATGAGTGGTGAAACCTAAATTCGCACCATCTGCGACATGTGAAGTTATCAAAAATCAAAAACTGCCAGAGCAATCATTCAACCTATTCATTTCCTAGATGCACTCCCAGTTTATATTTGGCCAAGTGAGCTATTGTGTCCTGGAAAAACATGCAAAGCGCTATTACCTCATTTGCAGCCATTTGCACGCTGCATGTGCACGTAGCGAACGCGCGTAGATTGAGTGCATAGGGGACTGGGTAGTGTGTTCTATAGTTAGCACGTCAGATGGTTGTTTGTGGTCTATTTTTAGAGATATTGGTTCGGCCTCTTTGTACAGCTTACGCTTCTTTGTAATTAGGTGTCCATGATATCGCTTCTTTGATACCGCTAGCCGTTTACCGAGTCACCGTGGTACTGACCCTGGTCCTCTCTTCTACTACTTTCGGTGCACACCTTAGTGACGCAGACTGGGGCTTAGTGGAACAAGGCCTCATAAAGCTAGGGGTGCTGCACCCATTCTGTCGAGTACTCTAGGCGGTGCGTGAAACCTGGTCTCCGCTTGGGTGTACGGCTGACGCACGGCTACACCCTTGGTACTGCGCGGACGGCTGTTGGAGGTCAAAGTCTGAGAGTGCGCGATTTACGCACAGCGCTTGACTCGCGCTGTCCCAAGGAGACACTTTGAACTCCAGATTGGGCTGTCGCAATAGGTGTATGCACACCCCTACCACCTCGTGGTAGTTGTTGGGTAAAGGTCCACTCTAATATATAAGGAGGGGCTGCCGCCCATGTTTATAAGTAATCAACTCCATCAATATGGACCATCATATAAATGGCTCCCTCAACCAGACCCACAAGAAGTGCTCCACGTGTAGTCAATGCGGATCCTGACACTCCAGAAGCTTCTCTGTTTGACACTATTGATGATGAGGAGGTACTCACGTACCTTGATGATACAATGAGATCATTATTCAATAGAGGTCGACAATCACTGGACATTTCTCCTTGGTCAATATATGGCGCACCGAGCTCACCTAAGTTCGATGCGGCTAGGGCGTTATTATTTTTACAACGGCTTGCACTGCACCTAGTCTGGCCTTTCCTCGGTCAATTAACTAACACCAGCTCTGGCCACTCTTTCACAACCCTTGTTCTCTTTGGAGTGACTCCTGCTGCACCTTTTTTCTCAACGCAGGACAATACTTCAACAGTACCCTGTGACTGGATCACGTGGCCCTAGGGCCCAACTACGACCAAGCAACGGTGGGTCGTCGTATGAGCTAGGCCTCCTTCAAAGCTCTAACGCAGTTGCGTCATGTATGCGCTGTGTAATGGTCAAACAGTCTGTGTCATCCGATAAAAGCCCTCGTGATTGCTTCATCCCCGATATGCACTCAATGCTTGCGCCTGATGTTGCTGCTTGCGAAAAAAATGCTTCGGCTGCAACTGCCTCGGGTGTTCCTATAAAAGCACTATCCGTGCCTAGTGTGTATCAGACTCACTCATGTTACTCCCTACTTTGCTAGCTCTTGCGTACGCCGTCCTGGCCATGCCTACTTCCGACTCCAAAACAATCTCTGTGAACGCTGTTCCAGTTCGTCAAAGGGAGAAGGACAACTCCAATTTCCATTTTCCAGAGGAGGCAAACATCCAGAAGAGAAAAAAGCCCAAGATTGCTCGAAAAAACGCTATCGGCATCCCCGACTTGCAAAGGAAGATCTCCAAAAGTGGTCGCCCCTGTTTTGACTACAGATGGAGCAGGGCTGATACCGTGCCCGACGAGTGCATGAAGACGGTGTTTTGCTTTAACAACTACCCCCACCAGCGCTTGCCGTGTTTCGACGACTACGGCTACTATACCAGGACGGAGATCCGCGGGATGTTCCGTCCGTGTGTAGCCTTTGCTATCTGCAGGCCCGACGAGGTGTACGAGGCGGTCTTCGATAGTAACGAGTCTCTTCACCACGACCTCTCGGGGGACCATGTGTTGTGGTAACTGCAGAGAGCGTGGCGCAGCTACGGGGAATGGGCGTGTCCATATGTGGATCAGAAGACCATGTGCAGTGAACAACTTCCCTGTCGGAGCCTTGAATAAACATATCATGGCCGCGCCGGGAAATATGGTGTGTGATACGTCTGTTGGCCTTCACGGGCTTGTCACGATTTGTGGCAAATCCGCTTTGGTCTCTGGATTTCTAACTAGTTAACTTCACACCGCTGTGGTAATGAGCTAACGCAATACAGCTGGCAATCTCCCTGTACCATGCCATTCAATATACGCCTTGGAGTGCAGTGCTTTAGTGGCTAAGGAGGAGCTCGCTAAAGCTTATTGACAACAGCACAGGACTTGTCTCTGTAGGTACTAGTTTGCAGTCTGTTTCCGACAGTAGCGCCAGAAGTCCACCCAGCAATAACTGGCTGGCCAGAAAAAGCGCTTTTTAAGTCATCTCCAGAACCGCCTTGGCTTGCTCCCACTCTACACCAAACCGCCCATCTTTGCTTACAATCTACACCGGCCTCGTTGCCCACCACGTCCCTAAATTACTTGTACCTAAACTTCTGCTCTGCCACATGCTGCACTTTAGGTGTAATTAGTACACTGCAATTGTGTAACCTTTTCAGAGCCGCCTCTGTGGAGGGGTCATACCGCCTTTGCAGTAGTATACCAAAAGAATGGACTTTCTGCCGTAGCCGCCTTGGCACCTCTGACTCCTTTTCAAACTCTGTTCTTTACAGTGCCTTGGACTCTGCTATAGGCGCAGAAATTGACCTCTGAGGTCGATCAGTATAGGCTTAGACTTCACTACCTTGGCTCAAAGCGGCGCTTGTTTTCCATCCTAGTCTCTGTTAAAGGCAGATTGGCCTAAACTTCGTGGTAATACAGATGTGTGGAAGAATCCACGGTGGTCTTCTACTGTCTATTGACTAATACCGTTACAGCGTACGGACGACGTCACGCCCTGCCATCAAGTCTTTCCGCGACACAAGACTTTCTGTATGGAAATGAGTCTTTTCTTGCAAATCACATCAACAGATTTATTGTCCCCCGCACTGGATCTACCCGGTGGTCTTCTGATACAGGCCATCTGCTGGCCCTCTCAAAATACTGTCATAAGGCAAAAGGTACACTTCCACGCTGAAACAGGAGGGGTCTTCGCTACTTGTCTTGATCAACTTGTCGTAGTACTTCACTTGACCGCACGCGTAAAATTGGTGATTTTGGATCTTCATCCTATCGTCCAAATCGAATTTCGTCCTTCTGACGCCACGTCCGTAGGCAAGTTTGTCTTTGAAAAATCCCACATATCCATCTGGTGTCTCGATGTGTTTATCGTTGAGTGTGAACGTGGGGATTACCGACACCAACTCGTCCATACGGAGCCCGGAGACTCCGGAAGTGCTAAACTCGGTGAGGGAGCTGAGCGCTGTGAAATCCTCATCCACTTTGGCAAAGAGGGCCAATGGATACGTCGACATGATAGTTGAAGGATCCGTTTTGTCTGGCACTTTATCGGCCTCGGGCACATACTGCCCGTGCAAGGGAGCTTTGTTCTTCCTGTCGTAAGGCAAAACATAGACTTCCACCTCAAAGCAGCTTGGGTCTCGGCGCCTCTGCACTATCACGTTCGTTTGCAAAATGGATTTGCACGAGTAAAACTGGTGCTGGATCTTTCCCAAGTGGTCCAAAGCCAAGAACGCTTTTTTGACCGCTCCGTACAACAACTCGCCGTTTTCAAAGCCAACGTAGCCTTCTGCATTGAAGGCGTTGCCGTTTTTGAACGTCAACTCCGTGACAAGACTTGCATTGTCCTCCCAAGAAAAGTATCTCACAAACAGGTTCTTGGGACTAATCCAATTGGAGAGCGGTTTGTATTCGCCATCGATTTTTGCAAAAAGTCCTACTGGGTCCAAAGCCCACACAGTGGCGGCCAAAAGGTAAACGAGAATAGCAGATTTCATGTGCCGATGCCCATAAGGCCCAAAAAGTCATTTTTAGAGCACAAGTCCCCATTGTATCGGAAGGTAACTCCAGTGGTCATGCCGGGCGTCTTGCGCCGCACAGCTCCGATCGAAGATAAATGAGGCCGCAAGCCTTTCCGACCCGGCGCAATTGTCTGGTGCTTTGTTTCTAGATAATGCACAATTGAGCCTGTGTGCGAGAAGCGTCGTCGTTAAGTGTGTGAGTTGTAGGAGACAATTTGTCCCATGAACGTGCTTATTTTTCCTGTG
Organism: Metschnikowia sp. 03-147.1; assembly: GCA_002370795.1. Classification (NCBI taxonomy): domain Eukaryota; kingdom Fungi; phylum Ascomycota; class Pichiomycetes; order Serinales; family Metschnikowiaceae; genus Metschnikowia; species Metschnikowia sp. 03-147.1. Next base: position 5,584 of record NKZR01001213.1, on the reverse strand, counting down.
GATGACCTTTGCATTGTCTAGAAAACACATATGTGCACTCCATTAAAAGTCTGTTTGATCGAATATGCGACACCGCAGGCCGTGAAGGCAAAGTACTGCTTCATTGTTCTAGGAACGCACTGACGGCGTCCATTCGCCTCAGAAAAGTTCTCTTGTCACAGACGCCGCTTAAGAACATAAGAAGACAACTTAGATCTCTGGCCACGGATATAATTTTGGTGACATTCAAAGTGAATAGGCCAACATCGTTCCGGTTGTAAAGTTAAGAGCGTTTAAAGATTGGATCTTTGGATATTATCCGGTTGCTGTGATGTTGGACCAGCCATTGGAGCCATGTTAGACTCGTTACTGTAAACTTTTTGACCGTGGCCTACCAGTTGCTTTGCGCATTCAAGAACTATGTGGCTCCCACGTTATCAATTCTAGGGATGCTTAGCACCAGGCGCTTGCTCTTTGGTCAAAAATCAGTTGGATTATTTTTTCTGTTTTTCAGAGCGTTTTTTTTTTGGTCTTCGTGGTCCGGGCGAGATACACCAAAGGAGTCCCTCCCCCCGGTAGAGGCGTCATCTTAACCTGTCAACTCATCTGAACGCATGCCCCTGCTCTATACGCATGCCCCTGCACTCTTAGACAAGCTCTTGTGAGTATGAATGCAAGGCAATGTGCCAGCAAAAACTTCAACTGGCTTTTGGTATATTACTTGACCGGAGTGTATATTGCACCATAAACGAGCATGTGTCTGAGACAATTTATCTTCCTTATGCTCCTGTTTTCTTGAACTTTCGTTCGTCTAGTACATGTGCACTCATCTGTACTGCTTGAACGGGGTATCCGCCTCTGCACGTGCTAGGTACTCGCTGACAGTATTCTATCAGCCAGGAAAACTGGAATTATCTCACTGCTTCATGCGGGAGTGCACATAGCCTCACACGTACTTTCAATTTCGTAGATGTGCCATAGACGTTCTAGTCGTGTGGGTAAGAGTTCGTTCATGGATATTGACAATAAAAATGTTATAGCAATGCGTCTTTAGGTTAGTATACAATTGTGATATTTAAGGTGGATTTTATTCAAATGCTATTGCGGTGATATCGCGCAATAATGAACCATAGTGCGAACGTTCCCAAATTTGACTTCCGAATCTATATACCAAGGCATGTTTTTGAGTAGCAGTAACTGTTGGATGATGATGCTAGTGTTTTTGGAAATAAAGGGTGCTGGGGCAAAACGCCTTGAAAATAAGGACTGTGCTTTATCAGCTTGCACATTGAGTTAGATCGAGCGGTCACCAATGGCCACTCCTATTAGTGCTAGTTAAAGGACTCACTTAATGAGACTTCACTAGCTGTTCCGGCAGTAGCCCAAATACCTACTTTTGATATATCAGTGGTCTGACCCGTCACCTGCGGTTGACTCCAACATGGATGAGTTCGGGTAGTGTTCCACTGAACTCAGCATAAGTATGCACTATTGGATGTATGGTAGATCGCCGATCAATAATCCGCCCCAATCAGTCGCACAAAGCTCTACCAAGGGCTTCTACAGAATAATAAACGATAGTAGGTTAACCCCCTTCACATTTTCCGGATATTAATTCGTAGACCTGAGGGAAATTCACGATCTGAGCGTTGTCAGTCTAGCTATCCATGAGACATGGAACTCCAGACTCCCCAAGTACCCATTCACCATTGAAGATGAGGTTCCTACTGTCTTTGTTGTATGGCAAAAGATACACGTCCACCTTGGGGCAAGAGTCGTGTTTACCATAAGTGGTAAAGAGGTAGAACTTGTCCCATTCCCCTGCCTGACATGCGAAAAAATCTCCCTGAACCTTCATCTCATGGTTCAATTCGAGCTTAGATCTTTCTGAAACAGAACTGAACACCATCTTGGTGTCGCCACGGTGAACGTACTGTTTTTCGGATGCGTGGCTGTCGTAAGCGTATCCATCGGTAAAGTTGAATTCCTGGGGCTCGTTGTACGTCATCGCATAAAAAAGCGGCTTTTCCTCGTCATAGTCTCCAAGTGGTGCGCTGAGCGGCCAAAAGTAGTCGTTCATTTTGACGGCGAAGACGTATGGTAGGTCTTTAGACATCTCCATTATGGTGTTATGTCTCGGATGCGGGGTCTCATCAGCAGCCCTGGAGCTCTGTTCCTCCCAACTCATCATTGCAGATTTTCTCTTTTTGTCGTAAGGCAAGAAGAATAGGTCCACCTTGAAGCAATCTTCATTCACTTTAGTAACAAATATACCACGCTTGTTATCCCGGTCCCCACAGGAATAGGCCTCAAAGGCATTAACCTTGAGTTCGGAATCCAAGTTCAAACTTGTCTTTTCATTGACCGATCCGAAAAAAAACCAATGCCGGTAAATTGCCGCGTACTCAGGGCCAGATTTGCCGTTCACGACGGCAGTGTCACTCTCCAACACAAACTCAGCAGGGGACGCCGAGTCTCCATAAACGAAACCCTGGGCTGTCGAGGGGAACTCGCCACCCATGTTCAACTCCTGGGCTGAAAGGGGATACATTGTGTCGTTGATTCTAGCGTAGAAGACAAATGGTTGATCCGCAGAAAATGTTGGGGTCGTCTGGCTTTCGTTTGCATTGTCGGTACCTGTGGAGCTCTCGTCATCCACAAGTTTTTTATCATTCTTGAATATTTCGGAAGGCAAAAGGTAGATATCCATTCTTGCACAATCTCTAGACTGATTTTCGGTTGTTATCATAAACAAAGCGTTGTCTGGCTCTTGGCATGAGTAAAAGGTAAAGCCCTGAATTCTTCTCTTGTCATCCAATTTGAATTTAGTATTTGCCAAAAGAGGACTTATCCGGAAGTAACTGAGAATAAAAATGTGCAGTGTTCCTGATGGTGTCTCTATGAACGCAATGTCATCTTTATAGGAGAATTCATTGGGATTGTTTGGAAAGGGTCCATAGTAGAAGTCTCCAAAATCTTCATTTACATCAAAACCTTCTTTTTGAAAAAGTGGCACATATCGGTTCGCAATTCTTGTAGCAAAAACATACAGACGGCTTGAGGGCTTGGATGTTTCGATACCCTCGTCACCAATCTCCCCAAACATAGTCTTAGGCTTAGCAATCACCGGATGCCCATTGATCATGACAGACTCGGTTTTTCTGTCGTAGGGCAAAAAGTAGATGTCCACGTCCACACAAATGCGGTTAGCATCAGAGGTAAGTATAGCACATGTAGATTCACTGCCGAGCTGGCATGAGAAAAAACGCGTGTTTAAAACCTTCCCTTGACCATCCATTTTTAATTCAATCTCGGGACTGCCGGATCCAAACATGAAGTGGTTGTCCTTAATATGTACGTAATTTGGAGCGGATGCGTCTCCGGTGAAGGCGTGGCCACCGTGATAGGTGAATTCAGTGGGCCTTTCATTGAAAATCCCATAATAGAACTGCGTCTGGCCGCTTCTTTCCGGATCTGGCACACCAAAGAGCGGCAAATAATGGTCCTTAAACTTTGCAGCAAACACATAAACGGGGTCTCCTTCCTCTCCGGTAGGCATATGTCCCTCGTCTTCAGGTACATAACTTCCATTCACAGGCTGAGCGGTTCTTGTGTCGTAGGGCATAAGGTAGATATCCACCTCGTGGCAATCATCGTTCAACTTTTTGTACGCAATGACCTCATCGTAGTGTTCCTTAACGCGGCAGGTGTAGAACTGATGGTTTTCCACCTTTGATTGGTGATTCACATTAAACATCGTCTGCGGGATAGAAGGTCCAACCACTAGCATGTCCTCGTCAAACCCGGCGAAACCGGGCGTTTGTGTTTCCTCGGTACTGGCGCTTTTGTATTGAAAGGTGAACGTGGTGGCAACGTCGTAATCCTTTTTCACCATAAGTGCCGCAAAATTGTCGTACTGATGGGTGGCGAGCGGCTCAAACTTGCCTTCTTTTTTAAAAAAGAACGCATATGGATAGACAGCGTCGGCCCATGCCGAGGTGACTAAAAGAAGCGTGGAGGTCAAATAAAGCGGTCTCATGGTGGTTTGCGAGAAGGTAGGGATACCTGGCTTTATATGCGGAGGGCCCGGAAGACGGAGGATCGATATCGGCGCTCGGAACAAGATTTGTGAAAACCCGAACCCTGCACCGTATTACACAAAGGGTTAATAGCGTTAAAGCTTGGCACTCTGGCCATTGGCATAGTCGCAGTGAGTGCCAAGACTTTTGGCCACTAGGTGGCGGACAATGTGTTTCTTAACGACTCAAAGTACGCCCGTCCACTTGTTGTTGGTGATTCCAGCGCTTTGCAATAGTGGACGGCGGTGCATGGAATGATGATTTCAGCCCGAGGAGGCATACTGTGAGCCCGCGATTAAAGGGCTCGATGGTGAAGCCGAAGGAGAGCTTAAAAGATAACGCACCTCTAGTAGATTGGTTAGACGTATGCAATAGACAAGTCACCAATTGCGGCGCGAGACAAGCATCCGTTCTATGGCGCGCGCTCAACAATTAATAATGACCATTGCCCATTATGTCATTAGGCAGGTCTGGACATTGTTCTAGCGACTGAAGTGCCTTAGATCTGGTATGTCGCATGCGGTCCACATTGAATAAGGTGATGGCCAAGAGTTCATGCCTGGCCATGAAATAGTTCAGCAAGACAATTGCCTGTTTACTAATTGTCGTGGGAAAGACGACCCGAGAATGACTGGGATATTGATTCGATCCGCACTCATTTGTGTCGCAGTTTTACGCGGTAAAGTGGGTGTCCGAGATATTTTGCCGTGACATCAGCTCTTCATTTCGAGTAACTAATTGAATATCAGTGGCCTTGAGCGGGCCCAATACGACGTGCGAAGCAACACTTCTGGGCTAATGGTGTCGCAGCGACTTCAAGGCAAATTAAAACCCGCATTTCATACACCCGGTCTCTTTTTTATACTCACCCACAACTTGTGGTAGCTTACTAGTGAGCTTGAACCGTGGCCCTGCATCATACATATTTTGCAGCCATCAGGCGCGCTCCAAGCAGCATTCCGCGTAAAAAGATAGTCCGGTATTGCAGATGGAAATGCAATCTCCAATTTTCAACCTATGTTTTAGTATACTTTATTATACAGGGATATGTAAGCTGTTCACAGACGGTGCCGCTTAGTGAGACGGGTGAGAACTCTTCACACGATGGATACCTGCACATAGTGCTTCACTGGTCTACACAACACATCTACGAAGTACTCTAACTCTGCACAAGCTGGGTACTGGTTGACGCCAGTTCACTCAGCTACGTAAAACACAATTCTATCCAGCAAAATGCACTTGTTCTAGCGGATGACTGAGTGCTCCAATTCTAGTCGTCATGTCCTCCTACTCAGGTGTAGTGCGGCAGGCCTGGTATTAATGTTCGCCTGGTTGCCCCGGCCGGTACGCATCTAACATTTCTCGAACGATCTCATAATCTATACATCGCCGCAAAAGGCCTCTTATACCTTTGGAAAGCCCCCAATTGGACCCGTCGTTTTGGTGTCATATGGCAAGAGGTACACATCAACTTGAGTGCATCCACGTCCTTTGTATGGATTGGTGAGAATTTCCCGTCCTTGCTT